>VYXC01009179.1:885062-1022562 GCA_013397175.1 Platysteira castanea | reverse complement strand
AGGTATTTGTGTTTAGCAGTCGGAAAAATGCTGTTTCCCAGTTAATACACTCAAACAGGCTTTCTATTTATGTAACACTGGAAGGGTGTTTCTAAACTGCAGGCAGTGGGTTAACATCAGCTGTCCAGTGTCACCATGTATCTTGACACTTAATCACTTACATTAAAGTAATTAAGATAATTCAAATAACATTCGATATTAATTGTCATCTGTGGTTTGCTTGATAGGAACACAGGGTTACCAGAATAATGCTCAGTGTTGCAGTAGCAGGGATATCTTTTTCTTGGGATAAAAGAGAGGAATCACTGGCATCACTGTTTGAACGTCTGGTTAGCGTTACTGAACGTGCATATTCAACAAATTATTCCCAATAATCAGATGTTAATGATGGGTCTTTCCTCTGTGTGTGCAGTGTTTAGGAAATTATTTTATACTGGGCAGAAGTCACAGAAAAAGGATCAACCCAAACCCATAAATCTTTTGAAGGCACAGCATTTAGGTTTGTTCACTTACCACCTGTGGGGCCAGGCAATATGCAGAGGTCTTTGCTGATAGTCCAGTCCACTCAAGATATCAGAGAGGTTAAAAGCCAGACGTTGCTTATCTTCCCCTTGACAAGGATTTGTACTTTCTGGTGCTTCAGCCTGGACTGGGGCTGCTGGAGGGGAGGGCAGGCCCTCGTGCTGTGTGGTGCAGAGTCCAGGCTGGGGCTCACAAAGTCCAGACTCGGGATGTGCATCACTGGCTTTCATTACAGCTCTGCTCTCCTGCTGACCAGGCAGCCCCTCTGACTGATAAGCATCTCCGTTCCTTTTAACACCAATTACCTTTTCCAAACGGGCAAGTTTATGCTTTGGCATGAACCTGTGAGGAAAAAGAACAACAACAAAAAAATCTGCATTGTGTTTATGTTGGATATGAGAACTAATCAAATAGTAGCATATTAGAAGGTAAAATATGGTTGATATTTTACATCCATCTAAATGACAACATGGATTCAGGAAACACTTTATATAGATTTTCAGTGAATGTTTCAAATATTTTATACTTCAAATATAAAATACCTGTGAAATAAAACAATGCATTCCCTAATGACACATGCATCAACAGGGAGAATAAAACTATTTGCCTGCTAAAATAAACCAATGGAAACACCTCTGGAAGTAAGAGGGCAATTCCGCCAGCAAAGTCTTGGAATTTTTGCCGGGATTACATCTAAGATTGGCAGCAATCCTTTATCCTAGTCGTAGAGGCCTTGTAGCTCTCTACAACTATCTGAAAGGAGGAAGGAGCCGAGTGGGGATCGGCTTCTTCTCCCAAGGAACAGCAACAAGACAAGAGGATGTGGCCTCACGCTGTGCCAGGGGAGACTTAGGTTGGACATCAGGAAGAATTTCTTCATGGAAAGGATTGTTAAACTCTAGAATGGACTTCCCAAGGAGGTGGTGAAGTCACTGTCCTTGAAGGTGATCAATAAATGACTGGATGTGGCACTTTCAGCCATGGTCTGGTTTGCAAGGTGGCGATTGGTTAAAGGCTGGATTTGATGATCTCAGTGGTCTTTTCCAAACCTTAAAAATTCTGTAATTTCTGTAGTGACCAACTCAAAACAATTAATTACAATGTACAAAAAAACCCCCAGACCTGGGAGAGAGGACTGAGCTGTACATACACTCACAGGACAAAACCACTGTGGCTTTTCAAAAGTGTGAGTAGTGAACACTGAGATGGGGAAATTCAGGCAGGGCTGCTCATGACCTTCCTGAGGTGCCACAGACACCACTGGCTCTTCCACCTGGTGTCCATGCTGCAGAAACCCCTTCCCAAAAGCAGGATGCACTTGCACAGCTACAGAGAAGCAACAGAACTCATATTTTCTAATATACGAAATTTAACATTTTAAGCAGATCCAGTTTTACTATTTGAATTAAAGTAGTAAAGAATTATGAATCTTCCCCAGGAAACACTTGAGTGAAGCTCCTTCATTCGACCATGACCCTTCTAAATTAACATGGGTAGGACTCCAAGCATGGCCACCATAGGTTCCCTCAGTCTAAACAGCTGTCTGTACCTCAAGTTAATTTACCCACATATTATTTACTCACATGCCTTTCAGTGTGATTATGGTTCTCCCAGATAAGTAGAGACATTTAAATTTTTCGTTTCCTTTTAATTTCCAAATGTTTACAGACTGTAGCTTGTTCATTAAACCATTTACTAAAGCCAACACTTGCTCCACTTTATCAACCTCCTCCACAGTTCTTCAGAGTTTTACTCCATCACAGCTCCTTCCTGGGCTGAGAACAAATCACTCCCTTCCCTCTCTGTCAAAATAAATATTCCTGAAAATGAGAATCATTTACCTCACCCTGCAATGGAGCACCTTTAAATGTAAATAGACCCTTTTTCTTCAAAATCACTACTGAAATGCAAACACGCACAGACTATGTGAGCTTTACTGCAGTTGTGCTCTTGACTAATTGCTTTGAGGATTTTCCTTCAAACCCCTAAATCTCCTTTCCCAAGTCAGTATGCTGTGTAACTACTCCATGTAATGTGTATCCTTTGATTTGGCTTGCTGCTCCTTGGCATATAATTTTTGTTTTATCTACAATAAGCTGCATTTTCAATCCACTGACTAAATCACCTTTGAGATCTGACTTTTTTCCTACTGTTCACCATCATGTTTTGGAGCTGCTCTGGAGATACAACCAGAAAAAGTTCCATCACATTAAACATCCTCATCCAAATCCATTACCTGTTTTACAAACATGCCAGGTTCCCAAATGAGCCTGAATTAAACCATTCCCATCTCACCTCCTTAGCCAGCCTCAGATTCTCTGAGTTTGGAAGTACAAATTTGGTATGGCTGAATTCCATACACAGAATCATAGAATCATGGAATGGTTTGAGTTGGAAGGGACCTTAAAAACCATCTCGTTCCAAGCCCTCTGCCGTGGGCAGGGACACTTCACACTATCCCAGGGCAGGGACACCTCCCACTATCCACGCCCTGTTCAGTCTGGCCTTAGAGACTTCCAAGGATCCAAGGGCAGCTACAGCTTCTCTGGGCACCCTGTGCCAGGGCCTCCCTACCCTCACAGGGAGAATCTCTTCCCAATACCCCATCTAACCCTGCCCTCTGCCAGCTGAAGCCATTCTCCCTTGTCCTGTCCCCTCCATCCCTTGTCCAAAGTTCCTCTCCAGATCTCCTGGAGCCCCTTTAGACAGGGGCTCTTAAGGTCTCTTAAGGAAAGGGCTCTTAAGGTCTCCACGGAGCCTTCTCTTCTCCAGGCTGAACAATCCCAACTCCCTCAGCCTTTTGTCATGGACCTAAAACTGGCTGGTGGTGGCTCCTCTGAAGTACAGACACAGCCCCCTCAGGACGTACTTTTAAATATTTACACATGGGAAAAGTTGAAGGAGAAATAGGTTAAGGGATTTTCCCTAAAACACCAAGTTGTGACTGCATTGAAAGGACTGATTGACCAACCCAGATATAACTAAGGTATTTTGAAAAATCACTGCTGTTAAGACAAATTGCTCGAGGTGTGAGAGGTCAGGCTACCTAGGCAGGCTGTATCCCCCTGCCTGTCTTTAATCTCCTGGCCAACCATCCACTCACTGCACCATTTCTGTTTCTGAACAGGTTTCCTCCTTAGCTTTCAACCCTTATAAATCTGATCCGTCACTGCAGAATTCCTAATAATATTAGATAAAACTCCATCGGGTTCTCTCTGGAATATACTCTTTAATATCTTTTATTTAAGACATGTGTGTGCAATCAATTCCATGGTATTTACCTGTATTACACACACAGTATTCATCATCTTGACAATTTTTAAAAGTTTTAGAACACCATTTCACTTAACAGTTTAAAAAAAAAAAGAGAGAGAGAGATTTATTTGATGGTTAACTTTGGAACAAGTTATCTGCATTAACTTCCATTGTTTTGGCATAAAGTAGTTCTGTATATTTTACTAACAACAGTGGAGACATGATAAAAGATGTAGGCAGAGAGCCATAAACAGCTCTTGCTGCAATCCATGGTGTTCGTGGAAAGGCATTAATTTTTGGACTTTGATTGGAAGACGTCTCCATGCTCAGCCACTCGGATTTTGCTAAATACAACCACGAATAAAACCTTGTACCTGAAGAGAACAATTTCTGTGGCGGAAAGGCTGTTGTAAATCATGTGTAGTATAAACTTGTCCACATGATTGGAATGATATAATGGATATTGGAGTCCCTAAGCACCAGCTAATGTTCTTTATGACACTTAAATAAATGACCTGAAAATAAACTAATAACAACACAAAGTCATCTAAACCTGTTCATGTGCATTTCCCAGAAGCATGCTGGGGAAAGACAATGTCTAGTTAGTGCATTTTTCGTGTTTACATTTTCTCCAGAATATTTTTGCTCTTCCAGACTCACATTACTCTTCTTTTCTGCCACCTTCCAGAGGCATCTCTCCATCCAGTACTTGCCCGGATCTCGGTCATTTAAAACATCAAGAGCGCCTATATCAACATGATGGTTATGGAGAAACATGGCTGGAGCAGGAGCAGACACAGGCTAGATGTAAGAAAGAATGTTTTAAACTTCTATATTTTTTATGAGGAAGGTGGTGAAACACCAGCACAGGGAGCCCAGTGAAGCTGTGGCTGCCCCATCCCTGGAAGTGTTCAAGGCCAGGTTGGATGGGGCTTGGAGCACTTCCTGGGATAGTGGAAGGTGTCCCTGCCCATGGAGGCAGGGGGAGGAATGAAACGATCTTCAAGGTCCTTTCCAACCCAAACTACTCCATGATTCTATAAAACCACCTAGAGAGCTACCACAGCAGAGAAGCGGGATTTAGCTCTCGAGAAGGACATATCATTTTTCTCAATCTTAGTTACAAAACACACCAGTCGCGCAAGAAAAATGCCACAACACTCTACTTTAAATATGGGAGAAGCATTTTATTATTATTACTAACTTGTTGTAGTGAACTCTTGCACATGTGAAACTTTCCAGAAAAAGAATTATCATCAAAGCTTACAAATATTAACACTTTCAACGGATTCCACAAGGTACTGTCCCTTGTATTTAAAAAAACATGGAAAATATTTTACTTTTATGCATAACTCATATATATTTAAACACTGAAAGTTCAGAACAAACAGTGAGGACTTTAGATATCTAATTTTAGTATCACAACTTGTTTTCAAATTTCCTTTATTTATTCAGATTTTTGAGGCTCTCCAACACATTGAACAGTCAATTTTAAAACTTTATGAGGGCTCTACAAAGAGTAAGCCTTGAAAACTTTCCCTTTTTGCATACTGGGTCTAGATGTTTAGTTAAAAAGATGGGTTAAATATTAAACTAAGTTCATATGTAATAAAAATTCAATATCCTGAAATTCACAGCTTCAATCTAAATATTTGCTACTGTGAGTAACAGATTTTTTTTAACTCGCAACCTATATATTATATATTTTCTTTTCATTTATGCCATGAAACCCTGCTCTGAGGAAATCCACATAATTTTCCTTGAAGCAGACGTGTTTTTCCCACACAAGTTCCTTTTTTGTAATATGTTGCCCTGCTCCACTGTATGAGTTTATTCACAGCATTTTATGTGCCCTAATGAAAAGTTATTTATGGGGATTGGTTTCTTTTCCATGGCACCAAGAGTCACTTTGTGCACCACTTTATTAAAAACAACAACAACAAAAAGGATGGAAGGGCCATGATGTCACTGCTCGATGACTAAAAACCACATTAGAAAGATAAACTGGAGAGCTGGTTTAGGTTAGACTAAATGACACAGCTGCTTCAAGAGATTGTAAAGATGGATAAATAAATAAAAAAAAAATATTAAATTTTGGCCCTTCTGTAAATGTAGTTACATTTGGGTGCAAAGTTAGAGGTCTGAAAGTGCAATGGATTTTTTTTTTTTTTTAATATTGCCATTAAAATGTTTAAAAATAATAGAACCATGGCATGGTCTCGGTTGGAAGGGACTTTAATGATTATCCCACTCCAATCCTCCTGCCATGGGCAGGAACAGTTTCCACTAGATCAGGCTGCTCCAAGCCATGCAGACTTATTACTGACCAAGCACTGTACAAACACCAAAGTTGTTTTTCCAAAACTCAAGAATTTTGCTGATTCTATTTTAAGAAATAAATAAATAAATAAATAAACAAAGCAAGCAGATTTTTGGGTGCCAAACTGGAACAGACAGCAACTCCATTAGTATATACTTGACTTATTTATATATAAAATCATACACTTATATTTTTATACTTGACTTATTTATATATAAAATCATACATTTATATTTTTATCTTTAATACTATGAATCAGCTGATAACAGTAAAACTGATGCTGTTTATATTGAGCTACTTCTCAAAAGATTGCAAGAAATTACTAAACTGGGAGAAGAGTCATAGCTCATTTTTTAATTTTTTTTTTTCTTTGCAACTACTGTCACATTTTTGCCTCACAGCAAAAAAAAAAAAAAATGTTGGTGAGTGTGGTCAGGTGTCCTGAAGCCGTACTACAGTTCAAACCCAAAAGCTTGAAAGAAGATCCCCAGTATTCAGGGAATTTGATATTAGGATTTATTGAAGTTGTCACGTACTTTTGGGGATCTAATTTCACTTTCTGATCTTCAGCAATGGCTGTAATTCTTCATTCAGAAGAGGGAAGAGATTACTTGTCAGCAGTAATCTCTAACACAGATAATGCCATATAAATATTAGGGGCTTATAAGCATGGACAAGGATTAGGAGCAAAGAGAGAGAACAGAAAGGAATCTGAACAGAGCCAAGATTAAGCACTGGGAAGGGCATCGCAAAAGAAAATCCAAGGTCTGCAGCTCAGCTTGTCTTCCCGCAGCAGAATGTGCCTTTTCCTGGGTACAATAAGCATGGTTTACACTCATTTCCCTTCTTGCAAACTGCAAGATGTAGAAATATGAAATATTATTCGAGGTGTGACCATTATCTTCTCCTTTCCAAGGCAGAGGAGAAACTCAGGGAACCACTGAAGTTCCATTGAGCGGGACAGGTTGCTCAAGAGCCTCATCCAGTCAAATTTTAACTCTCACTGAAGGTCAAGGATGGAGAATTCACAAGCAGACATGAAACAACAACAGCATGGGAGTGAGATAAAGCCGATCAGGACATCTTCCTTCCTGGCCAGGGAGAAGAATTGGTGCGTAACTTAGACAACAGATAAACCAGGGAGGGATATCACAAGGTCTGATTTATATTGGACAAAACAGCCAAAATAATGCTGTTTTAGTAAAAAAGTAGCTGAATGCAACAACCCTGACACTCCAGCGGGTGCCTGATCAGCAGGCAGGATCCAAAGGTGGTCCTGGAGAAGAGAGGCTGGATCCAGACCAACCACAGGCAGTTGGCTTCAGCTCAACTTGGTCCATTCGAGCGGGGAAGGAAGAGGAGGAAAGCAAGAGAGATTCCAATCGTAAAGAGAGAAGAAGGCCAACAGGATAAGTCTCTTTCTTCAAACTGTAACTTCCACCTATTTTTCCAAATAATTTCTGAGTGAAGTCCCTCAATATCCAACATCCATATTTGACACTGTCAAAAATGCCCACTTCCAATTAATATTTACATTTTTCTTCCCAATCTATTTAACTCTAATTCAAAAACACTCCTATTTTTTAATGCTCTAAGATGTCATATCTGAAGGTCAATCTAAGGAGGATGCTCAAACTGACCTCTTAACTTTCCCCTTGATATTATATTTGAATTTCTAACATGAAGAACCCTGCTCCACGTGCACTGTAAAGCCCACACCCCAGAGGACCAGGATTTTAAGAGAAGTGTTCTTCAACTCTCATTCACAGAATGGGTTGGAAGGGACCTCAAAGCGAAGTTCCAATTCCCTGTCATGGGCAGAGACACCTCCCACTAGACCAGGCTGCTCCAGCCTGGCCTTGGGCACTTCCAGGGATGGGGCAGCCACAGCTTCTCAGGGCACCCTGTGCCAGTGTGTCAAAAATTATTCCCCAAAATCCATGCAAAACACCAGCCTGCAGTGAGACAGGCAAAGTGAAAGGCAAAGTTCTCTTTGACATCAAATGAGACTGAGTCTGACCCTAAATATATTATTTCTGACTTCCCGTCTTCAATTCCCTGAAATCCTTTCACACTAAATACAAGAATCCGTGCAGTTATAATTTCTATGCCCATCATTCTCCACAAATGGAATGATGATAATTTAAGAACTCCTCAGAAAGATGGTAATGAACTAAAATACATATTTTATAGTGCAGGTGAAAATAACTTATGTGTTTTTTTGTGCAAGATATGAATACATGGATTAATTCATAGTTCAGAAAAAAAAAGTAATTTTCTCTATAATTAAATACTATGACCATGCAGATCTGCTGCACCGACACCACAAAGTAACTTTTGGAGCCCTAAGAGTCCTCTTGGTAACAACTGCCAAAAATTTTGAAATTGTTGACTTAAGTTCTGCTTCTGCAGAAGTTCAAAAGAATGAATTGCACTATGGGGAAAAAAAAGTTAGGCTTCTGAGAATTGCAAGGTTTTTAAGGCTCTTTAGGATTCTAAAGGATTGGTCATGTTCATTAGTGCTCCCTTAAACAGAAAAAAACTAGCTCAGTTCTCAAGTGCTTATTTAGAGAATGCAAATTTCACAAAGAGTTCTACACAATACAGCATCTCCTCCTGCTAAACACAACTGGAAATGGGTGTCTGAAAACTGATATCACACCTGATTTTTTTTTATTTTTTTAATTAAACTAAAACCAGGATCCTATAACCTATAATTTCCTGTTCTGTGGAACTACTTCTAATCAGGATCTACAGGATGAATGTCCCCTTTAACCAGGCTGCTTTGCAACATACGCAATGCAGAAGGGAGTGCTATCATAACACTTCAATAGTTAAGTGACTTTATGAGAAAAATACTTCCAAATGTTTCCTAAAACCTTCCAAACCGCACCAAAGAACATTATCGTAATATTATGTTTCCCCATGGCCTCCAATATTTAGGCTTGCTATTCTCGAAATGATACTTGGATGAAAAATATAAATTTATGTAATGTATAAATTGTTCCTAGAAGTAAAGTTGCCTTTAAAATTACTCTGTATAGATGTCAGATATTTTACATTTTCAATAGTCTTTCTGTATTAATTGGAGAAACGGCCTGCTGGTGCTTTGGGCAGCACGGGAATAATCTGTATTTCAGAACTGAGCAGTCACCCTGTGATCTTACTCCTAGCAAACACTGAGAACAATAACTGTCCTAACCAATTACATATCATGTTACCCTTAATAGATATCCATATTTCTTGCACAGTATACATAATCCATATAAACTGCACACCATATATCAATACCATATTCTAGCGAATCCACCATCAAAGAGTTCGTTTATTGTAGGTTTTCATTTGACTCGGGGTTGTAACGTTCTGTGCAATCATAAGCAAACCATTTCAGGGATTTTGCCAGCAAGCTGCTTTTTGGCAGATTATTGGCAGTACATATTGGCAGCAAACTAGTGCAACTAAGCCCTTCTTATAACTTACAGGTAAATAATGATTTTAATAAATTTATGTAAAATGTTCCACTTGCTTACATCTGGTTTTGATAATTCACTCGCCTGCGCAAATGCAAACTTCTGTGTGTTTCTCAGGAAAACACATACTTCACCTGAACTACTCAAGGTTTTCTCAGGTACCCCAAGAAATAAGTAAGCAATGAAGCCTGCTTTCACATGAAGGCTTAACTGAAAAAAACTAGTGAAATCAATTAAAAATAATAATTCTATGCACACCAAAATCTAAACCACATTTTGTCAATAATACAATATTCAAATAGCAAGAAAAATGCATTTTTTGCCTGTTGTGGAGCTATCCTAGCCACAGGGCATTCGGATTGGATGGTCCAGTCAACTGGCTCTGGCCCTCAGGACCTGCTAATGCAGAGACTTTGACCTCCATTTGAAAATGTGTTACTATATTAATTTGTATTTTGCTTTTGCACTACAACTGAAGTCTAAATGTGTAGCATTTGTATCTCAACTAGGCAGCGTGGACTAGAGGAAACTCCAACTTTTAATCCCAGCTTTGACAGTAGGTCACAATCTCATTCATTGTTCAAACACCAGAAGTCTCCAGTCTTGCTCTGAAAGGATCAAGTTTCTGTCAAAAAGGTCTAAAAATATTAATACTACTAGCAGTAGTGTCATTACAGAGGGAAAATCCCCACAAAACCCTTGGACTCCCTTCTTGTGGTGTAAATCAGGATGACAGTGACACTGATCTGTGATCCCTGATCATCTGGCTTTCAGCACAGAAACTCTGTGAAACGCTGGTGGCCCATCCCTGAGCTACCTGTGATGTTAAAAACTGCACACCAACTGTCCACGTCCGCTCTGTCCGTGCATACATTTCAAAGTTATATTTAATATAACTGCTTTGAATGGGGCCTGTAATGAACTGGGAACAATTAATTAAGCATCAGATTTTACTTGTGCCCAGTTCAGCCTAGAACTTGGTGTTTCTAAGTGTTTATTCACCCATGGATTCAGCAGTTTAGGATTTTGTAAGGCTTGGCAACGTGGTTAAAACCCCCTCAACAAATTTTTGTTGAGATCTTTGTTGATTTTGTTGAGATTGGACATGCTGCTACAACTTGATGTTGCTATAGTGGGCTTGCTTTTAATTTCATCGGTTTCAAGGATTCAGTATCTTTCCAGCACGCTGGAAACCCAAGGGCATATATTTGTATTGTTTAAAGGCAGGAAATTCTGTGAACTGAAATGAGAACATATCCCTTTTGCCTTTATGGACTTTTGTTATTTTCTTTTCCTTTTGGGGTTTTTGGAAACAAAACCAGTGAAAGCTGAAAGTTTGAACAATAGAAAATTACTTTCAAGAGGGAAAAAAAGTAAAATACCAAGTATACTTTTATAACTTTATTCATACACTTTGTATATATGTAAATTGCATTTATCCAAGCATCAGAAAATACCATTCACAGCAGGGCCTTATATTGCAGCAGGATCATACTGGTTTTGTCATAAAACACTGTGGACTTTGCTGTTTTATTCCTTTACTACCTTGTATTAACTTGTACCCCACTGACTTCATGACAGAGCTGACTTGTTTCATACTAACCACAGAACTAGGGCAATCACATTCCTATTGTCGGGAGAAAAACTACCAGTCTTTGTAGCTTTTTAACTCCTTGGCCAAAGAGTCCCACAACCTCCCTTTAATTGATGCAAAAGAGTAGGTCTGAATTCTGGGATAGGAAATGAGAACTGGCAGAAGATGAACAGGGACATATAACCTGCTAAACTTAAGATTTAGGCAGATACTGCCTTTTAGGGCAACTACAGCAGCAAATTTTCCTACATTAGTCCTGTACTGCTTAGGGAAGGACTGGAGGCAGAGTGGCTGCATTAGCATGGAGACCTGATCCCAGCAGGATGCCTCAATCCTAGTGCAGTGCTGCACAAACACATCCTTGCTGCTTCTGGTGCTCAAACCAGCTCCGCATCTTTATTGCACACCATGAATTACACTGCACTACTTTGTAGGAAGAGGGTTATAGGTTATAGCCGTGGTTATGGCTCTCTGGAACACTCCTGCCTTGTGACAGTGTGGAGAGACAACAAAGTCTGCAGAAAAACTTGCTGGAGGACAGCTCATGTGCCACAACCTCAAGTGCAGCCATTTCAGCGAGAGCCTGAACACTTCCCCAGCAGTGTTCCTCACAAGCTGACTGCTTCCATCACAGCAGCTTAGCAGCTAAATATAAATTACAGAGCGATGCAAAGCTTGAGAGAGACATTTGACACCCAAGACTCTGCTTGGCCACTGGATCTCTCCTGGCTAGTGTTTCTTCACTTGTTAATCCCTCTTCCTGGGCAGCAGCAATTACGACACTGGTGAACTGCAGGACTTGGGTTTATTTGCTTTCATTTGGCGCAGTGCTTCGTGCCCAGCTCTTCTGCTCTTGGAGGTTACAACAACTAAAGCAGGGATCACAATCAGTCATCAGAATAAACAGCTCAGCTACTTCAGGGGAGTCAAAGAGAAGAATGAATCTTACTAAGAGATTTGAAAGAGCATGAGGAAGTGGCTTTACTTTAAGTGCTCGCAACAATGACTTCCGAAGGAACGCTCCTGACCATCAGCCCTGGGGAATAAAGAGCTGAAAAGTGCTCATGTTCATCCATGAACCCTCTGACTTTGACACAAAACTAAAGGGATCCATAACTACCAGGTGTAACACTTCCGTGCTCTTTCCTGCAGACATGGGTGATGAAGAGAAAGCCTTGGCTACCACCCAGACATCACAGGGCCCATCAACTCCCTGATGGAAAAAGCAGGGATCCTGAACCCAGCACCTAAGGAAACCACCATTACCCCAACTGTTCTTCCCCCTCAAACATTCTCTCTAATTCAGCCTACGCTAATTCAGCAGTTTTGCCCAAGTGCTCCTAGAACAACTACTTTTTACTTTGAAACACTGCAGCATACAGATGTTTAAATCATACATTGAATGTGCACATGCACAACCAACCAGAAGCCAATAGTTTACAGGTCCTGTATACCTTATTTTAAATTCTTCTGAAAGTGTAGTTAAAGATTCTTAGGGCAAAATTGACGACTAAGTTCATGAACTGCACAGAAAGTTGGCTGTGACACCACTTATTAAAAGTTATGATAACTAGAAGGTCCAACTAAAAGGAGCAGATGCACTGTTTGCTAGGCTGGAGCTGCAGACAGAATTTTTGGTGCCGAGATCAAAAGAACAAGGTGTTCATATAAATGGCATTTTATTTTGATCCTATTATTCTATATGAGCTCAAGGAGAGATCAAAGGAAAAAGCACCCAGGTTTCACTATTAACACTTAACATAACTCCAGTTGGAAAATCCTTTCCAGATTGTTAGTGCAATTTAAAGCCCAGCACATTTTTGTTGCTCTGTTAGGTTAATACACCTGAAGGCACGGGTTTGATTCCTTGACCACCCTTTCCATTGTGGAAAATTGCTTCTGTTACATATAATTCCAGTTATTTTCGTTTTTATGGCAGCAAAGACACCCTAGCTTCAGGGAATGCCCTGGTCTGGGTTGTACCCTCTGTCCTGGAGAGCCAGGCTGCCCTGAAGTGGTGACAATATATTACTGACTGTGCACGACAGTCAGGAAATTCAACACCATTGGAGTGAAGCACTAAAGTGTGGTTCAGCCCCTGCCAAAGCATACCAGCTTCCACTCAGAATGTAAACAAAACTAATGGGCCTTTCAAATACCTAAAAGTTCCTCCTGATAGCTGGCAAGAATTAATGTGCTTTAATATGTTGTATTGCTTATTATGACATTATCCAGGACTACTACTATTAATTAATGGTTCTATTGATGCTTTTAGCAACCAGTGGTGTTGAGTAAAGAAAAAATAATAACATATTTTATTTCCTACAAAGCTCAAGTATGCTAACAAATTTTAATATTCATGCTTTCAATGGAAGCTTCTCATTGATGATTCAGTAACTTAGGGCAGATATTTCAGCAGTCCATTTCCACTGAATTTCTTTGACTTTGACATCTAAGACTGTAGAAACCTGCTAATACAGGTAATAAGGTATCACTTATCAGACTAACTTTGGAAAAATCAGCAATCAAGGAAAAAAAAAGTGCATATGTCCTTCCCTGCCTTGCCACCCCCTCCTCACTTGCTATTAAAGCACTTGTGTTAAAAAGTCATTCCAAAGCTTATTTTAAATGCCAAAAAGCGGGCACTAATCCCACAGGAGCTGGCTCAGCTATGGCCCACCACTTGAACATATTCATTTTATCGAAATCTGTTCCAAGGAGGGGGCTTTGGGTGGTTGTTCTGGGGTTGAGCTTTATTTTTGACTTAATAACAGCAGATTGTTAGAGGCAAGGAGGTGGAAATGACTTTGGGAACTTGCACAGTCAATGCTAAATACCCCACAGGTGAGCTGTGGCCTGGAGTGAACACAACAATTATGGGTTAAACAAGATAAAAACGTTGTCATGCACAGTCAGAACATGTTCATGTTACACACAGCAGCCAGCTGGCTATAAATCCAAGAAGTAAGCTGGAGAGCTTTAGAGTTTAAATGAATGAATAGAGATATAAAGGGAAGAACGGTGGTTTGTCGCCACATGAATGGCTTTTAGCTGAAAAGAGTGGATTGCTTTCACAAGGGTTTGCCAAAACAGCAACCTTGTTGAGATGAGGAAAAGAATAAGTATGATGATTGGGGCATTCCATATATTTATATTTTCTATTTTGTTCTGAGGCAGAGAAGTCTGATTCAGCGTGCCTGAACAATTACGACGTGGCTTTGCATACAGGTGTTCCAGTGAACAGGGACACAAGTTCTTTGACAGTACCTCTGCAGCTGATGATCCCTAAACAGGATTAATCTATTTATTCATTCAAGATTCAAATCACATGAGCTGAGCTGTGAGAAGCAATGGACTATTTTTCTTCCCACATTTCCAGCTCCAAGCAACTGTAGGCTATAGCCTTCTGTACTCTACATGCGCATCACTGAACCTATGGTCAGCAACCCTACCTGTGCACAGATGGCTAAACCAACACCTTTCTGGCAGGCACAGAGGGTAAGAGAGCCCTTCCTTAGACCTTCTTATCCTTTTATTAAATAAAGCTTCCTAGCAGAACCTCCAGAATTCTAAACCCAAGAAATGCCCCAGTAGGTTTTCAGAAATGGATGAGCCTGACTGACTTGGGGTTGTCCTGTGCAGGGCCAGGAGTTGGCCTTCAATGACCCTTGTGGGTCTTTCCAACTCAGGTAATTATTCTATGACTTTCTAGGAGTCTAATTACCTCACTTGAACATTTTGGAATCTTATCAAGCTAAACTCTTGCTCTTTCTCCACCTAAGGCAGATGTAAGTCCCTCATGAATCCAAAAACAGAGCTCTGGCTCTTACTAACTCAAATATGAGCTAAACTTTAAAGGCACAAAGTAACTTCAAATTCATAATCTCTGTTCATATTAATTTATATGTTATATATATATGTGTATATATATATTTAGAAGTTTCTACAAAACTTTTTTGATGTTTAAAAGTGGCTGGAAGCTCCTGGGTCTGATGTACTCACTGTTGACAGAATCAGATGCAAACTGTAGGAAGGCTGATAACGGCTCTGCTCCCCAAAACCTTTCTCCCGTGTCTCTGAACTGACTGAATGGGAACTGAGAGGGGAAAGAACAAAGATTTGCTGTTCTTTACAGTCACGCAACGAAAGTGTAGGTTAAGCACAGGAAGTATTTGCAGATTCCAGATATTCTGTGGACCTTTGTTACTTTTCCTTGCATTCAGATCTAATCTGAGCCCCTGCACAGAGCTGGACTTTCATGTTCTGAGGTCCTTCACTAATAGAAAATCCAACCCACTGAGACACTCAGGGCAAAGTGGACTCGAGAACTTCAGCTCTATGTAGGTATTTATTCATGTTAATGCATTAAGGAAAAATGCTTTAACAAAAAGAGAAAGCTTAAAATCATAAAAATGAATAAATTAATAGACAAATTTAATATATACTCATAGTATAGCAAGCCTACAGACCGGAAAGATATAGTTATATCTTTTAGAAGAAATTTGGACAGACAGTTTGATGTACCACATCAAATATAACAACACTGTGTGATCTTTAAGCCTCGGGTTTAAAAATACTAAGTGTTTCTTTTTTGTTCTGATACCAAATATGTCTATACCTCCAACTGATTCAAGTCACCACTAATAACCACTGGAATATTTTTAGGAGGTCCTTCAAACAGAAGGGTAGTATTTTCACTACAATTTTGAACAAGCAATAAATTGTGTTTGGTTCTTTAGTTCAATCAAGCATCAATTTTGGATTATTTGTCTGAAGTCAGAATTCTTAAAATACGCCTTTTTTTTTTTTTTTACAGAAGCAGTTTCTGGGGGAAAGAAAATCCTCTCCACAATTTGAGTGCAATCAACTCTTCCAATATAACTGGCTCTGATTGAAGGTAAGGTTCCTGATCAGATATATTTAAGGAGGGCTGCATGATTAATCTAAGAGATGTCCCACCAGTATTCACATGAATAAACATGAAGAACATTGTTTTACTTTCATTATGCTGCTGTATCACCTTTGATTCTCACAATCTTGTTTGTACTAATATCATTCTGCATTTTGCAGGAGAAGGGCTCATAGCAGGGTGGGCAACTCAAATTTGTCAATCAGTGAGACCTGGCATTGAAAATAATTCAGAATATGAATGGGAAAACATTTGGCTGTCATATATTCAGAAGAATTTTATGCCAAAAAAGTTTTAGGGAATTTCCAGCTCTCACAAGCACATTCAGCTAATTCTTGATGGATCATAAGTACCTTTGGGTGCTCTCTGGAATCAAGTTCCTCCTTTTCCTTTACTGTTCTTTGTGAAGAAAATGGAAGATGGAACTCTCACCAGAAAATGGGAAAAACATTAACCTCTAAGTCCCTCAGATTTTGGTAAACAGTGAGATCACTGGAAATCTTAGCTTCTGCATATGAATTAGGGGAGAATAATGGGACTGAGCAAGAAGTCATGGACTATGTTCATCAATATGTGCCTTTTATGTAAACTAGATTGTTAATTGAAAACCCATTTTCAGAGTCTCTTAAGAGGCAATCACCTTAAAATTAATCAAAGTCCTGTTTTGTTGTTGTTCTTTTAATAGAGTTTGTGCTCCTTTGGATGCTCAGAAAATTGCTTGGAGCAGAGACCGGAGCCAGAGGCTTTGGGGTTCGTGTCTCAGAGCCCATTTTCCTGGGGCTGGGGAGGCTCAGCCTGCAGACAAGGAGGCTCAGGGGGGACCTTCTGGCTCTCCACAACTCCCTGACAGGAGGGGGCAGCCAGGTGGGGGTCAGGCTCTCCTCCCAAGAAAGAAGTGAAAGGATGAGAGGAGTTGCGTCAGGGGAGGTTTGGGTTGGACATTTGGGAAAATTTCTCCACTGAAAAGGCCTCACCAGTCACTGCAGTAGGTCACAGTCCCCAAAACGACAGAATTTCAGCTTCCTTTTCCCCCTGGTCATCACCATGTCCTTTGTTTTCAATCATTCTTTTCCCATTTGCTGAGGCTTTCCCTGTTTGCCATCTCTACTAAAGCTCCCTCTGTGAGGCACACGGAACAAAGTCTTCATGAACAGTTTTGGGTGTTGGTTTGGGTTTTTTTTAATTTACCTCTCCTTAAAATATTCCTTAATTTACTTCTTCAGTGCCTAGCACTGACTCATTAAAAAAATAATCTCATAGTAGTAACACAGTGATAGATATGAAAGGTGAAATTTTGCAGTTATTTTGCCCTCAAACAGCCTGAACACATCTTCAAACAGCAGAGAGGAAAGGGCTGTATTTGTCTACAGATGTATTTTCTTAACATTTTTTTCATCAATTTACTCCAGCAAGAATGACCAGCTTAAATTTTTCAGTGTCTTCAAGGACCTTATTTCATGAATTTGTATAAAAGGCAGAAAAGTATATATAAATGTTTTAAAAGCAGCCAGGAGTTTTTGTGGAAACAGTGCCATTAGATTTAAAATACCAAACACTCAAATTACTTCTGACACATTTGATCTGAGTCACTTTTGAATTTGCACCTACAAACAATAAAAAATGCTGGTTCTGAAGGAGACTGATTATCTCCTTTGCAATATTTTACCACAGAGAAGTTGTTCTTTCTTTCTCCCAGATCTGACAACCATTCAAATATCCTGGGTTTGTTGCACACTAAACTAGAAATATGATCTCTACTTGGAAACTCCCCTCAAAAATAGTTTCTTCTGTCAGTTCTCAGTAACTGCCTTCAATAACACGCATGACTATTGGACTCTGAAAGTATCAATGTTCAGTCATCCTCCTGAGCTTACACATCACAGCTGCAGGGAATAAAGATGCTGAAAGACCGCCATCTCTCCCCATCGTTTGCATGTTTATCATAACCCTCTGTGATGTTTAACTGGCACTGCTTTCTCCTCCTTCATTTCCAAAGGGATGAATCACAGACTCAGTTCTTCCAGGAACCGACCACTTGAGCTATTCTCTGCACTTCCTTCAGCTCTTCCTCGACTGCAGCCAGCCCTTGGATTGACCCCACCTTTAATAAATGTTTAACTGGAGAGTCTCAGTTAAAACGTGCACTAAGCCTCCTGGGAATGACTAACCAACACCTAAACCCCAGATTTATGACAGAGAACTTTCCAGAGCCTCCCACAGCCACTGAGATTTGTTCAGAGGCTGGAGTGAAGAGTCACTCCGGAAAGTCAGATTTCTTCACTTTCTTATTCAATAATAACACAACATATTGTCTGTAGACTTCTCTGAGTTATACACAGGATGTTAAAAACAGATGATTGCAAAATTAAGAGGGTAGACTTCTCATTATAATTAACTGTTAATTTTAAGTTACAAGTTGCAAAAAACTAGATAAGCAAGCCACCAGTTCACTAAAAAAGGCTTTGAGTTCCCTAATGATAAATTTATACTCAGATACTTAGAGTGAAAAGTGTAAAAATTCACTTCCTGAGTTAACTCCATCAAGGAAAAACAAAAAAGATGAAAAATTGGAAATTCAGTGCCTGGGAGTCAACAGGAATACAGAATTTTCTGAATCAGTGGAAAGGGCTGAAGTTACATCCAAGGAAAATGCAACAAATCAAAGAATACTCAAACAAGACAGATTTCTAAAAACAAAAAACCACCTTGGAGTATTTTTCTGGAATTTCCAAACCACGTTTGGTCTCCATGATGTTATAGGGCTTTTCTAAGCTGTGACTCTGTGATTCACCCATCCAAGCTGTGACATCAGTTAGAAGTGGCTTTGGTGCCAGCACTAAGGACCATCATCTAATGGCCAAGAGATGCAGGAAGCCTCCTTGTCCCTCCATCTTCAGGCCCAATTTATCACCTACTGCTATATTCAGCAGTCCCTTGGCTTCTCCGGCCCAAAAAGGTGGTTATTTTGCCCTAATGCCAAGACCAGTGGTACCTGATCTACTTCTGTGGCTTCCTGATCTTACTGTAGCACAACCAAGAGCAACATTCAAACACATTTTTTACAGAGCAACACAGTAAAAGAATAATTTTTTTTCCTAATAGAAGGTTTCTCTTAGGTATATTAATTACAAAGAGTAGTAGATATTATTTTTAATATTCTGGGAATGTAGTCCTTAACGCAAAACAGTCCCAGAATTATTTGCCATTAGCTATCCATAACAATTCAGAACCTGTGTCTAAGTTGGAAATTTGGTACTTTTATCCTGAATTTTACAGGATACTATATTATAGTATTATACTATATATATATATATATACAGTGTATATATATATAGCATAATACTATAATTATTTATACAATAGTATATATTATTATACTATTCAATAATTATATTATAATTATTTATACTACAGTATAGTATAATATTATATTATATATATATGTAATATATATATTTTATATATATATAATTATATATTATATATATACTATATATATAATATTATACTAAATAGTTTAAGTACTTTTATACAGGAAGCAATACAGAGTTATCTGTAGATTCAGTAATGGAACCATCAAGCCAATGATCTTCCACTTCTGAAGTTCCCTAGTTCTCCTGAAAGAATAAAAATTCACCAAGACAGCAGCAAGAAAGCAAGTGGACACTTCTCCACAGCGTCTCAACAATAAACAGCAGAATTGTGATACTCCACCGGAATGTTCCAAACCTAAATTGAATGGCAGCATGATTGCTGTGGTTCCAGTTATGCTAATTAGGCTGGATTCATGGTTCATTGAGGCTGCAATTATGCTGCAAAGAAATGCTGCAAGCATCCCATCCTCCTGCAGTCTGCTGAGTGTGCTCCCATTCCTCTTGGGGCAAAATAGACTTTCTGGAGGGATTATACACTGGAGTCACATTTGCACTTAGACCACACGCTTGGTGAAGATGCAATTAGATGACCACGTTTTGCAACTTTCTTCTTTTTCAGATTTAATAGGAAAAATAGCTTTCCAAGTTCCTTGGCCATTTTTTAAGCATGCTTTACTTTGCCAATTTGCATACTAAGCATACAAATTATAAGCCTTATTAGCCCCATTTCAACCGTAGGGTAAGTGAAGAAGGGGAAGAGTTTTGCCCAAAGTTATGCAGCTCTTCAGTGGAAAGAAAACTGAAGTAGCTCCCATCTTCTTACAGTTAATGGTTGGACTCGAAGATCCTGGAAGGCTTTTGCAAACTAAATGTTTCTGTGATTCTTTTAATGACATTTCCCGACTTATTACTGTGGATAGGACACATGCCCCACCCAAAACGCAAAACCTTCTGCTGGAAAAGTGATTTAAAAGAGAGGGGCAAATGGGCATTATAGTCTCAAACAACTGAGAGAAGACACATAATGAGCCAAATTTGTTGGCCTGCAATGAGAAGGAAATAGTTTAACATGGTAGCAGCTCCTTCCTGAATGGGACAGGTGTGCTGGCCCTCAAATAGGTGTTTTCAAACTATCTGGTTTTTACTGGGTTGAAGAGGCAGCAACAGAGAAAGACGATTTTTCAAGCAAGTAACCAGTCTGGTATTTTTTAGGAATAGATCTACTTTTAAAACCAGTCTCCTCAGAGAAACACATTTTCCAATGCTTTTCCTCTCAAAGGAAGATGATGTGGGATCAGGTGTCTAAACTGAACTCTGAAGAACCAAGTATCCTCAGAGCCTAATTTCCAGCTCCACAAAGGACTTAAGCGCTTAGAAGTTCAAGTCTCATTAAAAACCAATGGTGCTTAAGCCCTTATTTTTTTTTTTTTTTTCATTTAAGCAGATCTCAAAAAAAAAAAAAAATTGATACCAGCCACTTCAAAGCTGGCTCCCCGAATTCAGGGATGATTGAGTTTCCATAATACAATTATGGTTGGAACGGAGCTGGATTGAAAGCAAGGTTCAACTTTCAAACAACGTCCCCAAAACAGTTGCAGATGACGTGCATTTCAGCTTTCTGATCCTCAGGTGACACAGGGATGATTGGTATTAGCGAGATACACATTAGAAAGGGAAGGCAATGCCCTAACTAGAAATAACCATCTTTTCCACAGATGGATGGACATCCATAACAATTTAATCTAACGAGACATCGAGCTTACATGCCCATTTGAAAAATCATAATGGCACTTGTCTGGCAGGTTTGTTCCTCGATGCTTCATTCAATGACTGTTCCATTCTTTTGCTTTTTTTTTTTAAACTAATATTATCACAGCTCTTTTTCCAGATTTAATCTACCAGCAGTTCTCACCCAGGCCACAGCTTCAATTAATACCAATTTGAGCGTTAACACAAGGAACTCATGCATTGACTGAGCTTTGGATCTGGCCTTTAAAATGAGTTTTGCAATGCTCCTAAGATGAGGAACCTAAACCAGTTTGACACCGAAATTAGTCACTACATACACAGAAATCTAAAAGCACATCAGGAATAATATTTAACAGACACTAAATAATATCAGATTGAGAAATAATTGTACTTTATGTAAGAGCATGATAAGAAATCTGTTTTCTGATATATTATTAGCCCAGTGGATCTGACTTGCAATTTACTCTGCCTACTTAGGCTGGAGTTTAAATACAACACAAAAAACAATGTCATGTCTGCCAGACAGGAACGCTCCAAAAGTTTTATTACTCTCACTTGAAAGCATTACCAGGATAGGAGGAAAACGAAATATTAAATACGCCATTAACAGGAAAATTATTTCAAATCAGTGAAGCATGACGAGACCCAAGTATACTGTTTCTCAATTTCTTTTTCCCTAATGTACACTGAGGAGACAGTAAGGTAGTAAATGGCCAGGGTTCAAACACAGGACATAAACTACATGAAATTAGGAACAGCATAAATCTTAAGAACAGCTCAAAACTATGAAGAAAATTAGAAAAGAGCCTAATGTGAATTCATTACTGACTTCTCACCAACCCTTTATTTTCTTAAAAGTAGGCAAAGTTGCTATACTGTTAAATTCTACTAACTTTAAAGTTAAATATTGTTTCTTTTAAAGCTGCACTCACCAAATCTGCTCCCAAACCAAAACCAACAGCTACTTTATTATTTTGTCTCATAAGCCAAGCAGTAAACTAATACTGTAAAACATAAACTGGGTATTTTATTTATAACTAAAAGATGGTCTAATGCCTAATGAATTCCTGCTGCTCACCAACTGAAAAGTTATGGAATATCATAAAAAACCTTTTACCAATTCATTAGGCAGGCAAAACTCACCTTGGCAACCCAGGCTAACAACTTGTCCTTAATGGTGCTCTGTAAGTGTTGGGAAGAAGCATGAATTGGTCCTCAAAGGAAGAGGCAGGCTCAGAGGTACATTAAGAACCCAGCTCCTAGAGCCCTTCTGACCACAAATACTCTGGTTTTATTAAGTTTAGTGTGACATTTTGGTCCAGTTGACATCACAGGTCAGGTATCACCCCCTGACTCCAGCAGAGCAGCCCTGAGAGCACAGCTTTACCTCTAAGGCTCATCCTCCCTTGACAACGCCAAGAATGATTCCTCTATTACCTGCAGTGATTTATGGAAAAGGCTTTGAAACGTCCCGTGCTTCACCATCTCTGCTGAAGGAAGATGGGCCATGGAGGTGATTACATCTTCACACGATAGATCATCCATTACTGACAGCTTTTATATTTCTCAACTCGAAAAAAACCGCAGCCCTTGTCTACATATGGATACGTAACACATTTGAAATGTGTAAGGCGAATATAAAGACTGAGGGTTTAAACCCTCAGTTTATCAGCTCTACAGGCCCAATTTTGCAATCAACTAAACCTACAGTACATTTTCATCAAGTGCTGCAAATCAGCAAAATATTAAATGAATCTTGAAAAAATGATTATGAATCCACAGTTCTGTTTGACTGTATAATTCTATTTAAGATTAAAATTACTATCATAAAAAGGCCACTTTCTGAATGTAATTCCACAAAAACATCATCACAAAAGCTTTTACTGCTATTTATGTCAGAATGTATTTTAAACAGTTCTAATCATTTACCTTTGTGGACACTTAATTAAAATTACAAAACCAATTTTAATCTGTAGTCCAATTAATATGCAAATATATGCAAATGTGGTAAATCAAGGTGGTGATTAAGTTAAGGACACTCTATTTCATGTCTGCTTTAAGTGTGAAAACAAACAATCTTTTTTGTAATTGTACTGATGGATTGTGATGTTTATAGGGTTAGTATGGGGTACAAATGTTTATGCATCAACATTATGCCAAAACAAAGATTTTATACTCTGGAGTGATTTAGCATCCAGCATACATTCAGATGTAACAAAGTCATTTTGCAGTCATCTTGTGAATTAGAATAAGGTCAAAGCAAAGTTAAATTTCTATGTCATCCATTTGTATGGCTATTTAAAATTCAACAATCACTTTCTGATGTGTTAGGTAAGAGCCAAGAAGTCTCAAGAATGGCATATTATCACCCTTTATCATTTAGTGTTCATAATACACTGGTTTATCTTTGATACTATTACAGAAATAGTTCTCCCATTAAGGTGCAAAGATATTCATCCTTTTTAACCCTTTTTCCTCCACAAGTTCCAATTTCTCAATCTGCAGGCAAAGGTTGCTCTACCAGTGAGGGTTTCTCTAGATATGCACTACATTCACTAAGAATTGGCAAAGAACCCCTTTCTGCAGCCACTTTCTTCCTTCTCCCCACTGCTGATGCAGAGAGGTTGATGCTCCTTCCCATTTGCCCAAAGAAAAGTCTATCTGTTGCTCTCTGTGGGAATAAGTCTGAATTCCTCCATTTAGAGCAACTACACCCTTGGACTGAAGTGACTGGTTTACTCTGCCAAGAAAATAATGATACTGGTAAAAGTAATATTTAATTTTAACACTTACTTGAGTCCATAAAAGAGCACAGCTTTCCCTACATATTCTCAGAAGTTGCCAAATGTTTGGAAATACGCTTAGTGCAAAAGGACAGCATTCACCTCCTGTCATACTGAGATATTGGAGTATAAAACCCCACAGAATCCCTCTTCTTACAGCTTCATCTCCATCAAATACAACAATTAGAAAAGACTTCAAAAAACTTCTCAATGTTGTTTTTACTAATGTGCTTCATTTCCCTCCTTTTTTTTTTTTAATGATTATGTCCAGAATAGTTCACAAGATTAAGATGGGGTATTACTAAATACTTTTTACTCAAAATATTTTATGCTTCTGCATTACTATTGTCCCCACAAGACATGAGAATATGAAATTTAGCTCCGCTCGGTACAGCTTCTTTTAAAAGCCAAAGGTCTCCTAATGAACACAAAATATTTAAAAAGTATTAAAAATATTTTAGCATTTTTAACAAGGCATATGGACACACGGTATTTTTGTAATAACAGACCTTATAAACTTGTATTTGGGATGCAGATCTTGGAATGCACAGCCATACCTATCGGTAGGTTTCTATAAAAAGCAGGACTAGCAAATTTGTGGGTCTCCTGATCTAACAGACACTAACAAAGCACTGTAAAACTCACCTATCAGAGGTGCCTAAAAGATCTTTTAGAGTGTAGTTCTGGGTTAAAAAAACCCAACCAGCTCCTCTTCCTTTGAACTGGGCACTCATGAAAGAGCTGCTTTCACCAAAAATGGAGAAGATTTACATTAGCAACTAGAAACAGGAAGAACTTGCAACATCCTCTTCTACCTCCAACAGCTCTCCACCACGAAGGACCTGTGTCTACTTTCCACCATTTTTTGATGTGTTTTTGAGGAAAGCAAATTGATTTCCACAGAGAAGAGCAGTGGGAGCAAGAGGATAGGATGGCAGAAACAGCCAGCAATGTAGCTGGACCTGACTCCAACAAATGAGAATGGATTTGGGAATTGTGGATGGGTTTTGGTGGAGAGCCAATGGAAGTTGAGAAGATGAAGATCTCAAGGAAAAGAGTTGCACCCAGTCTAACCATGAGCCTCTGCATGCTCCAATATTCAATTACACGTCTGTAACTGCAATTCCAGCCCCTTGCTCTGGAATCCATGAACATAAGACCACCGAGCAGGGTCTGACCCAAAGGGAAAATCACCCAGTGACTGTGTCCTGCTGAGGTGGCCACCTCACCACACAGCTGCACATCCCTCTGGCTTGGGAAGAGCCATTTCTTAAATCAACAGCACACTGCCTGTCCTGCCTGGATGAAAATCAGCACAATGATCCAGGCAGGTCCCCAAGCTGCCCCTTGACAGCACAGAGAGCACTGACCTCTGAAGGGCTTTTCTGGGCTCTAAAGATTGTGTGTTCACACTCCTGGCTGGCTCTTGTGGAGCTGAATGAGTAAGGCCTTTGCCATGTAGTCAAATACAGGAGAACAGAGTCACACGGTGCCCAGATGCACACTCAGCTGAATGTGAACAAGGTTCTGCATTAGCGCTGCCAGAGACACCTCCACCTATCCTTTGAGTCTGAAATCAAACATTGAGGTATCAAACATGCCAGCAGAATTCACAGAGCTGCCGGTGCTTCGGCTGGAGCTTATTTTTCAGTGGGAGATAAAAGGTGATTCTCTGTATTACGTATCATCACAGGATAAATTTGTTGTAGCCGACTGCACTAATACAATAGCGCTGCCAACGCGTAGTGAAACTTAATCCCTCTGAAGACACATGAGCTTCTTTTAAGTTTCAAACCTATACCATTGAAAAACATCTTACTACTGTGTATTCAAGAGTACTTTTCTTGTTAGCTGCTCTTCTCATCCTTTTCACTATTTGTATTTATTTAAATGGAGCTCTGATTTAAACCAAACCTGTAAATAACTCATTGCTCTTGGTCATTCTCTATCTAATAACCACTGAAATTTTGAATAATCAGTGCTGATACATCCAGTTATAAAACATTCTTCTTGTGACGATTTAGGCAGCAGTTTTCATACATATTTGAAAACTCAAGACACCATCTTGCTACAGCAACAGAGCAGCATTCCATCTCCAAATGTAGTTCCAGAGGTAAATCACACATGTAAGAAAATCAAAACAAACACAGCAACATTTCATAGAGGAACTGAAATGCTACAGAGAGCAGAAAATCTAAATCTCTAAAAGCAACATCTCTAAAACTCATCTCATCTTTAAAACTCTACTCTGTAAACGGTCAAAGTTTTCTTTTAAAAGTTAAAGGTGTACAGAAAATTTAAAAAAAAAACCTGAAGGGTTTTCTTTTTTATTGTCTCTAATATACAGCATGCTTGGATCATACTTCTTCACATTAGAAATTCAGGTCTTGTCTGTCCTAGGAGGATGCATGGTGACTGGGGAGCTGGAGTGAAATGACCATGTTATCACAAGGAAAAAGGATGTGAAAACTGAGTAACTGAGTGTAGAGCTGCTCTTTGCTGAGGTTTGCATTGGGTTTGCTTTATTAACCAGTGCTGATCTTGTTCAGCTAATAAATAAGAACAAGGCAGATGACAGATCTGCCTCTTCGTCTCAATACCCCTTAACAGCCTAGTGTAGGAGATGAACATGCTTTAACACACACTGGTCTTCCCTGCGTGTGTTTGGGTGGGGATAGCCTAAATATTTAACGATCTTCAAGATGAAAAAAAGCAGTGAAAATATGGAAAAGAAATGAGTATCATAAACCAAAAAACTTTTCTCCAGGTTTCCTTCGTGCATCACAGGGCAACAGAAATCACAGACCTTGTGTGGAAAAAAAAAAGTCACTTTTTTCTTTCTGCTGGCTCTTTTTCAAGTCTCCTTTCACATTTGAGGTACAATCCTCCTGTAAGGAGGATTTTTTGACTGAGTGCCTTAAAAGAGGACCCTCATTTACCTACTATTCAATACTGATTTAAATTACTAGGTTTCCTAAGTTTCTGACCTCCTGTGTTTTATGATGTATTTAAAACACTTTGACTCTTATGAACCATTTAATTAACTAGATAATAACTGCACATTTGTCCTACTTGCCATTCACCAAAAGTTAAGTTTCAACATTACTTCTGAAACTATCTTGCATGCCTGTCATTCACCAGCTTTTATTTAAAATTACAGAGGGAAAAAATTGTCCTTGATTATTCCTATGATATTGATGGCACCAACACATGGTATTGGAAAAACTGAGGAACAAATTTGCCATTTTTAAGTCTATGGATACTGTTTCATGGCTGGAAGAAGAAATCAAGATTCTCAGATGATATAAATTGCTGTAACTGGCTTACAGGGAACTGCAGCTCTGTAAGTCAGACTTACAGAGGAGATCAGGTGCACAAACCATGGCTGCTCGAAGAAACCATTCAGAAACAATCTCTGAGCCTTCTGCACCCAAAAACGTCACAGGGAACAGATCGCAGTCATAAGGAAAGAAAGATCTCTGAGCTGTATAGAAAATGAAAAATCTCTGTATTCAGCCCAATATTATACTGTTGTTTTGGTTACAAGATTTATGGCACACTTGCTACCCAACTAAGGCAACTCACAAATGCTACATCTGCTTGGCAATTTGGCTTCATCAATAAAACGGAGTCTGTCAGAATCAGATGCTTATTTTTCAGGATTAAGGAATCCATGTCATAGTTAAAACACTTCCATGTGCTTAATGGACTCACCCCAGTTGTGCTGGAAAGGGCCTTTAGGTCTGCATTATAAATGCCCCATTTTCTGGTTGCATTTTATAAAGTTTAAAAACTAAATGCTTGCTGTACACAGCAGTGCCCGTAATACTAAACCTTTATTTGAAGAATACTACTGCCTTTCTAAGACTGACCTGAGCAGGATTCTGACGGAGGAGCACCAACACGGGTTGAAAAATGTCTCTGTGTGGTTGGAATTTTAACGGAAATTTAGGATTCCTATGAAAGGCACAAAATACATGCGTTGCTGCCTTGTGAATTGATGTAGCAGAGGAATGAGGAGAATAACACAGGGATTCCTTTCTTTATCCACTTTGCTGATAAACCTGCCTAAATAATTGACTTTGGTACTAACTCAGACACTATGGCTCAATTCTTTTGAACTACCTCAACAGTCTGTGCATTTGAGGAGTTTCTCCCATGACCATGAGCCCCTAATGAGGGGAGGAAAAGAAAAAATAAACTCTAAGACTGTCTTGAAAATTCAATCTTCGGTTTAGACTGCCCCAGAAATAGGTCCCATTTGAAATGTGAAAATCTTGATGATTAGTAAATAAAACAACTGAGCACACTGGGTTCCCACAAGCTCAAGAGTGTGCACACACAGGCACGCATGAGCACACATGTGTAAAGGACTTCTGCTCAATCCTTCGTAGGAAACCAGCTAATGACAAATACTTGTAATCTATTTAGAAATGTGGTTTCATAGTTCAGTCCTTTGGGGCTTGAGAACTTCACTCATCATGTCTCTGGAGCATTACACAGTAATCTCTGAAAAACTGCATGCTAGAATAGCTCTGAGGATATTTCTGATGTTTAAAGGCACTGAGGATCTTTACATTTATGTAGCTTGATGAAGACCAGCACCTCCCAGTCAGACACGGAAGGTCCAGCACCCTGGGAGGGGTCAGGAACTTTAGAAAGCAGACAGCAGCAGTGTAAACCTGCCAGAATATCTCAAAGGTAGAAAAACCCACAACCACTTCTTTCCACAGGCAGGTTCAAATAGTTCTGTTGGTTTCCATCACAAGGCAAGTTCTTACTTCCTACGTCTCAACTGTACATTGCTGCCTCGTGGTGTATTTGTAGCATATGCTGCCATTAATAGTGGCAGTGTGTGGGCAGCTCTGAGGACACATCCCCACCAACATCCACAGTCCCAGAGCCCTCAATCTCACTCAGTTCCTCCTTTATCCCCTCCCTCAGCCAGAAGAACTCTGTATGACCTGCAGCATCTCTGCATCTTCACTGCTGCCCTGTTGTAAAGGTGGTGAGTAAAGAGAGGTCGTAACACAAACTGGTAGAGGAACAGCTTCCCAGCAGGTAGATGCCAGAGAAATGTTCCAGGCTGTCACGGTGCTTTTATGGTTTCTCCAATTAATACTATAAAAGGCATAGAATTACACAACTAAAGTGTGTCAAACCAAAGGAACTGCTCCCTGCTGAAAAGTCCTGATAAATAATGTCACTTAGAATCACCAAATAGTCTGGGTTGGAAGGGACATTACAGTTCATCCCGTTCCACCCTTAGAATTCCTTCCTGAGATCTAAACTAAATCTGCCTCCTTCATCTTAAGGCCATTCCCCCTTGTAGGCATAACTTAGGCGTAATTGTTGCACCACCATCCCACAGAAAAGTGACAATTTTGTTTTGCTGGTAAATGCTGCTATGATTATTATTCTAAAAGCTGTGCAATTTAACTATGAGACCATATCAATTAGAAGTGGAGTACATCAACTCTGCCTTCTAACCAGTGCAATAATCCACCCCAGGGGAGTTTTCTATACATTTAATAGTAGATTTACTCAATATTCTACAAATAGACACCAAAAACTTCAGAAAAGTGATGCTGTACATCCTGTTTCTACTGATGTTTCTTCTGTCACATGCCACAGAAATATTTTGACAAATAGGAGAATATTTTAGAAAGATGAATAAAAGCAATGAACTACAAAATGGTCTTGTTTATGAGAACATCAACATATTATTCTCATTCTTTTGAATAAGAAAAAGCCACAGATCTGTCAGGTTAAGAAAATGATCTTCACATTGACAGGAAAATAGATGTAGATGATTGAAAATTTGAAATTTATTAGCATTTTATTTCCCCTATATTAAAAAGATAAACCTCACTACAGCAAAGTTTCTACAGAATAAAAAACCCTCAATGGCTATGAAAAGACAGGCAAAGAAGAGAAGACTGATGACACAGCTGCCTGCTGCCCCAAAAATGAGTGAGCACCTAAAAACCATCACGATTTATTATGAACATAGCTGGGGCTCTGAGAGAGCACAGAGATACTAACTCCACCATGTCTCATTAACAGGTTAAATTCTGTTGTTAAAATTGTTTATGTGTTTCACCTCTTTCCAACCAGCTGAACAATGCCCTGTTAGAGCACAGAATTAGAAGTGCGTGGTTTTGAGTCTAGGACAATCCTTGATGAGCACATTTAAACTTAACATGAACCTGGATGCGGTTTAAAAGAAGTCAGGGGATGAAGTGACAATAGAAAGGTTGTTATGGGAAGCACAGGAACAGCGCTGCTGAGAGAGGATACAACCCCACCTTCCCACTTAAGAATCACATACAAAAGAACCATCAAAACTAACACGGGAAGAGCTGTGACAGCAACCACTTCACATCACATTCCGTGGGCAGATGACACAAACCCCACGTATGCAAAGCACTAAAATACACGGGCAAGTTCAGTAAGATCAAACATGTTTTTCCACACTGCCCAAAGCCCTTCTAACACTATTCTGAGCACCAGACCATTCATGGTAAAGGCGCTGATTATGGTTTTTTGACACTGGAAGTTCCTCAAGAGGAAGTTTAAAGGCCATTTATTATCTATGTAACCTAATGCTATCTATAATTATATGTTTTGTTTGTTCACTCCATCCTTTTGTACACACTGATATTCAAAGGTAAAAACTGAAAATAAATGGAGGGTACTACACTGGATGCCAGATTTCTGCACCTGGGTTTGATTCCTGACCATCAGCATTTGCACATGGAAAATCAACTTCAAGTTTCATTGTCAGTGTACAGTCATATCAGCGACACTGTCACTGAAATTATGGATACCTGATTTTGAGAAATAAAATAATTTACTGGCAGATCTTCAGGCATCAAAGAAATCCGAGTTTAACCAATACACTGATCAACAACTCCAGCATAATAATTGTGTACCTGGGCCTGTATTGAGATCTGCTTGCAGATTCTGCAGTAACTCCTTATGCTGAGCTTTCATTTAGAAATATTTCCAATATTCTCCTTTCTAGCAGCTTTGCTTACCCTTTAGATACTGCCCAGTCTCAGGTGACTTCAGCAGGGTCAGGACCGGTTCCCCCATGCTCCCACGTGCAATGATTCCTGACGTTTTAGCTGATATTTACATCTGTATTAATTTTATACACTTAGAAATAAATAAAGTGCAGCTACTCACCCCACATATAATGATCCAGACACGTAAAAATAATTGCAGAGTTATATTTATGGGTACACGCTAATTCTTGATAACAAAATAACTAATTGTTCCCAATAATTTCTTCTGGCATGCAGCAGTAGTACTTTTTGTAATCCACTTTATTCATCTGTAGTAATTCATCCCATTCAAAAGAACAGGATTTAAAAATAATATTTAAACAAGGTTGAGGATAACAACTAAAAGGTGCCCACAAGAGACATATTTAAATGCCTGCTAAATATATTTACCTAAGTCAACAGTGAAGTTTTATTTGGCAACTCTGCATTTTAAAGCTATTGTCTCAATTAGGCCAAAAAGGAGGATACTGCTTATGACTGCAAGTCTCTGCCTGCATTCATTTATTGTTCAGTTCACAGTCTCTGAATACAACACAATCCTCCAACGGAGTCAGCTTTCATAATTCAGCAGTACAAAGTCTGCAAACACATGTAACCTAGATCCATATTTCACAGTGACAGCATATGATAGCAGAATGTGAAGTATTAATGCTAGTGTCACTACAGTCCTACACTCTACTGCACTTTAAGAGAAAGCAGCTGCTGAGATGAAATGTGTGCCAACTGTCTGAAGACAGAAACATAAGAAACATTCCTTCTGTTACAAAGGGAGAGACACACACAAACAGACTTTCTTTTAGACTCAACAAGCACAAAGTTTCTTACTTTCGCCTTTTACGTTTCTATTTCAGAACCGCTCATGCGCTGCGGAAGAGACGTGCCTGGGTGGGAGTCCCAGCCCGGGCACGGAGCAGCTCCCGAGGCAGAGCAGGGTTGGGTGAGGGTGACGCATCAGCACAGGGAACTGCTGGAATGGTGACACCAATCTGGCACAATTCTCCAGAACCAGTTACAAAATCATGGAATCACTGAATCATTTAGGTCGGAAAAGCCCTCTACAGTCACCGACTCCAATCATTCCCACAGCAATGCCAAAGCCACCCATGTCCCCACATGGCTTTTAAATCCCTCCAGGGATGGGGACTCCACCACTGCCCTGGTCAGCCTGTGCCAGGGCTGGACAGCCCTTTGGGTGAAGGAATTTTCCCAAATATTCAACCTAAACTTTCCCTGATGCAACTTGATTCCGCTTCCTCTCATCCTGTCACTTATTACCTGAGGGAAGAGCCCAATCCCCACCTGGCTGCACCCTCCTGTCAGGGAGTTGTAGAGAGAGAGAAAGTCTCCCTTGAGCCTCCTTTTCTCCAGCAGCTCCCTCAGCCACTCCTCATATATCCAAGAACATCCAATTCCCACCAAATTCCTGATGATAAATGAGATATAAACATCCAGAATGCTGGTTAGAGATGTGTTAGGACCTTCCAGGAATGCCATATCAGCTTTTCAATAACCAAAGCAGTGAAACAGCCTCCCGTCTGCAAACATCTTTGTGCTAACCCATCCTTGTATTGTGCACCTGCTACTGAGAGCTTTCTTAACTGGACTAAGGGACACACTACAGAACTGTAAACTGGATTAATAAGGTGCATTTTTTTAATCTATTCTCTACAGAGAGAGCAGTAGAGAACCTGCTCTTCTTGATTTGTGTCTAGTCCTGGAGCAACACCACCAAATGATCTCCCACATAGTGTATCACCACCTTTTACGCCCAGCACTACAATAAGAGTGTGACATAATCTGAAACGTTCGGCCGTAATTCACTTAAAAACTACTACAACCTCATTGACCTCCTTATCAAACAATTTATTGTGCATTTACAGACTGGACAATGAAATAGAGGAGGTAAGGTATTAATGGTGACACTATTTGGCAAGCTCATAGCACAGTTCATTCAAAAGGCAATTTTAAAATTGAATGAAGAGGTTTGACTAGGCAATAAAAACAGCCACAATGCCAGTGAACAGTACTTAGGAGGAAAGCCTCTAATTATCCTATTTATAAATCAACAGCAATTTTACTGATGACTTCTTCTCAAACTTGATTAAAATAACTTCCAAAAATTAAAAAATAATCAGATCATATTTATTTTATTAAATTATGATTTTAAAGCATTATTGATTCCCTTCATAAATGAAAATGATAAAAACTTGAGGACAAGAATGAGACAACATTTTTTAAGAGAAACATTTGTACAACACTCTGCAACATAATTATAGTGCTGCCCTTGGGGAAGGGGATTTTATTTTATAATGAGAATGTTTACACTGTTATGGGGTTCAATCTATCTGGGAGGGAAGGTTAAACTTCTTTCCATTAAAGACAGGCTTATAATGAAAAGCTCTGAAAGGAGAATGGAGTCTAATATAGTAGATGTAATGGCCTATTAAATGATTCACACACACAAAATGAATCAAATTCATTGTATCTTACTGCTCTTTTATGACGAAATTGTTGAAAAAATAAAACTATTGTCAAGATAATTGCATATTACATATACTGTATTACTGTAACTACTATTCTTATTGGGTGACCCAGAGTCTACATTTTAGGGACGTTAATAGGACATTACATTTTAAATACTTTATAGTATTGGAATGTTGCACAAAAATCCCACTTTCACTCTGAAGGCAAAAATCAATTCAGACTTAAAGTCATGCTGCAATTCTGCATCATTCTTTTTCAATTAAGTTTTTGCATACATTCTTTATGATGTCATTTCTACATTCCTGCAACAGATGTTTGTTTATATCCCAATTTACCCAAATGCTGCCGTACTAGTCCCTGAACATAACCTCTACAACCAGCTTGTGTTTCCAAAAACACAGTACAAGAAATGTTTCCTTAAACTTGTCCCCTCAATCTACTGCTAAAAATCACCATCTCTGATCATCACACAGTCATGGACATTTTCTTACAGAAGCTTGAATGTCTCAAAAATACCAGAAGAAATTAAATAAAGGTCACGGTACACCTCAAAAAAAAAATTATATATAAGCAGGTCAAAAAGTAGGAAACATTTGGGATTTGCATGAAGGATTGAAATTTTTACGTGAGACCTATAATGCAATATTTTGGCCTACTAGTAAGAGCTCTGCAATAATAATGACTGTTCATCAAGGAGCTGGTCCTGCAAACACCCAGGCAGACTGAGAAAATCTACATGACTACAGTTAGTCAACTACAGAACTGTCCATATGTGCTCAAGCACGTGTATTTTAAACATCAGAAACCTTGGTTTATTATCTTTTTGCTAATAAATGCTTCTAAAATACTGGCTGCATTATGTTCACATGTTGGAAAGTACTAGGATGTACTTGCTATTATCATAATACAAGTGAAAGCATAAATAATACAGGACTGAGAGTATTTGGGGCACTTTTATCCAGTAAATAAAAACAGTATGCTATTAAACATAACTGCAATAAAGCAAATTAATCATTCACATCTCAAGGAAGCCAGCATAAGAATGTAAGAAATTAAACCAGGGTATTTTCAGAAAGAAAAGTCCGGGAATAAATAGTAATTGAGCAGCCTGGTCAGTGGAAGGTGTCCCTGCCCACGGCAGGGGGATGAAATGATCTTTTGAGTGCCTTTCAACCCATTCTGTGATTCTATGAACTCACTTACCTTGCTTATATAAGTAAGATATCTTGAGGAGAACAAAGTTCTACCCATGAATAAGACCCTTTTCTATTAAAAATAACAAAGTAACCACACACAGGTATGTGATACATAAAGACATGGAGAAATTACCAATGTAGAAGGTAGCAAACCATGAATGAAAAATGGCACAAGTTGTTGAGTCCAAAATTCAGTTATTTTCCAAAGGCTCAGCAGCTGAGACTGGAGTGGGAAGTCTGAAAGGCAGCTCAATAGATAGACAACATGCAATAGAGAAATCAGCCCATTAAATAACTGGACTCCTAATTTACCATGGAGGAGCCACTCCAAGACCGTTTCTAGTGGTGATCAATGTTAGACAAGGTAGATTGGCTTGACAGGATGCTCTGAATAGTTTCACAGTGCAAGACCACAGGCCTCAGCTACTCTTCTTGGAGGGAAATAGTGCCAGTAACACACATTATCCAGCAGATGCTTTTCAGCTGAGGAATTCAGGACTGTGTGAATGTGGGATGAACACTCATTCAACAACGAAGGTTCATCAAATTGGTCATTTATTTTCTCCTTCTCCTCATTACCTGCTTCCAGAACCTTCCTTCTCTCCTTATTACAACGACATTACCCCAACTTCAGGCATGCCTATTACTGCACTGAAATGATGACACACCAAACTTGTTTATTGGTTGCCCACAGCTATGCAGGAGGATGAACTGCACATCCTCCCAAGTCATTGTGTTTGAGTATCTCCACTTACTCAACAACTACTCTCTGAATACTTTGATTTCCTACATGAACAGCAATATCATTCCAATTCCCCCACAAAAAGGTTAAAAGAGAGAAAAGTAGATTCCAGAGCTTGGACTTCTGAAGACAGTGAAGTGCTCAAGTCAAATTTCATATATCCAAACAAAGCATCTTCATCATTGCGAGGCATCCTCCTAGTTAGCATTCACTTTAGGAATTCTGAGTTAACAAATGCTCTCCATTTTTTCCTCAAGGAAAATCCATTTGTTTTCTTTATAGTAGGTCTTTTAAAAGGGAGTCATAACTGATGGATTACAACATGTTTCTACCTTTTCAATCTGAATTTCATAAGAATAAAATAAACCACAAATGAAAGTGCTTGTACCAGGCACGTTGAACCTTTCTTCTTCTATTAGCATATCAGTCTGCAATCATAACTAGATCAATAGCGAAGATATCTGCTTAAAAGAGCACCATGCTTTCTTTTGTCAGAAATTCATTACTTTTTATTAGGGTCATTGCTTGAAAACTTCAAAACACCATATGGACCTAATTGTGGTTTATTTTGGCAAAAAGGAAGACACTGTAGAACAATTGAGGCATTACATTCTACAATTCCATTACTTTCATCCCTCTCCGTTTTATTACTGTGTCATTAAAGGCAACTTGAGTGAGCGAAGAATTATAGTGTCATGTGTACGGGCTAGTAGATTAATAACAAAACACACTCAAGTTTAAAGGTATCTAACAGCTGTTTTCATTATTTTGTGTAAATACGCTTGAAGCATGTCTATCTGATTAGTGGATAGAGTGCTCTTCTCTGTCACATGCCATGGGCACTGCTATGTGCAAGTAATCAAAGTGCTCAGAAAATGAGTTTACATTGTTCACTGCTGAAATACACAAATGTCAGAAAGTGACTGCGCATCAAAGCTTAGGCAAATCAGCTGCTGCAAACAAACAGACTCCAATGCACATCGCAGCTTTAAACATTCCTCTGCAGCACAATGACTGAACAGGACTTATTGCCAGCCCAAATGAAGTGATGCTCACGGAATAATAAGTCGCCAATGTATAGATGTGCTGACAAGTCCAGCGCTGGGTACTGCTGAAAAGAGCTCAGCTGCTTCCAGAACCAAAGATACACTGGTTTAGTATCATAAATATGTCCTAATATCAGGCAACTCTATGAATCTCACACAAGGTCTCACCAGAAAACAAAAAAAAGAGGAAACTCTTTAACCTTTTAATATTTCTAAATATTTTTTAAAAATTTTTACTGTGACTTGTTTACCAGGAACCCTGTCAACTGATCCCTCCATTTATTGGCAACAAAAAGACAACAGTTTAGGCACCCAAAAAGGGTCAAATCCTTTCTTTTCCATATATAGTCACATCATTCAAGATGGGTAATTCAAACTCAGATGGCAGATAACACAAGTGAACTCTGAATCCAAAAGACGTGCGATGAAGTTTGAGGACGGACAGATAAAATTTCAGTCACTGAAAGGAATCCCTGCATAAAAAGTTCTTCTTTCTGTCCTCTGTTTGCTTCTAGCACAGATTGAGGCAGTTTTAGTATTAAAACTACTCCACACAAGGATGAAAGTGAAAGAGCCCTACAGACTCATCAAAATAAGGAAGTTAAAATAAACTCATTCTGACTCCAATGAGCTCAATGGAATAATTCTATCCAAATGCTTCAGTGAGCAAAAGTAAACTGAGGCAAAATGGAGATGTATGCTTAGAGAGCCACAAGACTCAAACATTTTGCCTGAAGGTGGTTCTTGTTGAGACACATCTCACCTAATGCTTTCCCAAATTCCTGTGGTTGTCAACCCTTTGGTACCACTTCAGTCTGTCTTCTGAGGGATGCCCAGGCTTCCAAAAAACAACATCCATGAAGTTGTTGATGTCCCATCCCATGAGGAGTTCCAGACCAGGCTGGATGGGGCTTGGGGAAACCTTGTCTAGTGGAAGGCATCCCTGCCCATGGCAGGGGGGTTGGAACCAGATGGTGTTTAAGGCCCCTTTCAATCCAAACCATTCTAGGATTTTTTGATTCTAAGAGTGATGCCTCAAAAACTCTCTTGTTGCAAAGGCAGAGAAGAGGAGGGACTAAAAGCACTGGCCATGATGTGGTTTTCTTCAAAAGGGCACTAAAATGTCCAGACAAACCCAGTACAATCAGACAAAAACATTACCTTCCTTTTTTTTGCTTTCCCACCATGGTAATTATCAATTTGACTAATAAAAATTCAGCCCATCCCACATGCAGTCAGAGATTGAACAGACGAGCTGGATGTACCTTGCAGGACACTGCTCATTCATGAAACACGTGATTAATGACCTACGAGATAAACACTGTGCAGAACACAGAACAGATTGGGCTGTCGTGTCTTTTATAGATGCTGGAAACTCAGGATCTCCTTCACGGACCAGTTCAGGTCTCAAGACTGAAGTCACCAAGTGACCAACTCACAGACCATCTTTTTTCACCTTCATTTTGGGGATATCATCACAGCAAACATCTGCAGCTGCCTGGCACTACTCCTATATTGTTTAACCAACCATTCTATGAATTTATCCAACTTGCATTTCAATAGTGTTTCAACAGTCATTTCACAACTAAATGTCTCTCTGGAAAATAAAAAAACCCAAACCAAGCAACCACCCTCCACACCCATTTTTTCACTTCCAGTCTCAGTCATTTAATAATGACCAATTTATACCTAGTGGATGTTGTAAGGATTATCCTGAAACTTAAATAATTCCTCCTCTTTCATAGCATTTATCCTCTGACTGTATTTATAAAGATTAACATATATCCCCTTCTCAACCTTTATTTTGCTAGGACAAGTGAACCATACTCTTTTAATCTGCTCTCATAATACAGATTTCTCCTAATCATCCTAGCAGCAATTCTCTACACCTGTTTCACAGTTTAAATTAATCTTTCTTGAGCACGGGTGACCAGAATAACATACCATTTTTTTCAGTGCTTCACACAGACACATCAAACTGTACATTTAAAATATCTTTTCTGTGGTATATGAGATCCAAATACACTTTTAAAAAATATATATTTGGTATGGTGCAGCTATTTAGCTGCACTAAATGTCAGTACATTTGTGGCAATACCTTCACAGTCATATAGAGTGGTCCACCTTTTCGCACATCAAAGTGACCAAGGGAAGGAAGATCTGCCTGCTTCTCTGTTTAACACCTGTGAGAACCATCAGATGCAGATGGAAAATGCTTAAGAGGTCAAAGGACAACATGGCTGTGAATAGCTTGGGGTTTTTTTGAGAGGCAAAGTCATAGAACTGAAGATGTAATCACAGAGTATCCATGATGAGTATTCTGCCACAGAGAGCGGAACATACCTAAAACCAAATCCTTACTGGAGAAATTAAATCTGAGGCTCTTCAACTGCTGCAGAACCAGAACTAAGAGACCTTTAGCTTCTAGACAAGAAGAGTTGATGAGGAAGCACAAGTGGAAAGATGAGGTTTCTGGTAGGGTGGTGAGACATCACACACCACTAACAGATGATTAAAGTCCTTTCCAGCCCAAGTCTGTCTGTAAGTTTATGACCATTTGTCCCATGGCTGGTTGGGCAATCATGAAAACAGAGAGGGCCTGATGATGACCCCCGCCCCGGGTTATGGGGAGGGCAAGAAATACATACAGCAGGTCACAGATGGACAAAGTTCAGCTTCCTGCAAGCCTGACCTGAGCACTACTGAGGAGTCATCTTAAAGGAAATTGGCACCATTTTATGAGGAATCCACTCTAAAATTCATCACAGACTGTATGATTCAACTTAATACCTAATTCATTCTTCTTGACTGCTGTTACTGACTGCAACATTGTTTGAAAAACAGACTGAACGTAACGGTATCTTGTTTTATATTCAAAACTAGTCTGCTGCAAATTCAGATTTCTCAACACAAAATGCCCCACTGCTAAAAAAGGTAATCGAATTCCAAGAGCTTTTTTCCTACATACTTGAGGAAAACTCTGACCTGTTGTAACAAGTCCAGAGGAAGTCACAAAGATGCTTCAGGGGCTGGACTCCCTCTGCTATGATATGGACAGACTGAAAAAACCGGAGGTGTTCAGCCTGGAGGAGGCTCCAAGAACTTAGAGCCCTTTAAAGTGCTTAAACGGGCTCCAAGAGAGCTGGAGAGGGACTTAGGACAAGGGCACGGAGTGATAGGACAGGGAGAATGGCTTCCCACTGCCAGAAGGCAGGGTTAGATAGGATATTGGGAAGGTGGTAAGGCCCTGGCACAGGGTGCCCAGAGAAGCTGTGGCTGCCCCATCCTTGGAAGTGTCCAAGCCAGGCTGGATGGGACTTGGAGAAACCTGAGATAGTGGAAGATGTGCCTGCCATAGGCAGGGGTAGAACAAGATGAACTTTAAGGCCCCTTCCAACCCAAACCATTCTATGGTAAGAGGCTGGAAAAACAGTCCTGGACTTGGATCTCCCACAGCTCTTCCACAAAGCATCCCTATAACTTGGTGTTTGTAAGTCCAGAACTGATGAACCCTCATTACCTCATTACCATTTAGAGATGCATCTTTTCCATAGTAAAGCAGAACAACCTCCTACCTTAAAAGCACTTCTGGCACGTTTACGTTGGGATTTTCATATTTTTAAATGTATGCTATCTGAATTATTTAAAGGGAAGAAGAGGAGGATTATTTCATCTGGGAGTCACAACTGAGCAGGGGGAATGTCCAAAATATAAAATATTAAGTATTTGCAAATGCAAAAGCAAAAAAAAAGAAAAAGAAAAAAACTAACCAGATTAAAACACTCCTTGCACAACAAAGAAATTATCTGTGATTCGGCAAAATTAAAAATCATTTAACTTCATCCCATTTGGTTATGTATAAATAAAACATCTGCATTAAGTTGTTCTTACACATTACATAAAGGTCATCTCCATAGGACTGGAGAGCTATGCTTCAAGTTTCCTCTTCAATATGTGATTTTATGTATTCCATTGTGCAATTTTGTTCTCTTATTCTCTATTCTCTAAAATTCCTATAGAACATCTTCATATCTTCCCCACTGACACTTCCATCTGACGGTACCTCTGACTGTAACTGGAATGGGCTGTCTGCAATCTTGCACACAACAGTGCTTGAAGCAGATCCAACAAGCATAAAGTTTCAGTCTCACATTTAATAACAATTTGCAAGGCAATCTATTCCACCGCTCTTTTAAAACGTGCTGCTTGTTTGGGCTTTGGTTGGTTTGGGTTTTTTTCCCCCCAAACTAATACTGTGTTCAAGATGAAATGCGGCTTTCTGTAAAGGTACTGCCATTCCCCTACATTGGAAACAGAGATTTTTTCAACCTCTCAAAAGTGATTTCTGACATTTTTTATTCTTAGTGAAGAATCTCTAATAACTCAGATTTGCCTTCCTATTCTTTATATTTTCTGCAATTTTTAGCACATGACCTGTTTTTGTTTATGCTCTATTGCAAGTACTCACAATATTTAAACAATAAGGTTCAGTCACTGCCTCATGTAGCAGCTAAGAAATAAGATGCCCAACACGACTGCCTTACTTTCTGATAAAATCCTGTAAGCACGAAATCCCTTTAAAGGAAAAAAAAAAAAATCCACCTTCACTTCCATGCAATATTCATGAATTTCATAATAAAAAAATATGGAATTGTTCAAACGTTGAGGGGCAGTATTTTGAAATGCAAAATCCATCAAGGACAGCCTTGTCTATAAAAACCATCTTTCACACATGCAAATGATTTACGTTCCTATGGATTGAAAGGGACCTGGACACAGCCACATCACTCAATACCCAGAGTTAGTTTTGTGCCACCTTTTTCCACCCCTCTTAATGTTATACTCCCACCAAAAGCCCTCAGTTCCCCCTGACTGCAGGTAAAATGAGAGTATTTAGTACTTCTCAGGATCCTACCGTTAAGCAACATAATTTTTCCACTTTGAATAAAATCAAAAAAACCCAAACCCACATCTTTATTTTAAGTCTGCCATGACAATTTTAACCAATTAAAATTAAAATCCACTGATCTTTATGATAACAATTTGATACAAACTCTGAAAGTATTTCATGTCTCAACCATCCTGAATGGGAATGATATTTAACCCATCCCGGCACTCAGGAGAAAGACTCTGTAGAGAAAGGAGAAGAAAAGAAACAGACAGATAATTGAGGGAGGGAGGTGAAGAAAAGCCCCAACAAGGGCTTGTGTTTATTAGGCTTTTAAAAAATTAACATAAAATCACATTAAATGGATCAAAAAAATTTTAATATTGTTGAAATTAAAGTAAAAATGTATCACTGTTTTAATTCAGAGTAAGTACAGTTGAATGACTGTATTCCAGATGGAATCTCAGAAGACTGAGGAGCACCACCCGTACCAGTTGCTGATGAAGGTGTCATTTTCATCCCTTCTCCCATGACATCCCTCAACTCCAAATGCCCACATTTATTACAGCAAGGTAGGCTATTCTCTTCCCAAGTTGCACAGAAATTATTATGCATGGAAGTGCATAATAATCCAGTCCAGTCGTGACTCTACCACTGACTTCCCACATGAATATGCACGAATCAATTAAACCTCTGAATGCATCAATTTCCTCCTCGAGTAGTAATGATAATAATAATAATAGCTGCCCATTGTATAGGGCACTGCATGCAATATTTTTAATGCCTGTTAATGAAATGTGCTATTAATTATTAGGATGTGGTTTGTTTTTTGAAAGCCAAGCACCAGCACGTCTCAACTTTGTATTCAAAGTGACACAACATTTCTGAAAAACTGCCTATGGGAAAGTACTATGGAAAATCGTCCTTAAAAAGCAAATAGTATTTAAATCAGTACGAGAACTTGTAGCTCTTACCAGCTCTGCTGCAGAGAAATTTGCAGCTAAGGGGTTAATCAGATTAGATGGGAGTGGTTATAGGCTCAGTGCCACAGGTTTTGCCCTTTGTGGCTTCTCACATCCCAGACTTGGAAAATATGAGCTGTGATACTGAGAAAGGTAAGAAGCCAGCACAGCCCCATAGTGATAAATGAGTTTGCATCATCTGTCATTAGAACTTCCTGCCAACAGGGTCATTCCCTATTAAATTACCACTTGTCAATGTTTAAAATACTGATTGATAAATGACTGTGCCAAAACTGATAACACGACAGCTTTTATTTTCTAATATTCTTGGTTACCACATTCTGCTACTTCAAGATACAGATATAGTAGGGTTTTTTTCCAAGTATTTTAGTGAAAGACAATTTAATCTAATACAAAACTAACAGGTACTGTATAATGATTGGTCCTGATATACATTACATACTATTCTTCTTGCCAAAATAAACCTACTGGTGATTTAGCGATACGGGTAGATCCAAGTTTCACATTTCATCAAATGCTAGTAATCTGTTTTATCAATATAAACTGCATTTTAATGAAAAAATTCTTTTCTTCAGTACACTTCACTTTTAATTCCCCAGAGTATGATAATTCGTTCACGCTGTAGAACAAGAATGTTTTACAAGACCTTAACTCTCCAGAGAAATTTCTCTGTAAATACAAAAAGCAAGTTTTATGGGAATGTGTTGTATGCAACATGAGCAGTACCCAACATAATAAAAAAAGTGGGTTGCACAGAGAATTCTGCTTAAGTATCCTTGTGAGCTATTGTGAGCCTAAATGGTTATTATGATAGCGTTTAGAGGAATACCTATACGACAGATAAAAGAGAGTCAGTAAAACTATTTTTGTCCCTGAATAGATAAAAAGAAATTACTTTTTAGCAAGTTTTGCAGAATGAATACATCCCAGCAGACTCTTCAGCTGGGCCCTTCTCTAGGAGGGCATTCTGATGCTGCTGGAGTGGTAAATATCTTGGGGATAGAACTGGCATGTTCTGCCTGGCAGATAAAGCTAGGGTAACAGCTCTCCCAGAGGGAGAATGGAAACTCCTACATCACCCAAGACAGCACATGTTGAATGTGTGGAAGAAGCATGTGAGAAAACACCACTGAAAATGAAGGTGTCCTTCACTGAACCACCCAAGCCCTCGCTGCAGGTGCAGCTACCTGAGTTAGCACTTCTCCCAGAGGGGCAGGAGGAACCACTCCACTGCCAACAGCTCCACAATGGAAAGACTCCACTTTATGTCCCTTTTGAGCCCACACTGAACTTTCCTCCCAACAGCGGCTGTGTCCCAGATCCTGAGAGCCTCTCTCATGCTCGTTGTGTAGCTCTCAGCGTGCCAACACCGATCCTCAAATCCCGCTTGCGGCAGGTGAGGAGGAAAGACATTCTGGGAGCAATTTCCATCGCCCAGCTCTTCAGCAGCAAGCCCCAAGGTAGGAGCGGTCCATTGGCGCTTTCTAATTATGCTAATGACCCATAAACAGTGGTGGCAGTGAGGCTGTGCCACCGGAGAGGGCACAGTGCACCACGGAGATGCCCGAGCCACCAAAGGCAGTAGGTACCCCAGCACCAGAGTCCCTGTCATTAGCACTCCACCTAAGCTAATGTATGCCATTTCACTGGAAGGCTAATTAGCCAAAAACTGCTCTTCTAAGCTATCTACTGCTTCCCACATGCAAGACAGCTCACTACAGCTCACATGAGTACCACTGCTGAGCATCTTTCCCTGCAACACAGACACATCCCCAGTGCCCATCAATAGCTTTGGGCTCCTGTGAATGCAAGTCTCTCCTTGCTCATTAACATCTGCATTTTTCCACTTAAGTTCAACCCTGCAAATCTGATCCAAGTGATGCAATTAATTTATTTAATTTTTTTTATTTCCCCAAAACAGGCTCCTCCACATGTTTCAGCACAAAAGATACTCTCACCATCTTTTAAAAACTGCTTTATGCAGGAACTCCTTTGACTGGCCCTGAAATGCTCTCTAAATCGGCAAATTCTGCCTCTCTCACACTATTAACTAAAAAAATATATGCCCAAATGGTTAAAAATGCTCTCTTAGCTATACTAAGTTATAAAAGCAAATGAAGAAACAAGTTTAAAATCTTTTAATTCTACTTCAAAATGTGTAATGCAGATGGTACAAAATACTCACTAGCAAGTTCCACTTTAAAAAGCGCTGTTTTTATTTTCTGCTGTAATCCTCATACTCTCATGTTTCTTTTATATTATTCCACCTTAGTCCAATATGAGTTTTGAACTCTTAGGAACATTACTTCATTCTTGCTTATAAAAACATCTTCCTTTCCTACCAGTGTGATACCAATAAAGATATACTACAATCAGAGGAATATTAATAATAACCAAAATCTAAATTAAAATTTTGATTGGAAAGAATTCCAAGGAGTGCCTAATCCGACCCTGCTTTGAAAACTGCCACTGACAATGTGGGCACAGATGGGATGAGAGAATTTGTATAAAATCACAGAATCATGGAATGGTTCAGGCTGGAAAGGACCTTAAAGATCATCTGGTTCTGCCACAGGCAGAGACACCTGCCACTAGACCAGGATAATGATCATGGGGATACCTAAATACCAACAAAGACCTCGCAGAAGTTTTCCAGAGGGCTCTGCTGGCATGTGGAGAAGTATCAAAGACAACATCATTTAAAAGGGAATTTCTTCCTTGATCATCATTTTACAGTGCAAAAGTGGAAAAAGATTACATCAAAATACACTCTATTGATTGTACAGTGAAAAAAAAATTGGATTTTATTTATGTTACAGTAGTGAATATACTAAAATTAAGTCAATGGACACATAAGTGTGAATTACAACGCATTTAACTCCCTGTGCTCTAAAACCCCAGTCTGGCACACAGCACATATGGCAGAAGATCAGCCACTGGTCTCCATCCCTTGCAATACCAATGCACTGTGAAGGGACAGCCTGAACTCGGAGGGTTTTTTTGTCTCCAAGCTTAGAAACACTCTGATATTTATTCCTACATCATATACTTCACCGGAACACACAAAGAGCAGAATTGAAGTCAGAAATCATATGGGGTGGGTATATACAGAGTAGCCTTGGCACCACAGCATATAATATGGAAGCCAGTCATTGTCAGAACCAGAAAACAGGAGGATTAGGTCAGTAAATATCTTATTCTGTCAAATCCTCAAATCCTTTCATCTCTTCTCATTGTCAGATAAGGACCACAGTCTGGCGGTCTTGCTCTGGGAATGCCAACACGGGTCCTAGTGACAAATATTTATTTTAAAAAAGATTCTTTATCAAAAAGCATCAATAACTTTCTCTCAAAAGTATAAAAGCAGTGGTTAGAGGCCCATTTGAAATATTTAAGTACATATTACACATTATAGTAGTGCCTTTAAGAGTATCCACAAGTATTTCCTAGGATATTCTTCATCATTATAACTCTCCTCTTAACTGATCATTTACTATGCTGCTTGTGCTGTTTGTAGCCATCACCTACAGTAATTACATTAAAAGGTAGATATTTTACAGGATTAACTCCTGTGACATGATCCTTCATTACACTGGTTTTGATCAAGGGTCAGATATATTTTATTTTGCCCTACAACTGCAATATTAATCTAAAATAATCTTAAAAAGCTCCCCATCACATGCATGAGGATGATTTCTCAGATCACCTCTCTCTCCCCAATCCAAATGTAGATTATGCTTCAGACACAAACACACCCTGAGACATTCACACGCGAAATAAAAGAGGTCAAAATAAAAAAATAAAAAACCCACCCTGGTTATTCTGCCTTCAGAATTTTTTAATATTTTCCCAACATCTCAGCAAAATTATGCATTTTAAAAACACTGCAGGCACTGAAATGATTGTCAGTCATGCAAATAATCACTTACTTACACTGTATGAGTTTGGTTTGGATAAAGCAAATTACCATTTGAAAATAACTTGAAAAACACTCTGGGCTAAGAGCTTGCTTTATAAATTTTAGCTTGGCCACAATTTTTCTTAACCTTTTTATCCTCAATCTCCATTCAGTCACTATACTAATACAATCTAAATTAAAAAACCAGCTTTGAATTGCCACAGGTGCATTCAACTTTATGTAAAACATGTAAAGAAATAGCAAATATTGGCTGCAGCTGAAGGTCAAAACCCAAAGAACTTCAGAGTCAGGCAGAAGCAGCCCTTTCTTCTGCTTTTTTTCCTGTCTTGATATTGGACTTTGTCTAAACACCCCAGATCTTACATCTAGAATTAGTTGTTGAATAAAATACACATAATAGAGCTTTAAAATACACATAATAGACATTAATATTTGTTTCCAATTACTTTGCTGTGAAAGTTTTACAGTCACACAGTTGTTTATGAACATCCTAATTTTGCCCATCACTGTTGAAAAGAGGTTTTTAATATAACTTCAAGTGCAGCCACCACAATAAAAATGGAAAAGGTGTCCTGCCTTGTGAGATGGCATTTAATACGAGAGCAGGACTCTAAAAGAGCACACAGTGAGAAGTGAGATCTTCCTACTGTACCAGTTTGGGTAGCAGGCTAATGATTTTACCCACCTAACCACCTCCTGCTTTGGACAAACGAGTGCTGTGTGTATGATGACTTCAGCCTAATTTGTCAGATCTTGTCTGACCCCATCTGCCAGGGCTGACAAGTCCAAAAGAGCTGGTGTAATATACGAGACAGGGTTATCATAACTTCATCTCCAACACTAGGTCTGGGCCATATGATTCCTAAGGTATGCCAAAACCACGAGAGCCTTTGGAACTGGCTCCACGTCAAATATGCTGAGCACCCACAGCATTCCCTGCGCTCAAAAGCTCTGGACTCTAAGAGAGAATAGAAGATCCTCAAAGATACACAGGTACTGAACTATGCTGCCATCCAGGCAGCCAAGTCCCTAAGAAACACTGGAGGATTTTAACCTACTTGTCAAAAACAGTGGTTTAAAGATTTAGCTTTAGACATTGATTTCTAAATTATTTGATTCAGTATTTCAGAATATGAAATTTTCCAAGACACTGAAACTCAAAGCGTGTAGTTTGAGTACATCAGAGAGTGCACGACCTCAGCTCCTGCACTAAAAATTTCTCTACCTCGAACTACCACACATGTATATTTAGCCTTTGAAATAACTCTAAGTACAGGCTGGTCAGGGATCTCAAGTGTGGCCAGAACTTATTATCTGATCAAAAGGCAGGCTCTTGCAAAGTCATTGCAGTGCTTCCCATCCTTATTTCAGCAAAAAAAATGTACCCAGCATGGCGTTGGTTTTAAGAGTATAATCAAATTGCAGAATCACACTCTATTTAGTGCCGGTCCCACTGAAGCAAAGTTCCTGTTCGGTGAGAGGAGAGTCCCTTATAACAGGAAAAACAATTGTGCCAGGTTTAATCAAAAGTGAAAAGGATCCTGTGAATGTTCCCTTTGAGCCACATAACCCACTGCTAATTTCAAGACGGGCTCTGAAACGAGGGCAATAAAAAACGTCCTTCAGAGTAACCGAGGAGGAGCGAAGAGCAACTCCTGCTGCAGCACATGCCAACATCTGCAAGTCTGCTCCCTGCCACAGGAATGCCTCTGCCTACCTGGAAAGCCATAACAGAGGTAGGGGAGGGAGGAGGGAATAAAATAGCTCCTTGGCTGCAGGCTGATCACTTTCACTGTTCTCCAGCATTTCTGTCTCCTCCTTGACCTCCCCTGCACAAATACGCACAGAGCCGAGGAGCAGGCAGCTCCTGGAAGGCTGAAACAAGTGGGAAATCACTAAAACAAGTGGGAAATCACTCATCCTGAACGATGCAAGTTTGCACGACAGGCACTGAGGACAGGCTCGGCTGCCTCAATAGCCTCTGATTATTGAAATACATTTATCAATTGGGGGATTTTGCATATTATCAAACTCATTCATTAACGATGCTTTAGCTGATTAGTTAGAACGTCATCATAAATACAGAGTTTTGACAGGCTGGAGGCAATTTATGACGTGGAAAATGTACTGACCTGCTCACATCAGGAAACCTGACTGGAAAATAAAGAACTTGGCACTTCAGTCTGATTATTTTTTCCAAATCCTTAGGTCTGTGGTCAGGAATCAGCTTCATAAATTTTCCAATGGATTTAAGAAAGGATTCCATATTAAAAGCAGAGTTGAACACCACAACATCAGCAACCAAACTGTAAAAAGCGGTGAAGATTAATGAACATATTGCTGGCACCAAAGGAACAAAATTATTCTACAGGCAAAGGAAATAGGATACATATTCTCATAAACAAGCAAAAGGTGCAAGTGAATGCTAATTAAAATCAGCCTCTTCACATGAATTAGGAGTAGCATATGTACCTTAATCAGATATGTTTTAATTTCTCTCTATTCACCCTTAGAAAATATGTTTAACCTTTTTAAAGTAATAATAAATTACTAATATTAATCTAAAGGAGCACACCCTATTCCAGCTGTAGAGTTTTATTCATAAAATGGCTAAGTATAGTATTACTGTCGTAATCTCTTAGAAGCATTATAAACAGATAAGGCCCACTGAAATCTGACTTTTGTAGAATTAAAGTTGGAAGAAAATGAAAATTCCTCAGAAATATTTTTTGTTGAAGGACAACTTACCTTTGGTTAACCTACCTTCAACTGACCATGTGTGTCAGACAGCAGGACACTAAAGAAATGGAATGTTATTTTAACCTATGCAGATGTAATTCTGATTAAGAGTATATTCATTACATATAAAAATAAAACATATAGTATGCAGTATCCCTCCCCTCAAAAAAGCTGGAAAAAAATGGCAATATTATTAATATATTAATATAAATTGAATGTTTTATTTCTACTGCTGTGTTTTAAAATCGACCACATCAATCATTTTAAGATACAGTTCAACCATAATGTAGGTATTATTTCTCCACTTAGAGTCAGTTTGGAGAAAATAAGCAGCTATAAAAAACCTGAAGTATCTGCAAGTTTATCCTGGCAGTGCTGCCACAACCTGAGCTACACCAATCCACACACCACTAACTGAGGTAAGAAATGCTTTACGGCCAGTTGGTTTTCTCAGTATGTTATGTATTGTAATACAGACCTACAGGTCAGAAGATACATTGAGGACATGTGTTCATAAGTCACAGGGCTGGTGAAAAGTATATTTGAGGTGAGAGGCTGTCATTCATCCTCTCTGCATCTTTCTGCTGTCTGGTCAAGAAAGAGAACTGACACAGATCACCAAAGCAGCAGGAGTCAGCAGGAAAAGCAAAGAAACCCCAACATTAAAGAGAAATAATCCTTTTCAAGCTGGCTGCAGGAGCTGAAATGCTTTCTGGCATCCCACCCTCTTCCCCACCTATGGTTTTTAACCCATTGGAAGCCTCAGTTTTGTACAGAAATCATCTTTTCTACACTGATTTACACATGCCATGAGGCAGGAACCTGACGTTTCTTTGCTGCTCTCTGACACATGGCAAAGGCTCCAACAACATCATCTCACTTTTTCTTGTGCATGAAGTCTTTCCTGCCCTAACTCCTTCCTGCAGGCTCTGCAAATCAGGGGCGAATTAGAAAGATGAAGTCTTTAGAAACATCAGGTACAAAAACCAGAATTCTGGTGTTTAATGATCCAAAGGACCATCCTGAAGGTTCAAAGTGCTCTAATTTTAATCATCTCCAAAACCTCTGTGTAGAATTGGAAAGGTACATTTTCCTCATTTCTAGCATATTTGGAAGACGGGAAGATGGCATCTCTTTGCAGATGACCACTGGAGTGTGAAGAATAACACAGAGGAGATGGCTTCTATTTTCTGTTAAACTGGGGTTTCAGCAGAACAGAAATGGGAGATGAATATTATGTAACTACATGAAGAAGATACAGAAGAGGCTGAAGGGGACAGAATGGAGCATCTACTGCTCCATCCCTGGAAGTGTCCAAGGCCAGGTTGGATGAGCTTGGAGAAACCTGGTCTACTGGAAGGTGTCCCTGACCATGGCAGGGGGTTGGAACGAGATGGGCTTCAGAGTCCCTTCCAAGCCAAACCATTCCACAATTCTCTCATCTGTAAAAATCATCTTTATTTATCTAATAAGAAAAGATACTTAAAATGCGTATTTTGAGAATCTTTGTCAGTTTACAACAGATGTATGAAAAATAACTGCCATAATAAAGCAAAATATATATACAAAAAATATTCCTTTCCCAGTGCCAGAAAACACTTCTTTTTGTTAGAACATCTGAAAATGGCTGCTACTGTTTTCAAAAGATCTTTCACTTCACTTTCCCATCTTTACAGCTCAGTAAGTGAAACGTGTTGCAAACACTGTGGCAGAGGCAGCTGCAGAATGGCCAGAATGCACACAGATCATTAATTGAGAAATTTCAACACAACTGCCTTAGATTATAAAGATGCAAAAACTTAACTTGCACGTTAAAATGCTCAAGCCCTACTCTTAATAATTCTTCCACCAAGAGAGAGGTGAGAAAGATCATGGAAATGTATTTATTTCAGTTTAAAACAAGTGAGTTTTGCTGTTTCACTTAGGTCTTCACAGTGCCTAACCACAAAGCTTTTCAGTGGTGCTGTTATTAACTTCTTTCATTAACTCAGATTCGAGAAATACATTTGTTTTTAGCAACAATAAAGGACCGCAGCCTTTAAAACGTCTGGATATTTTAGCACTGCACAATTTCTGAATACTGGATGAAAGAAATATAAGGATTTATCTGGTATGTTTACTGCCCTCTCTTCACAGGAAAAGTGCTGCAGTACATTTTAATTTCTGTTTATTTCCCTAAAACCCTCTCCATAATTTCAGCTGGATGCAGTAAAAGCTATGGCCAAGCACGAGCTGAGTAGCTGCAGCTTTGTGAGGCATCCATGAAACAAAGCATCACTTACAGCCAAGGCACAGGTCAGAAATCCCACCAACGAGGACACCACAGCAGCACTGGTGGACTTTGTACAACAAATTGAGATGATTTTTTAGAGCAGAGTGGTTCAGCCCCACTGATTATACCAAGCTCTCCTCAGGACTCTGCTAGTACCTCAGTTTGCTACAGGGTCATTTTCTATAGAGTCACAGAATGGTTTGGATTGGAAGGCACTTTAAAGCTCATCCCATTCCACCCCTGCCATGGGACACCTTCTACTATCCCAGGTTGATCCAAGCCCCATCCAACCTGGCCTTGGACACTTCCAGGGATGGGGCAGCCACAGCTTCTCTGGGCACCCTGTGCCAGGGCCTCTCCCCCCTCATAGGGAAGAATTCCTTCCTAACATGCAATCTAATCCTATTCTCTTTCAGTTTGAAGTCCATCCCCCTTTTCCTCTCACTACATGGTCTTGTAAAACATTAATACAAAATAATTAATACAAAAATAATCAGTACAAAATAAAAATAGAAAAATAATTAATATTAAAAAATACTATATGTAGACTAACTCCTCAGGGTTACAATGCCATAGACAGGACACCTTAAATAACGAGGAGCAGTGCGAGCAACACCTACCATGAAAGAATCTGGTTGTATCCGTACTGAAAATCCCTTTCCTGGCATTTCTGGACAGGATATGCCAATTGGTTCTCATGGAAGTAGAGGACCTTTTTCAATTTGCCAAGGTCAGGGCGGAGGGCGGCGAGTTCAGCCAGGTTAAGCACCGAGCTTGCGAAAAGGATCCTGGAAAACAAGGAGAGCAGTGTTTACTGTCAGCAAGCGTGCTCACAGGGGTCACCCCTTCCCCTGCTCCCCACTCCCTCCCCCCCAAGAAAAACATAACCTCTATAGGGACACATCAATAGCTAAGCCTTAATACCATGTAGCAGCATTCGAAGTTTTGATCTCTTAAAAAGCAGCTGCTAAGAACCCAACTAGAAAAGCACCGAATCTCATTGGTCTTCCCAGCTCGGTTACAGAGAGATGCAAAATAAAAAAAAAAAAAAGCTGGATGGATTTTATTGAAAAAGGCAAGAAAAGCTGTATCTGAAGGACAAATGGAACAAAGATAAGGCTGACTAGGGAATACTTTGCTTGCCAGTTTCATTACACTCTACTTCTTTATGCAACCGACTACTGAAATTCAATATATGAGCAGGAATGGCACATGTTCATGTTATGACATAAACCCTTTTGATTTATGCAGTGCACTTATCTAGCATGGTCTGCTTTTCCATTTTTTTTTTCCCCTCACTCTTTTTCTGTTTTATTTTCACATTTTTATTAGGTATCCTTTATAATGAAATGTTGTTTCTACCCTTGCACCCCAGTCCTGCCGCTGCACTCCTGCTATTCCACAATCCACAACACTGCACACATCCTTCAATTAGATAAAGCAGGCACAAACAACACTAACAAGCTGCTATCTTAGCCTTGTGTAACTTCCCAGGCTACCAGAAAATGAATGTATTTAAATGTGTAATATGAAATCCTGACCCTACTGTAACCAGTGGCAGATTTTCCTGCATTTCAACCAAAAGCATGTGAGCATCCCCTGGCCCCTGGCTAGCACTGCTTCCAAGCAAAGTGAATCCTGAACCTGCAGAGAGCTGCAGAGCCTCAGACATTTGTGTCCTGTATTCTTATCACAAGGGATGAAAAAAAAGAAAAAAATTGAGATCAGGTATCTACTGCACATAGAACATTAAGTTTAATAAACTACTTTTCAATACAGCCTATTTCTGAGTTGCTTTTTTTTGGTATCTCCCATTTTAGTGGTTCAGATTCAGAACTGATTTATGCAATGTTTTATTCTTTTAAATTTTATTCCCAGTCTTTCTATTCTTACATAACTTTGTGTTTAAGATTACTATCAAATTGACACCACTAATGTGATAAACTTCTGATTCTGGCTGTCAACCTCAAAACTCATGAACTTCCCCAAACATCCATCTAGATCACATATATTATATCATATCTCTGCTAACTTACACTCTTCTTAGATAACCTGTATCTACAGAACAAACACTTCCTAGGGCACAGATCCTATATCCATCTTCATCAACCTGAGTCAATGCTGATCTGAAAGGCTTATGAAAGTAAGAGATGACTGTTATTGCCTTGTTCATCAAATATTTGATGGTTCTAAAGGGCCTGTCACATAGAATGCCAATTAAGATATGAGCTCAGGTTTATTACAAGCCATACTAGGAGGAAAAAATAGTTTTAGGTAAGTCATTACTTATTTGTCACTGTGAGTAATGACCTCTGGACCTCATAATGACCTGGGTGCCAGGCTCAAAGCAGAGCAGGAAAAGTTTCCTGGGGGCGATGTGAAATCCCTGCTCAGCACTAGAGTGACAAAGAAAAATGCAAACTGGAGAAAACATACCCAAAATCTCAAAAATAAAATGAAATGAAATGGCTGCTTGGAAAAATTTTGGCTATTGACAGGACAAGGGGAAACGGCTTCATACTAAAAATGGATAGGTTGACTTTAGATGAAGGAAGAAATTCTTCCCTGTGAGGAGGCACAGGTTGCCCAGAGAAGCTGTGGCTGCCCCATCCCTGGAAGTGTCCAAGGCCACGTTGGACAGGGCTTGGAGCAACCTGGGATAATGGAGAAAATTCCTGCCCATGGCAGGGGATGGGAACAAAATGAGCTTTATATTCCCTTCCATCCCAAACCATTCTGTGACTCTGTTTCTGGTTTGCATTATAGTTTATCTTTTCCATTACTGATTTTTTATCAAATTCTTTTCTGCCCTGAGTTAGGGAAGAAAACTGAACTGATACAGGATAGCATTGATGAACCTGGCTGTGTTTGAAGGAAGAGAGGGGGAAAAAAGAGACAGCACAGTGGGACTGAAACCACAGGAAGCAGCACAGAGCAAGGGTGGGAAGTGAAGACAGTGGAGGTGCCAAGGTTAACACACTGACTGGAGAGAAAAGGGCAACAGAGAGCCCTGAAAAGAGATCCAAGAACTAAGCTTGGACAAAACCATGTAGCTCTGAATCATCTAAACTTGCTCAGATCAACAATGGGATAATTAGGAGAATACAAAAAAAAGATGGTTATAGCCACAGGCAAAGGAAACAGTGTCTGCAGTCTTGGCTTCGGCAAACTGGAGGAATTCAATAGCATCATTAGGGCACACTGGAGCCTGGCTTCTAGCATGGCAAGAAAGGTTGAAAACTCGGAAAGCTTGCAAGAGGTAGACCTAAATTTTCTCCACTGTAAATAGAAAGTGATAAGACTGCACTAACAAGCAGATCACTTATCACTGCCCAGCTCAGCACAATAAACTGGTGTCAAGAGAAAACTGTGGTGATGACTAGCAAGTTCAGATGTAGAGCCTGAAATGACTTTGCCTATGCTTCTTACAGCAAGGAAGGAATTAAAATAAAACCACTAATTAGAAAACACTCTCGTCGATTCACTTGTGTTGCTTCGCAGCACTTCCAGAATTTATCCCGACTCTGAGGGGCTCTCATGGCTGCTTCTATACTGGCAGAGAAGCTGCTAACTACCAGCACTAACCAATTTCCCCGGCTTTACAAGCTTAAATAACACCTGACAGCACGAGTCCCCGTGAACATGCCCACAGAGCAGCCGCGTTCGTGGCTAATGGACTCACGCAGGGCACTGGAGGATATGCTGGAGTGTATTTCCATTTAACACCTATTACAAGGGGAAGAAAGGAAAGTTTATTATAATGAAACGTGCGACATAAATATATGTCAGTTGTCATTCCGTGTGACATCAACTTTCATTTTACCTCGGGTTATTATTTAAGTAATAAATCCTAACAAGGTGAGCTTTATCATCCCACAGAGTGTATCCGGGAGGTAGAGACACAAGGTGATGGCAAGAACGCTCAAAACATGATAATTCCTGACAGCTGCTGCTTGAGCACAAGTTAAATTGAACAGTTTATCTCAGCATAAAGATGTTATAAGGTTTTATGTTTAATTTAAAAAAATTAACATAAAACCCAGAGAAAGCAGAGTTAGGCAATCTTTCACAAACATGACATACTACAATCACTGTATAAGCTGGATTAGTACTTATTACCATGCTACTAGAGAATTAAGCTGTTTTTAGACCACCAAAGAGCTTTAAATTGCAACTTTTGTCTCTGTAAGAGAAACCTATATTTAAAACGTCTGCTAAATTCAAATTAACAGCTACATCATTAACTTACCATCTCACAAAACCCCCTACAATTCAATCGCTATTATGGTGTCCTTATTGAGACCTATCAACACTGCAGCATTTAATATATACAGCGCTCTCCAACAAATACAGTGCGTGAATCCTCACTAAACCTGTGCTGAAGGTCACATTCCTAAAGCTCTGCCCCAGCTCTCCTCTCCAAAACATCCCCGAGCATTTTGCTGTGTGACAAGTGACCTTCTTGCACAGAGCAGGACCATCCCACATGCAGTGGCTCCATTGCCTTGGAGACTAGCCAAATTTCAGGGCCACCATCCACACAAGCTGCAGTCTAAAGTCATGCTTGTGCTTCATCTGAATCAGCTCACAGTCCTTCTGAGGAGCTACTTGTGTGAAATTAGTTAAGCATGTGCTTAGCTAATATAAATATTCCTGGGAATGAAGCTGAGTCCGCTCCCAGGTTCAGAGATGTGACATGTCCACAGAATTCTCTGCCGTTTGCTACTGTCTTCCCCATAATTTCACTTCAAAGGATTGAAAATCAGTAAAATATAAAAGCCCTTTTTTTTTTTTAGTTACCAGCAGACAAAATGACTAACACAGGTTTCCACTTATATCAAACAAATTATAATAGTGAAGGTGCTAAAGTATTTTTATTTGGCTTTATAAATCTTCTTTGTGTCACGCAGCCATGATTTACTCCTTTATGGCATTGCCCTAAATCTTTCAATTAAATTCCCATGCAACTTAACTAAAAACACATTTTGCCTTCCCCTTGGGAGACCACACAGGGCATATTTATGTATCTATGGATATGGAAGCTGAACTCTCCAATCCGCCAGGCTTATAGAACAAAACGAGTTTAAAACAGCACCTGATTTGCAGTGGGATATTCCCTCAGTCTGGCAGAAGCTCTGCACAAAGGACAGATAAATGTGGCCACTATTTGTGTGGTAGTACAGGTAACCCAGCTCTCCCTGGAAAAGGGGGATTGCTGTAGGATACAATCCTGCAGCAGCAGCAGCAGGGACTCTCCTGCTCCACAAATAAAATCCAAAGCCATAATTCTCTGCTGCAAAACAACTACATTCACAGTAAAATGAGTTTATGATTGAAGATCTGGCAGTCCAGAAAAGAGCTATGAGCACTCTTCATCCTCCAGGAGCAGTATTAGAATAAAACAGACGAGAATTTGGATATGGCTACACATATGAACCTTTTAGGGAAAATGGGTACTAAAAATTACTGTTCAGTAGATGGCACTGATTGAACTTCCCTTCCATCCGCACAGGGTGCCCAGAGAAGCTGTGGCTGCCCCATCCCTGGAAGTGTCCAAGGCAGGGTTGGACAGGGCTTGGAGCAACCTGGGATAGTAGAAAGTGTCCCTGCCCATGGTAGGGGGTGGAATGGGATGAGCTTTAAGGTCCCTTCCAACCCAAACCATCCTGTGACTGAACTTCTGGATTGCACTGTAATTTACCCAAACCACTCTGCTCTATGTTGCCCCCTAAAAGGCCACAGCAAAGCCAAGAGGTTTGACCACAGACACCCACCTGGAGAAACAAGGGCTCCAAAGGTGATGGAGGCTTTCAGCTCCTCCAGATCAAACCTCATGGCTTTGGTTCCTCCATCAGACAATTCTTGATTTCAACCCAGCAATTAGCCAAGTCCATAGATTTGGCTATAAATTATCTTTCAAATGTAAACTGTGCCTCAAATAGCATTGCTAATGCCTGCAATCTTACACAGACCAGTTAGTTTTATTTGTTATTACACACATTTTTATATGATCAACTTACAGAAGTTGCATTTTTATCACTAGCCCAAGAACACACAAATTGCAAGCACATATAAAAAAGCTTTTCCTTTTCCCATTACACAGTAGACAACAGTGAATTTCTGAACAATAAATACTAATAAGTGGTAATATGTCGCAGTAGACAGTATAATAAATAATGAATTAACAATAATTTTTTGACATGGAATGTACAAATGTCAAAAAATACTTATAGATATTTTAACTCATAAATTAAGGTTTTTGTAGATAAAGATAATTTGCAATGTTTACAGAAATAATTAAGTCTTACTATTTTAATGGTCTTTATTTTTCAGAACAAATCACAAGGGTTGTCATGCCTTTCATCTTAATTAGGCCATGTGTTTGTCTTATTTATTTCTATGTACTTTCATAAACGTTTACAAATATTAATTGTAAAGAAAAATATTTTTTCCTCTTGCTGTAATTGCTATATGTACATACAGTACACAGTGATAAATATTCATGGCTGCTACTAGTTCAATATTTAGGATTTGGGAGTTGCCTTGTATGCTAAAATACAGCAGGAAGGAATAGCTTGGTTTCAACTCATACTGCCAATCCCTTCTTTTTATATATTTTTATTTTAAAATACACCATTTAAAAAATACAAAAAGTTACATAAACACATTTTTTAATTTGAAAATTATTTGGGTTCTCTCACAATTCCTCCTTAGCCCTCTGACTCTTTATTTCAATCTGATTTCAAGCTGATCGGAATATTTATATACTGGAATCAAACCTTAAACAAAATTTCAAGCCAGATCCTCAGCCCACACAATCAAGAACCAGTCTTAAACACTTTTACACTATTTTTGATGACCTTTAACTTAAAAATATATCAAAAACTATGAGAAAACAGTGAATCAAAACTACTTTTCCATGTAACATCAGGAAGTAAGCTTGAAAGAGACTCTCCCAGAGCAGACTTTTGAAGAGGGTGTATTTTGTTTGGACTGCTTTGCTTTTTAGGCAACAACACTGAAGCTTCTTGAATTTTATTAAGTGTGTGTGGTACTATTTTTTCCCTGATTTGTAATTAAATTTGGCTTCAATTAATTACTGACAGATGCACGTTTTTACTTTAGTGGCCAGATTGTTCACCATGGGCTACATCGGCCTCTCTGTTCCCACGAAGGGAGAGGTCAGGACCAAGCAGTCAGAGCTGTGGTGATGGGGGGAAGGAGAAATCATGAATCCACATCATCCTCCTCCTCAGTCAAATTCCATCAGCAGCAAACAATGAAGCAGAGGAATTTTACTGGAGCAGAGAATAAGCAAATCAGGATAACCCACTAGTGAAATGTAGCTGTTGCTGGGTGGTTTATATAAGATGGACAGACTAACTCTGCTCAAATAGGTGCTGTGCTAGAGCACATAAAAAGTAGGCAGCAAGAAAAATAGAGGACATAGTGACTGGAAGGCAAAAAATTCACCACAGGTAAATATACAGGATGTGGCGATGTATAATGAAACGGCATTTTTAAAGAAAAATGCTCACAAAACTGATGTTCTACTCCATTAGGTAACATCTAAGCAGCACTATCTATTAGTTGCAAGGCTGAAAATTAATTTAATTTGCTATCTTATCTGTCCAACTCTGGAGAGAAGCCAAACATGTCAAATGCCTGGCATGAACAACACAATATGGCCAAGGGGTTGTAGCAGCACAGGGAAGTCCTAGGGCTACACGTAACTACTCTTCAACAGCAAATCTGAACAGCAAGCCTGGAGTATTGTAACTTCACATCTCCTGGTGTCAGCTTGGCTCCAGGATGGCACAGAGGAAATAGTCAACATCATGGATATACGGATCCCACTGCAAGTGAGGGTGATTTACCCCAGAAAGGGAATCAAACCTAGTGCAGCACAGACCCACCACAATACTGAGGGCTTCCCTTAGAAAAGCTTTATACCAAGAGATTCTTGCATAAAGCAGAACAATGGTTGATTTTCCATTATTTTAGTAAGTTCTGGCAAACTAAAAACTCAAATCTTCACCTAATTTTCAGGTTTACACATTTTGTATTTTAAAACCACAGAAGACCCACTCACTTTGCACAATTGCAGAGAAAATCAAGGAATCACAGGATGGTTTGGCTTGGAAGGGACCTCAAATATCACCAAGTTCCAACCCCCTGCCATGAGGAAGCTCTGCTGCCTGTTCAGGATTACATTTCAAGTGCCCTGAAAATCCTGTTCTCCACAGTATTTCAGACGGGTTTCTATGTTGCTTTATGCACCTTGATATCTAAACACCTTTTTTTTTTTTTTTTTTGCCTTTGAAGACTGTCACTAAATGGAACTTAGCTTTCTTAGCAAATAGCTTTCACATTTTTCTAATATCCCACAGCTCTGATTTCATTTCACACAATCTATGAACAGCAAGTCCTTTAAAAATTATTTTAATGGAATCTCTTAGCTAATTTTCCAAAAAAAACTCCCACTCCAGAGCATCAACCCAAGGCATAACTACTGCCTAAGAATGGGGACCCTCAGGAAAAGCAGGATTCTTCCCAGAAAACTAATACAGTCCTCGAAAAAACTCAGACTGTCATAAAACCTGAGCAGCTGGCAACTCTGTCACCATGAAGTATCCATATGGAAGACCGAGATGTGTCAAACTACCCAAAACGAGTTTGGATAGTGCAGAAGATGGAATAAATAATTCAGTATCTTCAACACTTTCAACAGCAGGTAGTAGATATGCTACCTGCTCCTACAACGTGCCAAAATGTAACACGCGAGTGAGAGCGAGCGAGAGAATGTGAGTATCTCCAACCTGTTTTCATAAGGATATTTAGCTCGAGGAACTTCTCTTTTTAGAGGCATATGATCCATATCAGATGTTTGTCAGGAGCAGGCAGCAATACAGAACATTAGGAATAACTTAGTGATTTTTAATATATATTTACAAAGCGAATTCTCAAAGTCTTCCATATACATGTATTAAAAAAAAAAAAAAGTATTTTAATCAAATATTACAAAAAATATGAAGGGAAAATATGTATTTCTCCCAAATGCCCTTCACACTTCTAGAATATTTGTTGCTGCAGTATAGTTGCAACTTTCCTGCCTTAATATAAGCCGAGCAAACTATTCCACGTGCTCAGTGAAGTGGCAATCAGATACACAATTTAAATATTTCTGTTCCATGTTCATGACATAGTTCAGCTATAAAACTACATTGTGCAGTGTCAGTCTTCTGCCATCTCTTCCTGTGAGAAACAGTCACACATTGGTGCATAAACCTTCATCATTTATACTCAAAGGAGATAAACTGACAGTTCTGTTCCCCAAGAAATTAAAATAATTTCATGCTTAAGGGTCTCCAGACCTGTCTTTGGAGGGGCAAGCTCCTTCCTACACAGATTTAGTAACGAACACTTCATCAAAAACACAGGGACAGCAGGTAAGCTGATATTCAAAAGCACATCAATAAGGAAAATGTCAAGTTTTGTGTATTGCACACTATTTTGAGCCCCTCCACTTTCTGATTAGAACATTTCTGTAACTCAGCAAAGCCCACACTTGCTACCAGATTTGAACGATTGCACCGAAATGGCTGAGCGACCGACTGAAGTGAGATTTCAAAGAAGTGAGACAAACACTCGCCTAAATTCAAAAGCTGCCAAACATATTTCATCAGACTTTCAAAAGATAATTGTTTTGTCTGTTCTGAATTAAGCTTTAAGTGCTTTAAGAAAGGTTTCTCTACAAACATGGCTAAAGATCACAAAGGGGAGCATTTGGAATGAATGGAACCCTTCAGTCATATATTTATTTAATATCACTTGCATCATGCCTGGAATATACCATAAGCTGCTTTATTTCCATTTCCATAACATGATTTTAAGGATAATCTATACTGATGTCCTACCATTTTATTTCACATGTTATCATAACAGGGCTTTTATTTATAACGCAACCAGGGAAAATGAAGGAAATAAAGGGTCTCAGCTCTGCAGCCTGGAGCTCCTGACATGGGATGTAAGGGACCAATGCAAGAGCTGAGACCAACAGGAGAGAATTCAAAGAAAAAGAGAATATGTCAAACTCACGAGAGAATTTAACAGCCATGGAAATGAGGCCATTGCCCATTTTTCTTCTCCAGCTCCTGGCTGAGAGTTTTGCAGGGTTAACAACGACATTAGACATTTATGGTCACGTTTGATCAACTTACACAACACGGATCTGATCCTTGAATAAGCAACTCATACCTCAACACTGCAAGATGCTGATATTTCCCCACATGGAAAAATCCAATAATAAAATAATAATTTAATAAAAATATTTCTAAGCTTCCATATCTTTCACAAATCATGCTTTCCCAGCACATCTCATATGCAACTATTACTTCTGAATTCTTTTTTATCATTAAATAAAGCATCCAGTGCTAAATCTCCATTATTCCCCAGGAACACAAAAGAGATATATGTGCCTCTGGGGCTGAAATCATATGTTAAAAAGTTAGAACACCATACCAGATGCTATCTTATCTTTAAGATTAAGAAACTGAGGCCAAGGCTTGTTTATCAAGGGCCACCAAGTGAACCAGGACCACAGTGAGAAGTCAGGAGCCGAAGCCAGAGCTAAGATAAGTGAATGTCATGGTCTAGTGATTTAATCAGCTTATGTAAGATCATGTAGCTGTTTACGTATCTTACGGACCCTGGTCACCACAGTACCTGACAGGTTTCCCAAAATATTATCTTTGTGAGGGCGTACAGAGTGATTCAGCACTTTCAGATCTCCTGTCTTCACTCCCGGAGAGATGTGCAAGCACAGATGTCTGCGTGCATGCACATGCAGATACACGACACATAAATACTGTATGCACACATATTTTCTAGCAAAATCCACCATAAAACTATGAAACATTCTGAATTGAGCTATTTAAACTGTGGCCAGGAAAACTGTTGACAAGAGCTAATTTGTTATTGAAAAAAGATCGTGCATCTCTCCATGACAGAAACTAAAAATCTGTTCAAGATGGCTGGGCAAGGAGCTTTCATATCTGCAAAGGCTGAGCAAAGTAAAGTAGTTCTGGTCAAGGTCTCCAAATAACACCATTTTTTCCAGCAAGGCCTTTGAACTACACATAAAACCTTTCAGGAGCTCCTGAAAAGGAAACTTGACTCAAGCTGTTTGTCAAGATGACTGGAGATGTTCTTTGGAAAGTATTTCCAAAAAGTTCTGGAGCAATGGTAGCTGTGCAATCATATGGGATTAATTTGCTGTATATATCTCTTTATATTGCTGTAAGAAACAAATTGACTAGAAAATTCAAAGATCTTTACACAGCCTTGTGCTCTTAGGTACAAATATTTAGGTAATCTTTACTTCCTGTCAAACACTGAAATGGATATTAAATTATATTAAATTATTATAGATACAAGTAGTAAAATTTCTTTTCTGCTTTCTCTGTTAGCTCCTGCATCTTGGTATTTCTTACAGAGTCTAAAAGATATTTTATTATTATCTTTGATTTAAATTTCTTCTTCTATTAAAACACAAATTGTGTGCTGGATGTATAAACACCTGCCCAGAAGCCTCACAAATTTTCCCTGTAAGGGATTACAGGTTTAGGAAAACAGTATTTATTCACAATATTCCTTTCCCTGAGGGTCTCAGGATGCCACCCCTTTAGCCACCTTTCCCCCCCCCCCTTAAATAAACAAAGAAATGAACAAACCACACAGAAGGAAGGAACTTCAACATTTCGGCCTCAGCTGAACCCAAAATTCCCCACTGAGCCCTATGACCCCCACTTGTATGTGCTCAGTACAGTGGGCATTGCTCCAACCTGCAGGTACATGGAGAGGGTGAAATGCTCCTCTTGACTTCATAAATCAAATTAAGGAAAAGAATATAATTAGTGTTCAAAAGAATGGGAAAAGAAAAACAAAATGTGGGAAATGTCCCTCTCTCCTTTTACAGGACCTGTGGATTGACTTGAAGAAAAAGAAGCAGTCTGGTAGATAAAATATAAAAATACCCTCATTTTTTCCTTCTGTCTTGTTCCTATGTATTAGTAGAAAGAACAAAACAAAGGAGCAAGGAACTAGTGAAAAAAAACCAAGCCAAAATTGCATCCGTCAGGGTGACGGAGTGCAGTGTCCTGCCCAGTCCCACCGCAGACCTCCTCGGGGCTACTGTTTCAAGTAAAAATTAAACAAGATGACACGGAAACAGTCCAAGATTGACATTTTCCAGCTTTGTGTCATGTTACATTATTTGAATGAATCTGAGCTTTTAAAAACAACCAAAGGAAAGCGAATGAGGGTTGTATAAAACAAAAAAGACGTGTAAGAAATAAGACTCTCACTCTAAGAAAGAGAGCCACCCATGTTGATACTACCAAAGGTAAGAATATTTTTAAGGACATTGTTACCTATCTCATCCACTCTTTTTATTGCCAGATTAATATGGAAAATGTTTATTATTCTACCAGTATTTTTTCCCTGTGCCTTTATTCAGATTGTGCCCATAGGTCCACCTCAATGGTTGCTGAAGAAGCCCAGTGTTTCCACCACAGCTGCTCTCCCAAGCATCTTCGAGGTCCAGAGTCTCACAGCACAAGGGCTCAGCTTTATTGGAAGGATAAAACTACTGAAATTAATGAAAAAGCTCTTCAGAAGTATGAAAAAAATTATGCAGCACTTTTTTTCCTCAGCTACCAAGAAATTCGAAGCAGCCAGCAATCAACCTCCCTCTTCTCAGCACTCAAAAGCACTTACAGAAAGCCTGTTCTTAACCCTGCTGCACAGAAAAAGTTTCCTTTTATCTTCCATTTATTTTCATTTTTACCTGAAAGGCAGAAAAGAGTTGGGTTTTATGTACACCAAATGCAAACTGGACTTTTTTTGCAGCGCATTAGACTGCGGTCGCCTTCCCCCCATATGAATGCATACCTGAATTTCCACAAAAAGAAAGTAACAATATTGCCCTTCTGATTTAAGCATGGCCTGTACTCAACGTAACGTTCATCTATACATGTTCTCACTGTTTAAGAACTCGGCGCAGGTGTTATTAATAAAATAAATTTATTTTTAAAAAGGATGCTATTCTATAAGCTTTGAAGCTCACACATAGTCTAACTTGAGCCAGCTTGGGCTCATCTGGTCTTTAAATGAGCCCTTTCATGTGGTCAGCCCACGAGCCATACGTACTGCTGCTCAATCACGCCACTGTACATCGTCAGCGCGAGGATGATTTGCATGATTTGCATTTCCTGTGCGCTCCAGCTTCAAGGGGCTCTAAGCACCACGTACAAAAGAAACCACCGCCAAGTAATGCAAAGATTTTTTTAGTTAAACCAGATGAGACTGTTTCAGTCAGGCTTGCCAATAGTGAAAAAGAAAAGGGGAAAAAAAAAAATCCAAAAAAGAAACAAAAAGAAGGGGGGAAAGAAAAGTCTCAGGGATATTCTGTTAAATAAGGATTTAGTTGGAGGGAATCTGAACCTTAGATTCATACCTTTACTTTCAAAATATAAAAGCTGTATGAGACCCTTAATAAATACAGCCTAGCAGAAAATAATTCAGTTAAGAACTTTTCTCCCCCAATATTTCTTAGCTTTTGGCACCACATTATGTTAGTAATTTATTTATTTATTTCATAGCACATAAATGGATTCTGATTACATTCAGTTTCATAAGGTAAAAAAACTAACCTAATTAAACTGGATTCACTGATAGCTGGTTAATATTTCTCCCTATGAAGAAATCTTTTATTTTAACCCAAATGATCAATAAAAGCTATTGGACAAACAGCTAACATAGAAACAGCATTACAGTGGGCTTCAATGAATAAGAACTAAAATTAAAAAAAAATGTACCAGAGCCTCGTTGTCATGAAAAACAGAGACAGATGGGGAGCCAGACCTATATGATGCTACAAATAGATGAATATCTTGTAAGGATTTCAACAAACGTTATAAGACCTAGTCAAAATTTGAGAAAGTACAATGCAGCAGCACAAGCAGATCTGAAGTTCACCTGAAATTCAAACCATACTATCATCATTATATAGATTATCAACATTTCAAAAATGACAATAAAAATTCAATAAATTTATAAATTTATAAAATCTTTTCTAGATAGTGGCACAGCTAAAAACGTCATTATTCAACGCAAAAAAAAAAAATAAAATTAAGGAAGTTTGCTGTAACAGCTACTCTGGAAATGAGGTGCATCCTGTTCCCACCTGTAAAGTGGGTGTGTGCACTTCAGGTTCCAGTACTGGATTGTACAGCATGTCTCCCTTTAAACTGGGAGGTAAACTGAGATGACTAAAGACTACCAGGCTGACTGAGTGAGCTGTATGTGGCCGGCTACAGGGTGTACACCACGCCTGCCTGACAGCGGCCAGAGCCAGGCTGCTCCAGGAAGCTGCAGATCATCACACTCCAGAAAAACCACAGCCAACTCCTGGCACTGCCGCTTCCAAAGGACACTCATTTTTAGAAGATTAAGTTGCATCTTCTTTGGTTTTGGTTTGGTGGTGGTTTTTTTTTTTTTTTTTCTATGTTGTTTAAATGGAACCAAATCAAGATGTGGGCGAAACCGTTACCGAGGGGTTAAATTCTGTCTTGAACACAAAAATTCCACTTATTTCATTGTTGTCTGCAAATATACAGTCAAGAGCCACATTTAATCACCACGCATAGTTTCTATATTGTAACTGTAAGATTTAGTAATCGAAATGGCTACCAGAATAAAAATGCATTCTGTCATTTTTCCACTTAGACAGCCTCTGTATAATGCTCTTAAAGGTCAGCTAATTTTATTATGGAAAGTAACTAATAACCTTTATTAATTCTTACGCTCGCAGTTTTCGAACACGTCAACCAAATAAATAATACAGTGCAGGAAGACACAACACAAACCAAGCTGTTGAATACAATCTCTCTGCATTTGCAACAGACAAAAGAGGTCATTAGAAATGTAATACACGGGGTTTTTTTCCCTCTGAAAATTAGGAAAACATGGATAGACAGAGCTTTTCAAAAGCCAGGCTGCTGGTCCTCCCCCGTGCTCCAAGATGCTGAGACCACCAAATGAGGTGCTAAATTCACTAATACCCAAGCACAATCATGATCCCAAATGTTATGCAGCACCTCTTTTTTTTTTTTCTAATTTCCTAAATTTTCAGGATGTGCACAATATTGGAGACTGTACGAGTTTTGCTTAGAAACTTTTCTGCTGTCTTTCATTTAATAAAATGATTGAAAAACACGTAAATATCAAAGTTTAAAATATTTGTGTTTATATTTTATTCTCACGATATCTCTTGCATGGAAAGCATCATTATGTTGCACACTACATAAAATAATGCAAGAATATCCCCATTTATTAAGGATTTTTGCTTTCCTTAGGTGAATCAGAATGCAGAACTGCTTGTGGTCAGCGTCTCCCAGCACACTGCTTTGGGTGAGTTTGTTCCTAAGAAACATTACAACACCTGAAACCAAAAATAGATGGCTATTTTTAGCTATTTAATAACATGAGGAAAAAGACACAGTTTCTATCAGTCTTCTTTAATTTACAAAATAATTCCATAACGTGCCCTGTGTGTGTGTGTGCATCATGAAAATCCCTGGCACTCAACCTGCGGGCTCACACACTGGCTGTAAGAGGAAGCAAAATGGGGTTTAAAAGATTCCAGAAACAATAGTCTTGTGACTAAATCAGAAACAGAAGCACAAGTCATGAGCCAAACAGATACCTATCGGTTTCCTTGAGCTTAATCTGATTAAAACATGGCTCTCAAAAATGTTAAATAGAATGCCACGTCAGAGAGCTGGCAAATGATAAAAATAGTTCATGACAGGAAATCATTATTAAAGCAGCATTACTTGTGTATCTGTTATGGAAATTTCCCTGTAATTTTTCTAGGTTTCCCCTTATGCTTTTTGTTGAGCTGCTGTTACACTTTTTTTTTCCCCTCAATGGCATGTAAGTTTGAGATGTAAAAAGAAAATTATCACTGCAATTTTCCAACTATACTCTGCTCAATACCATCTCAAGTGTGTCATACATCATCTTGTCATTCACTTGAACAAGAAATCACATAATATGCAGAGGTAGAAAATAATCCAAAATGGGGAAGTGCCACTAGGGCAAAACCACATTCATATGCCAGCACAGGGGAAAACTAAAAAAAAAAAAAAAAAATTAAACTTCATCTTAACTTCAAGGGCTTTCATAATGAAAGCATCTTAAAAATACTTAATTGGGGGAAAAGTTTCAATGAAAAGCTGCTGGGAATGACAGTAGAGCCATTCTAGAGTTCACCTATCAATATTAGAAGAGCAAACCATTGAGAATACACCATCAAAAATCAACCTGAATGTTTTTAAAAGCTTACACAATTAAAAGGAGATTCAGAACCCCAAGAAAAATTTTAAAAAAGAAAGTCAGTATTTCTACCCCTCCTACTATTACCACTCCCCTTGCTTCAGAGCACCCCATAAAATACAACCTAGAGTTGTAGTATCTTGTCCTGCCTTCAGTTCCATAATCCAGAAAAAGCTTTTACAACCAAAAAAACCCAATCAAACAAAAAATAATCCCTAAAAATACTTTTACAAGATCTTATCTTACAAGTCTGACTAATTCCTAAGTCCCTATTTTTCCATACTGAAGAGACTTCAACAAACTTGAAGAGCCACCCACAAAACCCTCTGGATTCTTCTTAAAATGTCACTGGTGGGGAAAGGCCTCCATCCATCAAATTAGCTTTTCATTCAAAACAGACATTTCATCTCTAATGATGATTCAGGCTTCTCCCAAGAAAAGCCAGCATTAGCTGGTCACTGATGCAGTGCCTTCCCACCAGGACACCCGATGTCCCTCCTGTACCAGCACTCATCTTTCTTCTGTCCCCTGCACCCAGCAGCCTCTACCACTGACATAGGCACTTAAAACAGGCAAGGTTTTGTAAATTTTAGGTCAAATTCATAATTTTTTGCCTCTGGCACATCATAAGGTAACCACATGATGTGAGGGAACAAGGAGGTACTTCAGAGACGGGTCCAGATGGAAGTAGGGCTGGTCTTTAATTAAACCCCAGCTACTGCCCACCTAAAATCCAGAGGTGACAATGCAATCACAGCAATAGCGACAACTTTTAAAGACAGCAGAGTCACCACATGTTTTGCAAGTGTGTCTAAGACCTCCTTGATTCTTGTCCTGGATACACAGCCAAGCTCTGCCTGACTCAGCATGAAAGGGAATGTGCATCCTATTAACAGCAGTGCTTAAACCTTATTCCATAAAGAGTTTTCCAAGAGCACTCACATCTATTCTTCTTAATATCCCTCCCACATTAAGAAATGATTATCTAATACAGGGAGTAATCAGCTCATGGTCTTACTACAGTCATCCTCCTTGACAAAGCAGGGAAAAAAAACTCCAACTGTGAAGCATTAGAAAGTCAAGGTTCAAAACATCCCCATTTATTGAGATCAATGCAAATTTATTTAGATCTCCATGCAACAAGACCAAGTGCTGTCTCTTAATACAGACTGGTGAATTCAAAGTCTCTATTTCTGCAACAGGCCTTCACCAGGACACACGGAATGTCACAGTGAAGGACACACTGCCTCAACTGAGGGCAGAAAAGCTGGTGACAGCTAATCCAGAACTAGTTTAAATGTTAACTTTAACACTTTACCATGCCAGAACACTGTTGAACACTGAATTTCACGTTGCCCTGCCAGTTTTCTAATTTGAAATACCAATACAGAAGAATGGGCTATTAGATAGTTAATTTATTACAGTATTACACGCCCTTCCAAGTGAGAACTGAATGGCAGAGCTCAGGTGTGCACCAAGAGGCATACAGATTGATGCAAATTTGTTCCCAACATGACCTTTCTCATTCCATAGCCCCTCTCAGACCCATTTCCTCTGTATTACTCCAGGAAACGAGACATACAAGAGGAAAACAGACATTTTTGTGGTGCTTAGGAGCAAAAATACGTTATGTGTAGAATTATATAGAGGCCAGAAGATCTCCCATCACCGCAGGCTAAATGAGTCATCCACTTCAGAATAATGACCAGTAATTAAACAAGAATCTGTAAAGCTGTTAAGTGCCTGTTACAATTCCAACCTATGACACTGAAGGGGTACAAGCTTCCCATGTACTGAAACCATCCATGTGATCTATCATACAGTGGAGCCTCTTACAAAACAACCTCTCACCTATGGAAATTCTTCTCCCCAAGAAGCCAAACAAAAACAATTTAAAATATTTATGGCCATAAATTTCAGCCCTGCTCCATAAACTGATGAAGAGACATGACATCATGCTAACTACCTAGACCTGTCTGGTTGATAACAGTCCCAGGTTTCAGGCTGAAGACTGAATTGCAGGAGCATGGAAGGGTATGAACCTTACAGGTCAGCACAGATGCTGAACACAAATCTGACTGGCCAAAGCCAGAGCTGACACTCCAGCAAATATAGGAGGTCTGGGGGTGCAGGGCTGACACCACAAAAACAAGTCTTGCAGTATTTTTGCCTTCTTTTCAGCCTCCTTGGACTGAAGAGAAAGGCTTTCCTTAAAGGGACCTAACTGCTCCATCCTCCAGTTCCTATATCCACAGTTCTGTTTTCATGTGGTACAGACTCTAGATATTTCCTGATGCATTAGCAAAATAATAGCAAGCCCCGTGCTCCAGTGGCACACTTCTCTGTTTTTTATCAGCGCAGCAAGCTGCATCTCCCTTCGCTCCATGGTTTCTCTCACTACACGCCTGAGCTACATACCCTTAACTTCCAGTGCTTCACTGAAGTCCTTTCCTACAGCTCAATTCAAAATCTTGTCTAGAAGTATTTGTTTTTCCCTTCCTAGCCCCTTACATCTCTTAAGTGCCAAGCACTTGGCCAGTCAATATTCCCAAATCAGGCTTCAAAGAGGCAATTCTGAATTGTCTTGACTCAGGTTGTGACAAGAAGGGGCAGGGGCCCCCAAAAGCGTGGTGCTCTGCTGCTGCAGGAAGGAGCAGATGGCCACCTTCCAGATGGCCGCCAACCTCGTCTCACCAACTGCAACATCTGTACCTCGAGTTACATCTCAGAGGACGGTCCTGACACAGACTGCAGGTCACTGCCCACGGCTCCCGGCCACACGGCTGCTCCACGAGCCAGAGCATTTTGCAAAATGCAGAATGACAAGCCTGAAAAAAAGGTTACGACTAATTAAAGTTTGTAGCAGGGCACAGTTGAAAGAGAGTTTAAAAGTAGATGTTAGAGAGAAATCCATCTTAAATATATATTTATTTTAAATGTTTCTCAAATCCAGTGTTTTGTCCCCAGCCACAAACATGCCTTGCTTTCCACATGGCACCTTGCAAACCTGGAATTAAGATGAGAAACATGCAAACGCAACCAACCCCAATGGTTTTACTTCAAGGTCACCCCACAGCTGAGAACGAGCTCGTTTTTCAGCTTCCAGACCAAAAGTCTCTAACAGCTCTACAAGAGCACTCAAAAATGGACTGGATCCAGCTTTAAACATGATAAACTTCCCAAGACTCAGTGAAACAGTGGTCAATGAATTTTAGCATGAAGTAGCAAAGAGTAATTTGTGAGTTCTGTACATCTAAGTCTAATTTTAACACAGAGACAAATTATATTGTTTCTTCACATGAACTTAATTCAACTCCTCTTTGGGGCAGTTAAACTTGAAACATACCAACAGGAAGGTAACTTAACATTTTCTTCTGCCACAATAAGAGGCTGGTATGAATTAATGGTTTTACAGTATATATTCTTCTACAGTTTATTTAATAAATTCAAAAATTAAAATGTTACTGCGTTCTTATTCTGAATGCATAACCTCCTCAAAAAGACTGTTTCCAGACATTTAAAAGAAAAAATTTGTATTTTACAATAGGAAAAGGGAGCACACTGCATTTCAAAATCCATTAAAATATAAAATTCTGGTTACAGGCTCAACAATCTGCCTAATTAGTTTTTTCTAATTAGCAGGATGCTCTAACCTCTTTAATAAGACTTCTGTGGACAGAATGTTCCATACTGGTTATCCATCTGAAGAAAAAACTAAACAAATACTTCTGAAGTGCAGCTAATAGAACAAACGTGGTTGGGCTTCATGGTCAGAAGCCTGCTCTGGCATGTAATACTGGCAATCTGCAAAAACATGAAATATTCTACCTTGGATACACTACTGCTCACACAAAACACCCCTCTGGATTTTAAAGACAAAATGCAAGATGTTATATGTGCAAGAGGCAATGAAGTTACAGTCTTAAACCACGTGCTGGGAGGCAAAATAAATTAAAAAAAAATATTTTAAAAAATAAAATTAAAAACAAAATAAAATATGCATGGACCAGACACCATGGACAAGTGAGCTGAAGAGATAATGGGAAGGCAAATACCACAGTGATGCTGTGAACAATCCAGAGCGTGGCTGCAAAGCTGTTTGGCTGCACTGCAAAGCATTTGCTCAGGGCACACAGCTTTTGTACCTTCCTCTTCGTCATTCGGAGCCTTAGTGTGTACCTAGCAATTAACAGGCAACAGTATTGTCTCCAAATCCCATTTTATCCAATAAAAACCATTTTCATTATTCCCCTATATCAACCATGCCATTCAAGAACTATGGGTTAAGAGAAATGGGGAGTCCCAGCAGTATCTGTGACCAGAGGAAAACTCTAGAGATAAAGAAAACTCAGGCCCCTGCTCCATTAGGAGTTTGCAGAGCAGCTGCTGAGCTTCATCTCAACAGCTGAAATATCCTTTATACTCCTTAAAAATGCAGGAAGCACACAAGCATCTCAAACTCCCTCCCTGCCACCAATTCATTCACCCCGATTCCACCCATGGCCCCAACATGCTGGTCTCATCACCCATCAGCAGACAGGAAAATTATTATATCCTTCACTTTCTTCCAATCAGTATCTAGGAAAACAAGAGCCATGTGCAAAATATAATGTAAGAACAGTCCCTTGAAAACCTCCTGCTAATGACAGGAGGTACAGAGGCACCATAAATATTGACTTCAAACACGCTGAGCCCCAGAGACCCCACGCACTCCACAATGTCAATGACCTTCCATGCAGCTGTTAGCATTGGAAATTAGGATTTTTCAAGTACAGATGCTTACTTTAATGCTGAATTTATATTCCACTCATCACAGCATAGCATGGTTAACAGTTGGACTTGATGCTCTTAGAAGTTTTTGCCAACCTTAATGATTCTGAGTCTATGATTAAAATCTAATATTTTTCTTCTGTATTGAAAATGTAAAACTATATAGAAGTATTTTCCAGTATGTTTACACCAGAATAAGTATTAATTCAAGGCAAGACCACTCTCCAGGTTCTCTGCTCCATGTTAAAAAAAAAGGAAGAAAATGTAGGTTTTATTATCTCTAACTCATGATGCAGTTTTCAATAAATACATTAGACTCTGGTTTTCCAGATTCTTTTGTGGCAATTACTCTTTTCTGACACTCCTCCCCATCACTCCTGCTTATGGATCTTTTTTCTTTTGGCGTAAGACCTGAGCTCTGTGTTTACAGCACTCCAGACCTGAATGCTTCAACAGCCACAGAAACCACTGAAAACCGATTCCAGACTAGGCTGGGCCCACAGGATCCTCCGCAAGGCTGGTGTTAAACCTCAGAAGAGCAAGTTCTGCTGCAAACCAGATTCCACCTTGAGCAGATGGCAACACAACAGTCTGGAGGAAGTAAAGATGAGGGCTCTGTAATCAAGTCCTTGTCCAAAAAAAGTCTCTTGACTGAAAACATCATTTGAGTCATCAGTAACCAAAATGCTCTATTGACCCCACACAAGAGAACTTTACCAGTCAGTCAGGACTTTGAAGATCTGTGAAAGTCACGGAGAAACACAAGGACACCAAAAGTCTGCTCCTGGGATGACTGAAAGTCACAAATACCGAGAGATGTCCGACACCTGATGGTAACTCAAGTTCCTCCCAAAGCACGTAGCCACCTTTTATCTCCCCACTTTGACACCCCACAGCTAAGACTTGAGGATGTAACAATAAACTGGAACCAACTTCAGTCTAGGATGATGGCAACAAAGAAGGAATTCAAGGGGTAAAGTTAAAAATACAAAAGAACAACAAGAAAACGGGCACTCTACTAACAAAGAAAAAAAAAACACTTCAAAAACCTGCCAAAACCTCCCCCAAAATTCATCTTCTCTTCTTGTGCAGTTTTACCATCTTTAGCACTATTTCTCCTAATTCATTTGGCAAATAAAACTTTTAACTCTTAGGTTTTTAATAAAATTGACTACCGGGAAATCTCTGCATTAAAAATAATTTGAAATAATTCAATTCCTCAGGGTTTAAGCACAGAGATGTCGCTATGCATGATCACTGCTCCATGTTTAGTGAGTTACAACTCTTCTGCCACGAGTAGGAAATGCATTTTGCTCACAAAAGCCAAAGGCACTGTCAAACCTGCAGCAATCTGCAGAACATTAGGAAAAAAACGCCTGCAAACTAACTGTTACTAGATAATGGTCCCATTTATCACTCCTAAATTCCATCTTTAATTAAAAATGGGATATTCTCTTACATAAATAAAAAATTGCAGATGTTCTCAAATTACTCCCCTTCAATTTTTTTTTAGTTTTTCCATTATATAATATGCATAGAATTACGTGTTCAGAAATTTTTTAATGTGATTACGTAATACCTAAATACATCAAGATTTTTCCATATTCTAACTAGATACACATCATTTTACATAGAATATGCTATATTAAAGAATATTAGCACTCAAAGAAAACACATTAACAGAAATCAGTAGGAATACTATTTACCTGCAAGAAAAATAGAATTTGAAATAAAGTTTCTATTGTTCTACTCTTAATAATTTACACTTTTTCTTTTTAAAACAGTTGGTATATCACTAGTTTAAAGGACTGAAGTGGTTACATCAGGTAAGATGGCGTGAGAGAAACATTAGCCCCACTCTAAATACATTTTTCCCTATATAATTCTTAGAAATATTGTTAACAGGAATAATTTCTTCCAGTAATTCTGCAACAAGAAAATCACGTATTTGCTTTCGATGTTGAGTCCACTGCTGTTTCCTTCATTCTTTCTTCAAGTTGCAACTAGACAGAAATATAAGTTCAAGCATGCAACAAGTAAAATGGAAATTAAGGGAGCTGAAACAAAAAATGATGAACATGAAGGCAAGGTTATAAACATAAACAATAAAAACAGTCAGTGCTCTGAAATGGAAGGCATTCTTTAAAATGACTGTGTCCACTGGACCATCAGAGTAAATGTGCAGGAGGAAGGGAGGAAAAGACAGGGACAAAGGACAAAGGCAAGAAAGGAAAAATACTGTCCAAGGGAACAAGGAAATTGTGGAAATCTTCATTACAGAACGATGAACAAAAAACAGTCTTTCAGTTGCTCTGTATTCATCAAAGATATTCCAATTAATAGATACAATGTATGCATTCCTAATATTTTTTCTGAAGGGAAGTTAAATTCATCATCGTAATGACTGGAAGCCTACCAATAACAGGTACCATTCCTAAGGTACTTAGGCTAAGAAGTATAAAAGGGAAGAGGAGGAGGAAATAAATTGATCAAACTGTGGTTTGGGGGAGTCAGAAGTTGATCCTAAATTAAATGTTTTTCATTGCACCACAATTTGGCACATAGATTGTAATCAAAATCCTGCCTAGGTACGTGTTGCATGTTTAGGGAAGAAATAATATCATTATCCACAAAATTAAGTGGTTTATGTGTTAGTTTAGCGTTTCTGTTTGATACAGAACGGCATTTATGAAGTAAGCATCCACCCACAACCACCCCCACCCACCGTGCCTCAGCTCATACCAGAGCGGGCTCCAAGATCATGGCCTGGGCCCCTTGGATGAAACTACACCAGAAAGTGATGCGCTAGGAGAACATCCAGTGAACTCCACCCTCGTCTTAGGGACATTCAGTCTTGCAATCCCAGAGGAATTGAGAAGATAAAACCAGAAAACACCTTTGGGCACACTTTCTAGAGTGACCATGGACCTGGTCAGCACCTTCAAAACCCACACTGAAACTCATGGACACCCACAGCAGGTGCTAACAGCCCTCAGATGGCTTAAAAAGCAGATGTAGAAAAAGAATCCTAGAATGGCTTGGGTTGGGAGGGACCTTAGAGATCATCCAGTTCCAAATCCCTTGCCATGGGAACCTTGGTTGCTCCAAGCCCCATCCAAGCTGGCTCTCAAGTACAGTCATATGGGCTGAAATACGTAAGGAAAGGCCTCTGGATTCCTGGTCTGTTGAAGACTGGAAACTGAGATATCACAGCTACCTGAACCAAGAATTTCAAACTTCAGTGTGTTTGGGTCAAGTTAAAGCTTACCAAAAAACCCCCCAAAAATATATGTATTTATATTAGTGTTAAGGTAGGTCTTCTCCCAAAACTGTTTGGCTAAAAACAGTTTGTACAATGTAAAATTTCTTTTTATTATGCATCAGTTCACAAAACCCGGGCTAGCTGTGGTACTCATTAAGAAAATTAGTTAGTTATGACACCAGAACACAAAGCTATAAATCTAAATCACTTGCAAAGCAAGTATCTGACAAAATTTGTAATATTTACTTCTTAGCTAAAAAAATAACTGCAATTAGGGAAAAAAGCAGCACCAAAAAAGAAGTAAAAAAAAAAAAATCAATATTTTACACTTTATTAGATGCAAACTAAAGCTTTTTTTACTCTCCCTTTGGAAGATCAAATTAGTGTTATGGGCTGGAATGACAATGAATTGTGGAAAGTATCATATTCTTTATAATGTAGTAGTGTATATGTTTGTTATTTGGAAATAGAAATGTAATCCATAACTAATCTAGAAATAAAATATATACACAGCAACCATTTAAAAGGACAGATAAAATCCTCATTAAAATCCTAAGTGCAGAAATACTGAATCATAACGCACAATTTCATTACATTTTACTGCCAGCAATGTAAATATCAATTCTCCAGGTGATTCATAAAATTCATTTTAGAAAGAAAAATAAGGATTTCACCCAGCATTTGAGAACATAAAGGAAAACACATGCTAGGGTTTGAAAACCCAGACTGTTCTTTCCTTCTCTCATCAGAATATTTTTCTGGAATTTCAGCAAATCTTTTACACATCAAACAGACAACTGCCATTTCACATTAGCACTTTGCACAGATCACCCAGCAGTCCAAGCCCGCATCCTTCCCGGCCCTGCACCTCTCCCCGCATTGTCTTCAGCATTCCCATCTTACTTCTGCCAAATCTCAGCTCCCATATAGACACTTCCCCTGACTTCAAAGGAAGGAGCCTGCATTTAAACTCATCTAAACCCTCTTTTAACTATCCAAATTGTGAAATTGCCTAATAATGGGAGAGCATTTAAGGGGGGGGGAAAAAAAAAGCACGTTGGACAAATTAACCAAGTAAAGTTTTTGGAGGGAAGAGTGCATGTGGGGGTTTCCACACAAAAACGTAAAGAAAACCTGTCACTTTTAAAATGAATAGCTACCATCTGCCAGCATTTTATCTGAGGCAAAGTTGATTAATGCAAAGTGAATGTTTAAGATCACATTGCTGTCTGCCTGAATAAATTTCAGGTAGTTTACTTGGGAGGATTTTTTGTCCTATTTCTTAGAAGATTTTTTTGCTGTTCTTACTGGATCGCCCCTTCCAAGTTTTTCGGCAGCCAGAGCTGAGAATAAAAACATTTGTTCTTAAATCATGGCGCTGTACAAGAACTTTCGAGCACCAGAGCATTGTTTCTGGCTCCTCAGAACAAGAGAATTCATCTGCCTCAAAAGGACATCCCACCTCCTTCATCGGCTTCACAAAAACTTTTCAGGCAGCCTCTCTCCATCACACTGAAAAGGAAATTTTTGCAGTCTGGTTGTGAGCAGAGAAACAACAGCAGCGCTGTTATCCTCAATAGGAAATGATTTTACCTATAGACCTTCCCTAATTTTTTACTTCAGTTTTTTACTGGGTTAAGTTTTTTTACCAGATTACATTTTTTTACCAATTGTTTAATCATTTGCTTTCATTTACACTATCTTCTCTATTAAAAAAAAAAGCAAATCAATTACAGATTCTAAACCTTTTCTCTGTTAACTTTAACACCTTGGTTTATATTAGTGTTCTGTTAAAAATCATTCTCAAATCCTTTTGATAATATCCTCCCCTTCACAAGTTCTCTCTGACCAATAACATTTTCAGGAGAAGCTTCCAGAACAGGTTTTGGGCGACATTAACCTAAATCAAACAAAACCCAGTTTTACACATGCATTCCCATATTACGTTTTTCCAGCATCAGATGGCCTCCAAGTTCTCCCTCAGCAGAGAGAATTTCACACCCCTTATCCAGGCTGGGACACCCTCTATTATCCAGGGCTACAGCAGTGGAGGGCATCATCTGTGCTAAGTGGTGGAGCTTCGTGCCGTTCCATATGGACGTATATTCTCTCTGCTTACACTCGAAGCTGGCTGGACACCAGCCAGCTCTGGTCAGAAGTCACCAAGTTGTTTTAGCTCAGTACACGGTGCTTGTGTCTCGTATCTCAGTAGGGTTTATTGGTTTAGGCTCAACATGGTGCTAGGACGGCCATCTGGCCCCCGGAGCGGAGCGAACTCCCAGCCAGCTCCCTCGGAGCGTGGGCAGGACAAACGTGTGTGCGTTTGCACCAGCCCATGTGAACTAACCTGGGTGAACTCACACAATTTGTTCAGGGGGAGAAAAAATGCAAGCAAGTTTAGCACTAATGAAATGAAAGAAGTAATGACCCTTTGTTCAGCAAGGGAGAGGAAAAGTGGAGCACGGGGTGAAGCAGTGGCTCCCACACCCTCCCTTTGGGTACCTCCACGGCAAGGTGAGAATGTGGATATTTGCACCCATCAGTGAGTTACATGCACACGGTATTTTTAATCAAAAAAGTGTTTAAGGCCAGCTTGGATAGGGCTTGGAGAAGCCTGGTCTAGTGGAAGGTGCCCCTGCCCATGGCAGAGGGGTTGGAACAACATGGTCACCTCCAACCCAACCCAGTCTGTGATTATGTGTTTCTAGGAGATCTGAACCCTGTCTTTATGGGATACTGGATATTACATTAGGTCATCTTATATATTCATGCCTTTACATCAGCTCATCAAAGCACAAGGGATCTCTAGGAACACCCTTCCTCTCCAGAAGCACATTCCAGTGTGCCTCACACAAAACTGCAGTTAAAACACACAGAGCAACAAAGACATGGGGTGAAACCAAGAGCACCTCTGGGCAGAAAATTATTCAGTAATTCCAAAGAGATGAGCCACATCCCATCTTCAAATGCAGTGAATTTGAGCAGTAACATCAAAATACACACTCTTAGTAGCTAATGCTATGAATGGGATTTATGTTTATTCACCTATATATAGAAGCAAACACCATAAAATATGCCAAAAAACCAGTATTAGATTAACTTTTTCTCTAATTTGTAGGTAAATGGTTATCTTCTTTTAACTAATGTAGTACTCATACATACAATTTATTCATTCCTTACCTGAGCATAATGAGGGCCAAATTCTAGGAAGGCCTCTAATGAAGGACAAATTATTGTAGTTCCTACAAAGATTATATAAACATTGCCAGTATTCCACAGAAAGATACGAACAGGCAGGAATGTTTCCAGTACAAATGGGTATCTATGTATTCAGATTTAATGAAATGGTTGAAATTTGCCCTGCTCTGCTTGAGTCACATCCTCACACACCTTCTCCAGGGCATGCAGGAACGTTTCTGAAAACAAAATATCTAGAAAACAGTTAAATCCTCAAGCTTGCAAATGCTTACACATCCACACAGTGTTATGTTTTCAGTAGGACTGAACTACTCGCTGGAATAAAAATTTAAAAGATTGCTGTTTTTAAGATATTTAGGGGATGCAGCCCACCAGTTAATAAAGAATTCACTTTATAATAAGGTGTTTTCTCCTTATAGAACAAAAGCATCAGATCTGAAACAGTCTTAAATCTAGTAGTTTTAACAGAGTATTAAAAACAAAACCCAAAATCAAAAAACAACCGCATCTACGTTATATACTGTTGAAATATACTCTCCTTTGCTGAACACCACATCCCCAGGCTGGGGGTTTTTTTCAGAGCTCTATTAATTGAAAACAATAATTTTTTTTTTTCTCTTTTCTAAAATGTGAAAAGCCCAGAATTTGTCTTTAAAATACAGTTGTCAGATATCAAGGGGTATATATATGCTAACATTTACCCTAGGGGTATTTCAGGGCTAGAATCTGTTACAAATAAAATCTTTATTCATATGAACAGCTACCTGGGGGGCAATACTGAATGTTATACATAATATTTATATATATATATTTAAAATAATCTAGCAGTACTATTAAAACACACTGGAAGCTACACTGAATTTAGTCACTCTCTTTTACAGATCTAAAGTCATATGCTCCTAACTTTTTGGGGTATGAATTACTTTCTGTAGAGGATAGATCCTAAAATATAAACTCCTTTCATCTAATGTGTCATACCAGTGTTTTACTATCTGTAATTTAATAGGTTGTTCACTGCAATAAAGAAAATAACTACAGGAAAAATGAAAGCATTTTTTTTCAATAAATTGTGAAACAGCATTTTCAAACTTGAGAACTATCCTTGAGTTAAGAAGAAAAACAAGGCTAATTTTTTTTTTTTTTTAACATGTTTTCTAGAATTACGGAATAGTCGCTGCGTGCGATGGAAAACAACTTTAGGCTAAAGATCAGACACCCACATTTATCAAGGAGTTGAAACTGTCTGAAGGAGGCTGGGAGACAAAGCAGTGAACACAGCAGCTTTGCAGAGTGCCAGCAGCCTTGGGAGGCTCTGCTGGACCTTCCAAACCCAGGGAATGAAGAAGATAATATCCCACCTACTGCTAACAAAAGTCTCAGATTGTTGAAAGTCTTGTCTAGAGAAAGCAGACAGCAATTCCTCCCTTTTTCAGCGCATTTCAAATGCTGTGATTTGGAAACTGCCACAAGAACGAAACTCCTCGTACCAACGCAACAACCAAACACCTTCTTTCCAGTTAAGGAAAAATCATGTGTGACTCTACAGCAATTCAAACTCAGTCTGTGGCTGCTGCACATCAATCTATGAGACCATTTCAAGTTCTCTAGGCAAGTGATCCACCTTTAATTCTCCTTCTGACCTTCCAAGTTGAAGGAACTCTGCATGTCCGGGCTTCACGTTCCTCAGGGCTCCTCTGCTCCTCGAGGAGATGAAGGAAGACATGAGCTGGTTTAACATACTGCTCCACAAAGTCATGAAAACAGAAAAGCAACACTTTTCTGGAGAAATGCAGCACAGACTTTGCATTGGGGAATTAATATAAATCCATGCAGTACTGCAGGTCAAACACTGAGTGTCCGGTATCTTCCATAACAGCTCCGTGTGTTCCCCGTGGAGGGTGAGGACACCTCCCTGTGACAATCCCGGGGAGATCTCCACGTTCTTGGGAACATGATGTTAGTGCACACCAAGAGAGAGGCCGTACAGTTCACAAAAGTAACGTTAAATGCCCTGTTTGTTACCAACTCAGCTTTAGTTCTTGCTCAAGGGAGGACATGTCTGTTCTCTGATAAAACAATTCGCAAGTTCATCACAGAAACTCTCTGCTCGCTGCAGAGTATCTGAATTTAACATCTACAGCTCTGCACTGCATCCTTTTTGAACACTTTTTAAATGCTTAACAAGTGCACCAAAAGCACTTTTTAAGACTATTCCTTAACTCACTGAGTGCCACATTTAAACTAACAAACCTTCCTCCTCCCAAAAATCAGCTTATACGGATGGAAGTCTAAGTCCTTTAAAACATATCTACACTACTTTTCTAAAATGTATCTAACATCAGACTTAACAGCATCAGTATCACTTCTCACACACACCAGGATTTTGAAATTAAGTACAGTTTGAACATAAAGATTTAGTAAGGCAGCTCCGTTACTTGAAGTGTTTGCACTTGAAATATCCGTGACCTTTCTGCATTATTAAACACACAAATAAAAACAAAGTATTTACGAAATGTCACATTTATGAAAAGCACTTATAAAAGAAAGGGTTTTCTCCGTAAATAATGTCAATATTATAAGTAATGCAAATTTGGTATTTTCCACGGCCTCACAAGAAGGTTGAAATATTTAAATGTGCAATTCCAAACACGCAGTCCTGCCACTTTGCAGTGGAATTTTGTCTTTGCAAAATACTACCTGGGAAGCTGATCTTCAGTGGTTACTAGAAAGCTTAGAAATAACAGAATTAAAATTAATTTTAATCAATGTTTTTTCTAATAGAAGAGTAGTCATCCTTACTAGGTTGCAGTCTGATGCACTTACACTTTCAATTTAATAAAATAATCGAAACATTCAATTACAAAACAAACATTAAAAATGTGCAAGTAAAGTAGAAGGTACCTCTAATCAGTTTTCCTCTCACCAGCCATATCAGCCCTTGATCCTAAAATTTTATGCTGCCTGCGAGGACAAGGTACAAATTCTATTTTAACCATCGCATCTTTGTCAACTTTGACTGTTTGATTCCCTCTGCTCCAACCCGAACAGCACCAGCACAGAAAACGCATTCCTCTCCTTAAGACGCTCCATTGGTTAGATCAGATTTATTTGCTGTCAGTAAAGGTTGTATTTGCACATAAGTCTATGACAGATTGCAAGTTTATTAACTTCAAGTGAGTTTTCAGGCTGCTGGGTTGAGGGTTTTTTGTTGGGTTGTTGGGTTTTTTTGTGGGATTTTGCTTTTTTTTTTGGTGGTTTTTTTTTTGTAAGCACTCACTCCCCCTTTCCCCAAGATGAGGGTTACTTGACAAATTGGAGTTAAGTTATCTTAGGTCAATGTAACTGTAAGTTAAACTAATGAAGTGTATGTCTATGAGTGATGTCTGATTAGTTTAATACAGTTAGTGCTGGACAGCTTGGGCTGCTGACCTTGAAGGAACACAGATAACATTGTGATGCGTTGGAGGATGTGGTTGTGATACAAGACAAATTTACATAACAGTTTGTCATGTACACTCCTCCAAAACAAAACTGTTGCAAAAAGAAAGCAAGAGGAAACCAACGCTAAATGCCTCGCACAAGACAAAATGGGGAAAATTAATTATAACATTTGGCTTGGGGTGGGAGATTATTTTAAATGGGAGCCAAAAGCAGGCACAGAAAAGGTGTACATTTACACACTATGTGTTCCAAGATGGCTTAGACATTGTGCTGGGTAACACTAAGCAAATGCAGCCTTCTACAGCACAAATTTGCTCTTGAAAAACGATATTCCTTCCTCAGGAAGCACCTACTCACTCAGGGTAACAAAAACCAGACCCAGTTCTGAACTGCAGCTCGTTGGCACATCACTCAGGTGTGCTCAGAGTCCTCCTGAAGTTCATTCTGCAGCTGCTTGTGCTAAAATAACCCTGTGCATGAACAGTCTCTTCCCTTGAAGGTGCACAGTCCCCCCACAATGCTCTGCATGCTCTGAGCAAGGCTCTATCTCACTGCTCCAGACAATCACCTCGCCACATCTCATCTGATCAGGTAGGCCAAGCTAAACTGCTGGGTTTAGAGACAGCTTGGCTCTGGAGTGACTGATTCTCACTACATGATAGCTATCTTGTTGACCTAAATAGCCTGCTTCTATCAGCCCAGGTTCTAGCTGATGGAAATTTGCCACTTACATAAATGTATAATTGACACCCACAGTTACTGGCACGTTACGGAACCAGACCATCATTAAGATAAAACTGCTCCTTTAATCCTCCAGGTCAGCCTGAGCAGGACACTGATAAATCAGACTTGCTAATAGATACATGGGAGGGCACGTGAGGAAGCTTGCAGTGTTCTCATCTGTGCCATCTCTCAGCCTAATCTGTGAAGCACAGTTTAAACCTTTCAGAATGACTGAGCTCACATGATAAATTTCAAACAAAAGATACACATACATATATAGACATCAGGTATCCAGATACTGAGAGACTCTCATGGACTGGAGATGCAAGACAAAACAGTCTAGGAAATTCTAAATAAAACACCTAATTTCCCAGTTATACACCAAGAAGAAAAACCTGCGTTGCCTACTGCAAGTCTCTAATTGCTCCCACATACACCCTTGCAAACACACAAGGATTAAGCTCAAGAGACCTGGTTGAAAGCATCTCTGTAATTTGATCTTAGAAATTATTCAATCCCTTGTTTACCTGTAATTAGAACTTGTTGGCACTGTTTGCATGAAATAAAGAGCGGAAGTCCGTGCCTTCCAATGCCACTTCTTGGCTGGGAGTGTGCACAGGACACAATCTTCTTGTAGCTCTTCATGAAGAAGATCCATCAGCTGTTTGTGGGAACCACCATAAAAGGGTTCAATGAGAAGGACACTCATTTTCCAAGTACTTCAGAACTGTCTGAAATCTGAAAATGAAAAGAGAGAAGTCTTTTACTTTAGAAACATATCTTTTATTATTATTATTATTTAAGAAAATTATATTGGAAGAAGAAGAAATATATTGCAAGGCCTTTTAGTGTCTTCATTTTTCCTATGAAATTAATCCTTAATATTATATTAATGAGTTTACTTCAGAAAAGTCTACTTAGCAATTATGATGACTAGATTATTTTGACCTTTAAAAGATACTGTCTGTAATTTTTAAACAAATGAAAATGTGCAGGACTTAAGAATACATTGTATTTGAATGTACAGGTTTGTTTTCAATTGGATATTTAAAAAGCTTTAGTTTACACACTAACTCACAAATATGGTCAATTATTCCATAACTTAGGACGTAGCTTATTCGTTCTTATATAGGTTTGCCTCCTTTTCCTGGTGGCAGAGGAAGTAAAAGAGCAGTTCAAACACACTTCAGCCAGAACAGCTCCCAGTAACAGTGATTTGGGTAAGTGACTTAAAGGCAGAGAGCAGCTTGGGAGATGCAGCTGAGGTATCCCCCAGGACACTCTCCTGCACCACCGGGAGCTGGGATCACCACCCCAGCAACAACAGGAGATGTAAACCATCTTATTTCTTCTCAACTCCAAAGTGGGTGAAAGAGAACACTAGAGGAGGCTCAAGGAAGCTCGGAGACGAGAAGCCACAGAGCTGCTCGCAAACAGGATGCAGAACGTGCTGCCCAAAGCGAGGGGACAGATGAAAACCCGGTGACTATTGCTCATCACCCTCATGAGTCACGCCCCTGGGGTACTCAAAAGCTGCTTTTCACATGCTTCGAGCAAAACCACCACACACAAAAGCTGAAAACAAAACCCTGAAAGGTGTTCACCATCCACAAACACCTCTCTCATGCTTTCCCTCTCAACACTCCCTAAGAAGGATGGATTCTCTGCTAAACTCAGTTACTCAGGACTTGTGTTTGTACATTTCAAGACCTTACACCCATTTCCTGACCTGCAATTTCTAGTGGTTTCTGACTGTAATCCTTATCTTACCAAAACCCCTGGCGACAAGAAGTGAGCATTCAACAGAGAACTAGATACTCTCCTGAAAATCTCAATCTGCATCTCAACCATAGTTGAGAAATTTAGTTCGATTCAAGATCAGGTTAAAAATATTATGTATTCTGTAATCAGAGGGCAGAAGACAAACGAAAAGCCTTTTAACTGCACTGTAGCTATTAAAAGATCAGTTAACCAGCGACAAAAATCCAAACACCGAATCAATTTAATTGGGAGACAAAACATAAAAAACCCTTAGGTAGCTTTTTGTTGTTGGCCCACCACAGTGCCAGATGAAATGGTGATGTAGAGCTGCTGGGTCATTACAGAACAATCAGCAAAAGAAAAAACATGCCATGCTCCAACTTTCTTGCCCTAATCCAGCCTGGATTCAGGTTATCATTTGCTCTATTATTCACTCCCCCATGATATTTCAAATAAATTACTTGTTTTAACAAACATGTTCTTTGCAAAATCAAAAAGAAAGCCATCTGGAAGCAGAGACCTCACTCCATTTTGGAGCTTGCTTCTTTTCAGGTAGCAGAGCAGTTTCTGATCTCTTTTCCACTGACCTAATTTCAAAGAAATCACACTTTTGAGATCACTGACGTTTTCTGAATTTACAATGATGTAACCAAAATCATACTCTCTCCTCCAAAGCCCTTTTGGAGCCTGCAGGGTAATAACTGCTATAAAAACACAAGCTGTGGTTTAGAATCTGCACTATTCACCTAAAGAACAATTTGTAATTAATCATGCTATGCTTGTCATCAAATGCCACTGAAAATTTATTTCAAAGGACTAAAGGGAAGCGTTTTATAAATTCAGCCCCTAAAAATGGGGGTATGTGAAAAGTTGGTAAATGCCACTGAGTCAGTCACTCGGGGAGGCTTGCAACTAATTTACAAATCATTAGCAGTATCAGTAATAAAGCAATTTGTTCATGAAGCATCTGATCAAATCACACTTCACCAGACTAGTTCTGAAACTGGTTTTATCACCAGGTTTAGCTGAACCCACACTGTGCTCTTTGGTTTTATTTTGCACCAGTTTTCACTGTACGTCCCTCATGGGGACAGAGAATGACTGTACGTGCTGATGGTAAGAGATTGCTCAGTCCTCGTGTTTCCTCCTGCTTAAAGACCCTGACATTTAGTTAATTATTCTGCATTTACCTACCTTTAGATCTATTAGTGAAACTGCATGATGCAAATATTATACAAGTATTGCCATACAATAAACCCCCTCTGGCTATTTACATTGGGAAACTGGGTTGAAATCCTGGATGTGTCGTGGAGTGGGTGTTAAGATAGCTCTTGGTATGTAATTCTTCACAATAACACTCACAGACCCCGTGGCAGCAGCCCATGAGGGTGACAATCAGCAATGACACGTTTTTTTCAGAGACGACCTAAAGCTCAAAGGTTTTCTTACAAAGCTCACTCACCCAAAAAAATTTAGGTACTGCTTATTAAAATCCTCACTAGCACTTGTGGATTCTGTTGTCATGTGAACTCTGTACGTTACCAGCAATATACATCAAATTCACTTTAGAAAAAATGTTAGAATGTTATTTAAGAAGCAGTATATGGTTTTATTCTTTTTTGTTCTTTGGTGGTTTTTTGTTTTTTTGTTTTTTTGTTTTTTTTTTAACAAGATGCTACCTATGTAAGATATTACTAAAGGATAACGGCAGTGCAATATATGTCACATTCACTTCAAGGCTTGAGTAAGATGAAGCAACAAAAAAGTCAATAAATCTTCTGTTTTTAAAAGATAAACCGATAATGCTAAGGAAATTATATTACATATAACTAATAATTTCTTGTACTTAGAAAGACACAGAGGAGGTAGGACACAGTCGTTTGGCTCATATTTCACCCACATGACTTCCAGTTTTGTTCACATACAAAAATAACAGCCATTATTTTTGCTTCGTTTCCCTTGACCCAGCCAAGTTAAGGTAAATATGTACCATAAACTCCTCAGAGGTCTCCAAAAGACACAGCTGATAAACGGCCTGAGAACATTCACCGTATCTGATGGAATGCAATCCTCAATTAAATATAAATCACTCCAGGTATTCTTTTCCCCATTTCAAAGAAAACAACAAATATTAGAAAAACAGAAGTGCTTCCCCTTTCTCATTACAGTATTTCCTCTCTGGAGCCAGCAATCCTGGGTGTTCCTCAAACAGCTCAACCCCATCCACACGGCTGCAGGATCCTTTCCTTTGAAAATTTCCTACTCTGTCTTTACCATACAGAGCAGCACATTCTTCAGGACACACATTACACATCTGAAAAAAAAACCCTTCCAAGTGGTCACAGTGTCAAAATGACATGACTAATACAGAGGTATACTGAAGTACTGAGAAGTGTAGGTGGGTAATTAGTGCTGTCTCAAAGCCAGCAGCTCACAGTGACATTCAGCCAGGACTTTTGTCACTTGCTGCAGCTCTACCCCACACTGAAACATGGCAAGTGATGGAGTCCCTGAAAGGGCCACTGCTGTTTGAACTAATAATTTCCTTTTAAAAGGAAGCCTGAGTACTACACAGAGTAATAAATAAAAATTTACTTTAAAGGCACAGAAGAATTAACTGTTCAACCAGCCACAAAACCATGGCTTCTTTTAAAACTCTAGGTGAACACCAACTCGGATATTTTTGTTAACCAACCTAGGCAGAGAAAACCCATCATTTTCCACAATTTATTAAAGAACACACGTTCACTCTGTCTTACATACAGAAGTGTGGTTTCACAAAGATCAGCACAGCTCGCGTCAGGAAGCCATAATTACCTCTGTTCATTGACGTACTCAGACAACATAAATTACAGACCACGCTTAAATATCTGTCCAACAACACAGCTGAGCAACCATCCAAACTCGAAGGAATAATTGTTAATATATTCCACAGGTAGAGATCTGCTATTAGTTACAGGAAATAAGGTATATGGTTTCAGTAATGATTGTTTTAACCGTCACAGTCCCACACGTATGAGAAATTTATTCCGCCGCCGTATCTGAGCACACGTGGTTCAGTGTCTCGTAACTCTACCCACTGCAAAACCCACCAGGTACGAACTGTGGACATCAAATACTTAAACCTTTGATGGTTTCACATAAACACACTGCAATGGCTGATACAGGCAAAAAATTTCCACATTCCACGCTGCAATAAAATGGGATTTTCCAAAGGACTATTAACAATCTTTACCTTTCCTCTTCTGTCCCTTCTCCCTCCCATCCCCACCTGAAGTGGGGAGGTGGTGTAAATACACACACACACACAGAGATTGAAAGAGCCTGCATTGCCTTCCCACTCATGACAAGTGACTCACCGAAACCCCGAAGCTGTACCTTAAACACAATCACATTTTAAGGTTTGACCAGAATTTAACTTGTATTTAGATCACCCAAAAGTACCAGCTCTGAGGTTTGTCATTACTAAACTGCAGAAGCGAAAATGACAATTTACCTTTTACATAAATCAACTGGAAAAAGCAAGAAATCCTCCACTTCTTTTGAGAATGTGGTAAACCAAAATCGTTCACCTGTATGTGGATGGCTGAGCAGCAATAACATTAATTTACTGGTGACACCCATAAACCACAGTCTGGTCCATGCCCACAACCTGAGAGTTGCTAACACCTACAGAATGCCAAAATCTACCATTACCTGGAGGCAGCAAGGAACGAAACCTGCATGGATTGCTTGGCCTGCTTTGGTTTCACTAAAATACCACATCTTGATTTTACTGTGCTTATGGCCAACACATACAAGGGCATGGAGTGACAGCACGAGGGGAATGGCTTTAAACTGCAGGAAGGTAGGTTTAGACTAGAGATTAGGAGAAATTCTTCCCTGTGAGGGTGGGGCGGCCCTGGCACAGGCTGCCCAGAGCAGCTGTGACTGCCCCTGGATCCCTGGAAGTGTCCAAGGCCAAGCTGGATGGGGCTTGGAGCAACTGGGACAGTGGAAGGTGTCCCTGCCCATGGCAGGGGATGGGGCTGGATGGGCTTTAAGGTCCCTTCCAACCCAAATCATTCTCTGATGCTGTGATGCAATCAGAATTACAAACAACACAATTTTTAAAGAATTGGTTTGATCTTAAGCAAACTGTGAGTGCCAGGTTCAGTTCTTACACTGGTGTTTTCAACCCTGAGATGGAACAGCCAGAATTGGAAGTTTGAGTTTTAAGATGTCCCATGGCTATCAATCCAGAGACACCCTGACACAAGAGACAGTAAAGGCTCCTTTTGGAGTTTATGTGCTTAGAAAGTAACATGCTGTAAAATCTGCACATTACTCTGTGAATGCTAAGTTAACAATATTGCTATAAATCTTTAGGAAAAAGTTGTTAATGCATATGCAGTGTATGCATTTTAAAACTCAGAATTCAAACTGTCTTGCTATTTTGTCTAGGCAAAGGCACTAATGACCTTCATAATTTTATGTTGTAAATCAAATTCGTTTTTTTCCAGCTACAGAAAAGCAAAAAAAAAATTAATCCCTAGAATTTTTTCACCTTCTTCCTTGACACAGTCTGAGACTGTCATAAATACTTTGCATCTACACTTCTAGCCATCCTCAATCAACATCTTTGAAGATCTTAATCTATACTGAATAAATTATTGCAATTTATTCTTTTTTTCCAGTGGAGAAAGACATCTGTGCATCACATTTCTGGTTAACTCAAAACCACAACAGTCAACACTACCTCGGTGGGGAAGCCTCCATCCCCCCTTGGAGCACAGCACTCCAAAGACATATTTTCAGGGAAATTTCACTGACTGATGTTCTGATCCTCAGTACATAGGGAATGCCAATTACAATACACAACCTGGTTTCTTTGTGTCTAATTGAGCCTCCTAAATTGTATACACGGGACTAAATACTACTCAGGACAGGGTATGAGGGATACTCAGTACTCTGCAAAGTATTTTCACAAATTCAGATTAACAAAGGCAAAATAAGTATTGCTAATATTTAATTAGGATAAAATTTTCTTCCAAAGAAAGGCAAAATAGAAAGGAAAAAGACACAGAAAAGGTGTGATGGAGAACCAGGGCCATGTTCTGCCAGGGAAACAACTACAGCCACGATCACCCATCTCCAGCAAACCTAGTTAACTCTTCCACAGTGCTTGTTCCCCTGTCTCCTCCCTTTAGTGGTCCAAACAGATTTACAGAAGTTGACATGAGTATGCTGCAGAGCAGTAGATATGAAATAATTATCTTCACAAAAAGTTTTAGATTATTTTGAGGAGCTCTTTCACCACTAACAGGATTTTTTTAAAAAAGGTAAAATTAAAAAAAAAAAAGCATATGAGAGTATGCCAGGTTTGCAATTGGATTTGAGGGAAAATTAGTTATTCTGATTTAACAGTTAATTATAAGCTCCCATTTGCCATGTAACTCAGAAGCCTGGAAAAATGAAAACTGATTTTAACAGAGACTGCTAAAGTTGTCAAACAGTATGTTGGCTTTACCCAACTTATTTGTAACGTGTTTACAGTACTTGAAGGATCAACACAGTTTACAGGACTCAACATTTCCAGTGCTGCACCTATGACTGTAAATTTAACAGCACTGATGATGCTAAAGGCTTACATTAGGTTTAAATAGATGAAGGATCCTTGATTTAGAGTATCTACCAAGAGGAGAGAGAGCTAATAGGTGTGGTAATGGGAGATGTAGCACTATTTTTAAACTTGACAGGAGACATATTAGTTGCTAGTTCCCTATTATAGAAAAAGTCCCAGTCTGGTAATAATGGGCTGGCATTTTGAAATTCCTCCGATTTATTAGGAATATGATGAGAAATGTACTCCACACGCTCTGAGCTTCAGACCAGAAAGGTAAGAACTACAATGTGCATTCATGGCCAGTTTAAGAACATATGTATTCATTTTTAAAAAGTCACAAATATTTTAACTAATTTTATTTGAAAGTCACAGTCTACAGTTCATATTAGCTGATTGATTAGAAGACAAAGCACTCACTAGAAGGCATCATTAGTCAGACCGTGAGGTAATAAAAATCACCCTACACCAAAAAGTAGTTTGTTTTCCCCAGCAAATTTGAAGTAGTAAAATGTTAACTGAAGAGCAAATCACTCTTGTAGCACCAAAATTTGGGATTGAGGATTTAAACTGCTCTTGTACAAAAGTTGGAACTGCAAGAGTTAATTAAAGCATTAATTTAAACATTAGGCTTGGTAGCCTGAGATGTTTGGCAGCAACACTTGAGTGGGCACAAGCCAGATTTATTTTGCAGTCAGAAGGTATCCCTTTGAATATGTGATGAAAGGATCTGCATCTTCAGTCGCACCTTGAGTCCACGAAGAGGATGGAATGAGATCTACTGTCAAATCAAGTTCAACTGTGAAATCAGGGAGGGGTCCCACACACAGGAGCAATTCTGAGAGCTGGTGGCCAGGAAGCCAACCCTGGGCTGCATCCAAAGCCATGAGGGCAGCAGGTTGAGAGAGGAGATCCTGCCCCTCTGCTCCCGTGAGATGCCACCTGCAGAGCTGCATCTAGCTCTGGGGTCCTCAGTACAAGAGAGATTTGGACTTGGTAAAGCCAGGCTGGGAGAGCTGGCAGTGCTCCCCTGGAGAAGAGAAGGCTCCAGGGAGAGCTCAGAGCCCCTTCCAGTGCCTAAAGGGGCTCCAGGAGAGCTGGAGAGGGACTTGGGACAAGGGATAGACGGACAGGACGCAGGGAATGGCTTCACACTGACAGGGTTAGATGAGATATGAGGACAAAATTCCTCCCTGTGAGGGTGGGGAGGCCCTGGCACAGGTGGTCCCTGGATTCCTGGAAGAGTCCAAAGCCAGGCTGGACTTAGAGCAACCTGGGATAGTGGAAGGTGTCCCTGCCCATGGCAGCGGGTGGAACAGGATGAGCTCTAAGGTCTCTTCCAAGTCGCTTCCAACCCAAACCGTTCCGTGAGGCAGAGTTCACAAGACATGTAAGATACTCCAAAATTTATTTCAACCATGATGGAAAATGGACTTCAAAAGGGGAGCCAAATGTACCTGCCATGTCTTTCACCTTAAGACCTGCAACACAAGCAATTTAAGTGACAGTCATGAGGATTTTGCCAACCTACAAAATCCTTCACCAAGGGAAGACAATAAATGATCAAGGTTTTGTTTACTTTTAAGATGCAACATTTAAGAACTGGATCCCTACAGCAGTGTGGGTATGATGCTCTTGTGATTCACTAAGTAACTTCAAGGATGAAATGCTACCTGTATAAAAAAGTCCTCAGTTTTTAATATTAAGTACTAAATTTCAACAGATGAAATAGTATTTTGGTCTTTCACTTGCCCCCAAGTCGCTTCCTCAGGAGAGAGCTGAACAAGGCTTCATGCTATGAAGCCATGAGAACAGAAATACCTCTCGTTAACTTCTGTGCAGCCAGCACCACATTACGGCTTTCAGAAACTGAAAAAGCTCTCAGAGTCAACAGCAAACACCACACAACACTGAATGAAGGCTTCATATAGCACTAAACATATTTTTCCATGTTAACAATATTTATATCCTATTTCTAACTTGACATGCAGATGATGTGTTACCCACACCAATTTATAAATCCAGCACAATGGGAGTTGCCAATTTGATTTAGTGGTGCAGCACCCTGTTTCCTGTAAATAATTTCCCTACCAGGCTTTGAGTAAGCCCTCTGAAAGGGCTCTACAAATATTAAAGGCTCCAGATTCTGGCCAAAATGCTTTCTGACAGCTCACTGCAAGTGTTCCCCAGCATCTCTGCTGACCCAAGAATAGCAAATTTAATGACTTAAGTCACTTGTTTCCATCCTCTTGTCTGCAGAGTTTGCAAAACACTTCAAGGATTGGCTTAAAGCAATGAAGAAAAGTGTATTCATACATTTTATTTTACTTCACAAGTATCAAAGTTAAGGGGTCTGCCTCCTCCACTGGGAAGTATCTATGGATACACACATTGCAGAAAGCTGAAAAACACTGACACGAGTTAAATAAACATGTCTGGTATCATCTGCCAATTGAAATGGTGAGCATTGCAGGAAATATTTGTTTTCCATGAATAAAAGCGATACACAAGCATCTCAAAACAATCTGTTTTGGAAGGTTATTTCGGTTGTTTTGTAAACAAGTTTAGGTTCTGAGCTGATGTTTTCAAAACAGATACTGCAAAGCGGATAAATATTCATGTCTGGGGGAGACCCTAACAGACATGAAACAAGTGTGGCCCTTTTTAACAGTGCCATAGATAAAGCAAGGCAAGGACACTCACAGAGGACATCAAGATGTAAATTTTTTTCCTTGAAGTTTCTCAGATGGCTGAAAAGTGCCAATAAAATCATCATGCTTAAAAAAGCCCGGGTCTCAAAAACTTGGCTTTTACTGCACATAAGAAAATCTGGCTATAACCCACGATCAGCACCGTAGTCTTTAACAAAAAGAATTAAAAACGGGGATTTTTAAAATTTGAGTTCATTATAAATCATGAAGGTATCAGTATAATTCACTAAGGATTTCAGCTTTAGGGTTGCTTGGGAATCATTTCCACTGCACTTGTCTAAAAGGAGAGTCTAAAAACCATTTACTCTGCTTGCACAACTGGCCACACTCATCAAGCTTTTCTTCAAAACCTGAAAGTACTTATCAAAATAAAACATCCTGCTCAAAAAAACCGAAATTATGCTGTCACTTATCAGCTACTTCCACTTGTACCACCACAGAACCTAGCACACTCCTCCCACACACTGGTACAACGCTAAGAATCACAGAATAGTTTGGGTTTGAAGAGACCTTAAAGGTTATCTTGCTCCAACCCTGCAGGCAAGGACACCTTACACTAGATGAGACTGCTCCACACCCCACCCAGACTGGCCTTGAACACTTCCAGTATTGGGAGTTCAGGAACATTAACTATGGTTTATAACGGCCATGACTACAGGGTTGCAGAGGAAAAAACATATTCACTGCAGGGCTCAGAGCTGAAGAAACTATTTTAAGGTCATTACTGGATGATCCTAACTATTTAAACTTTAGCTGGCTATTAGTAGGTGCTCTTGCTGACACTGCTGATAAAAATCCCAGAAATACCACTACAAGGCAACACAAGAAACCGCTCACACCTCATGCACGCAATGTCTGTGCTTAATATTCCCACTTCTTCATTTCAAAGCCACGAAGATCACAGGCTTTGCCAGCAAGTTAAAGAGCTGTTCTGACTCCTACTAAAGACATCAGGGTTGTGCAGCTACTCTGGCCATTGGGAAATTTTTGGCAATACCACCAGTTAAGCATTCACAGCAGCCATAGGCAGCTCTTGGAGGTCTGGACTACAACAGCATATGGAAATACCTCTGTAATCAAGGCAGGGTTACCTCACAACAGTGTTCCTCGTGCAATCAGACCCACAGCAACACTACAGCTGAAACTTCTGGTTATTTTTCATGTACAAAGGACATGGACTTGTTGGAGTGGATCCAAAGGAGGCCACGAGGATGCTCCGAGGGCTGAAGCCCCACAGCTCTGGATCCAGGCTGGGAGAGCTGGGGGTGTTCACCTGGAGCAGAGAAGGCTCTGGGGAGACCTCAGAGCCCCTTCCAGTGCCTGAAGCGGCTCCAGGAGAGCTGGTGAGGAACTGGGGACAAGGCATGGAGGGACAGGACAAAGGGGAATGACTTCAGACTGATAATAGAGCAAGGTTAGATTAGAGATTTGCAAGTACTTTGGTTATGGAGATAACATTAAACCTACATTCAGTTTTCTATTTATGCTGTGATTTTCAAAAATCACTTTCATTAAGTGGATCTGAAGTCAAGAGAGGTGTTACATGGGCCTTTCTACAGGGTGAATGATGAAAGGTGAAAGAATCAGAAAGATTCTTTCTGAATCTTTTCAGATTCCATTTTCCCATCTGTGTTTAAACAGAGCTTTGTCAGCAGTAGATACTTGAAGGTGCTTATGAAACTGATTTAGCCTCACATTTAAAGCAGAAATAAATCTGGAAGACACTCTCCCCTTTGAGTTTTGAGATAAAATATAATTAAGAGGGAGGGGAAAGGTCAGGAAGGGGAAGAATAAGTTCCCTCCAGAAAATATACATGGTGGAAAAAAAACACAGACAGGGTACCCAAATTAAGCAATACCAAGCAAATGCTTTGAGAAAAAGGAATTATTTCCACCTATCTGCATTGATCACACACATGCTTCCACTGACAAGAACCTAATCCAGACTCTGCCTGTTCATCTCAAAGTGGTTATGAAGCCATGTGTGAGGTGCATTCAACATCCTCTAAGATGAACAGAATCTGTTTTGCATGCCAATATCCTTGGAGAGAGCAATATTCATGCAAGATGATTCAAGCTACTCTTCAGAGCTGCAGTACTCTGCCTCCCCATTGAAGCTCTGAATGAGCATGGGCAAGAGACATCCATAAACCATTTTTCCTGGAGTCTATAGACAGTTGGTTTCTTAACACTCACGGAAACATCTTCTTGGGCATTAACAGAATGACTGAGAAAAAAAGTCTGCTTTTTCTCTTTAGAGCTGAGTTTCTTTTCAAGCTGTGTAACACCACTTGATATTTAGTTTAGCTACTCAACCAAGCATCAGCCTTCAATGTATCCAAGGTGCAGAATGGTTGACTAACACAGACCATTTCACTTGCTTGGGCTTATTTACAAATACCACTTACATACTGCTGGCATTTATAATGACACCTGGGATGTTGCTGACACACCACTACGTTTGTAAAGTTGGAGTCTACAGGCACAGTGGATTCTAAGAAACGTGCTGGGGAATACACACAGCGTTTCCTTTGACTGTAACTAGAATGGTTATTTTGACTATATCCTATCTGAATAGAGGAAAAAAGCTTCAGAAACAAGGTTTAGCAAGGCTAATCCCCCACTGATTTTCTTATCACTCAACACTATTTCACTCAATTACTTCTGTCAACAATTTTCACAAAAATTTCCTCCTGACCATATTACAGGGTTGCTTAAATTATACCATAGAGACACGTTCATGCATACACAGAATTTCATGTATTTCTTTCTATTGCTGCCTACTGACTTGTTATTCCAAAGCCCACAGCCTCTAAATACTACACTTCAGTCCTAGAAACCTTGGCATGGTGTTTGATGACAGAGAAATACTTGGTTTGGTTTTGTGTATATATAGGCAGACTATGAGGAATTTACCTTACAATGGGGATAAAAATGGAATATAGATGATTTATTCAGCTTTGCAAAGCCAAAGGAGCCCTAACCTCTGTTAACATGCCCAAGCCTGGAAGTGTCCAAGGCCAGGTTGGACAGGGCTTGGAGCAACCTGGGATAGTGGAAGGTGTCCCTGCCCATAGCAGGGGGTTAAAACTACATCACTTTTAAGGTCCCTCGCAACCCAAACCATTCTATGATTCTAAAATAAAACAAAACACTAGGTCTGTGCACATACTCAAATTACAAGCAATTTGTAAGAAAAAGCTTGGATTCCTACACAGAACTAACAATATAACTTCTAACCAAACATTGTCAATTGTTCTGTTTAAATATGCTTTAAACAATAATTCTATCTCCTCCCTCCAACTCCTAAATTATACTACACCTTCTGCCTGGGGTTTTCCCATTATTAACAACAAGAGGTTTCGTTTATCTGCTTTTATCCAAAAATGCTGAAGAGCTTAACAAACATTAATTAAACCTTGTAACACTCCTGTGAGGTAGGTAGGTATTGTTATCTCTGCTTTACAGATGAGAAAACTTGAATTAAAAATTGTGATTTGCACCATTTCCCAACAGTAGTTTTATAGTAAAACCAAGGGCAGAAGAAAGGAGCAGTGACTTGCATGTCCCTCCTCCCAGCCACCACAATACACATTCTCTTTCAAACCAGCAGGACTTTACCTGACACTTTGCCACATGTGAGAAAAATATTCTGAAAAACAGTGTTAATTTATCATTAGTATCATCCCTTCTAAGAAAATACAAACACATCTTTTACCCAGATCGTACTTCCATTGTTTCATTATGAAAATGAGACAAAATTGTATCCTCTTCATCTGGATAGCTGATGAATTCTATCTTCAAAAGGAAAATCCACACTTCTTGAAACCATATGAATTGTTTGTCATATGACTGAATCCCTGATTTCCCCTTTCCATTTACATTTCTTAACAATTTCTTTTTTTTCCCTATTCTCTTAGTTTCTTTTCTCATTACTTCATGTTGTACTTCCCTTAGTCCTACACATCACCTTTTTTTTTCTTCTTTAAACTTTTTTTATGATGCAATAACATCTACATAGGACTGACTTACAAACAGCACATCAACTACTACCTTGATGGGTCACATGGCAATTCTTCCTGTCTCCAACCACTCTCACTTCCAACCTGTGTATGAACACGTCCTCCACATCTCCTTTCTGACAATCCACAACCTCAAATATTCTTCTCTTTGCCCATTCTGCCATACTCCTCATTAGGAAACCTCCAGTTTGAACACATTCATTTCTTCAGTGTTCCAGAAGCAAAAGCTTCATGGTTCTCTTGCCTTATTTTCCTTGTCTAATCTCCAGTTTCACTTCCCTGTCTATTTTCACAAATTTCATAAATCTGTCCTCTGTAAAAATGGCAGTCTCTGATTTTTTTTTTTAAGCTACAATGGCATAATAAATGTTTCTGGATGGACACAAAGACAACTGAAGTCACAAAAACTTGTTTTAAAATACAAGCTCATGATTTTTTTTTTTTTCAAAACAACTGTTAAATGTTCTCTTGAAGTCATATGATTTTTCTGACTTTATATCTCTTATTTTAGAATCAGCATGAAAAGTTAAATTAGACCTTTCTTTTTAAACTTCTCAAGTTAGCACATCTTGTTTGTACTGCTTGCTCTAATGAAGGGAGCCTACACTTGCCAGTGCACAGTAAAAATAGGTAGCTCTGTTATCCATATATTCTGCAAGCAGCATTTTGCAGGCTCTGAGAACTTGCTCTCATCATATGGAGGCTGCAGTAATGTTCAGCCACTGTTTTCTCCTTCAGCTCTCAAAATTACAGCTGGATTTTTTAAGCATTACATGTGATTTCTCGCACTTTAAAGCTTCTGAACTACTTGAATTGCAAGACATTGAAGCTCTGCCCACAGACGCTTTCTTGCTCCCGCTGATTTCATGCTACAGCCAGAAAAGTACCAAATGCTACTTGTTTCATGGAATTTGCTGGTCAGTGGATACAGCATCCCCCCAGACACACTTCAGCTACGCAGGATCTGTATCTGCCTCTGCAGCACACAAACCCCATCTACTCCTTTGTCATCACCGCACAAAGGTGACATTTCAGAAGAACCTGCTCTACAAAGTATTGTATCATGACAGGCTGAGAGAGCTGGGAGTGTTCAGCCTTGGAAGGAAAAGGCTCAGGAGAGACCTCCCTGCCCCTTCCAGTGCTTAATAAAGAGGCTCCAAGAGAGCTGGAGAGGGACTTTGGACAAGGGCCTGGAGGGACAGGACAAGGGGGAACAGATTCACACTGACAAAGGGTAGGGTTAGAGGGGATATTGGGAAGAAATCCTTCTCTGTGAGCATGGTGGGACACCAGCACAGGTTCCCAGAGTGGCTCCCCCATCCTTGGAGGTGTCCAAGGCCAGGACAGATGGGGCTTGGAGCAACCTGGGATAGTGGAAGGTGCCCCCACCCATGGCAGGGGGTGAAACAGGATGTCCCTTCCGAACCAAACCATTCCGTGATTCTCTAGGTCTAGGAGCATGAAAAGCCAGTGTAAGGAAAATTACAATTTTCCAACAGCTTTTTGCCATTTAGTTACCAGCACATTATTTAAATTCACAACTTCTACGTTATTTTAGAACAAGCATACTAACTATTGGAAAGAAATAGATGTGCTGTTGGTTACTATTTTTTTTCCATTTTGAGATGACTTGCTAAAAGTCTCCCCATTTCTGCAAGCACAAAAGTCAGGGGTTATTTAACTTCTGTAGGCACAAAAAGCTGCATTTTTTTATTTTTAATATTCCCTAAGGTTACCTATTCCTCTGCATTCAGCCATTGAGAGAGAACTATCTGAAATCCTCTGAAAACTTCAGATATGCAGCACAGATCAATAAGTCTCCTTATGAGAGGCCTCTCAGCACATCAGTCTCACTCTCCACTACTGTCATTTACTTCTTGATTCTCAATGTTTTGGTTTCTTTTTTTTTTTTTTTTCATTTTGGTGGATTCTTATCTCCAAAGCCACACAGAAACTGCCACTGAGCAAACACTCTCCAATGCTTAAAACCAGGTGGGAATGCACAGAAAATTAGTTTCAGTGAGACTCCTACTTTTTTGTGTTTTTCCCTTTAGACATATCAACCCTATATGCATTCTAAATAGTCACTTTTCCCAAACAGTTTGTGGTGAAAGAACAGAAGATAAAATTGCTTCTGAAACTCTCTAACAATTCATTTTTAACCTTTTATTACATTAAAACCCCATTTTCCTCCGTAATAAATGCTTTGTGAGGAGTATAATAAATTACCCCTCTCTGTGGCAGATGAAAATCTTGAGTGAGACTTGGTTCTGCTCTTCTGAAGCCCCTCACTGGGCAACATCAGACCAAAAGCATGAGCACGAGCTTCTTGGGCATCAGAGCAACACCAGGAACATCAGACGCCGAAGAGTGTGTAGGTGTATTAGCAGTCCTACCATCCATCTGTCAGAAATCTTCGATGTTCCTGCACATCACCCACTGGCAGAGCTGTCTGCCAAGCAAAAATATTATGAAATGTTCATTATATCCTCAAATCTCCCCCCCTTCCCTAGGAGGAAATGGAAAAACCTGTCTCTCCACACACACAGGCTTTGCATTCGTTACCAAGAAACAGTGAAAGACTTTCAAAATCACCCAGAAAGAAAATCTACCAAGAGACCAGGATTGTGAATTTAGATTTATTCGAGCAAACTTTACTTACCAGAGGATATGCTCACTTTTAGTTCACATATATCTCATTTTTAAGGTACGTTAAAGACAGAGTTTACAATTAACTGAACAGACAGCGTACAAAAGGCTTTTAGAACTACACCATATGGTCGAGGGAAAGGAACAATCTGGACTATCCACATTTCAATCTGCAGGCTTGTCCACCTCTATAACACATTGTATTGCTGTAATAAAATATTAAGATAGAATTTTAAAAGTGAAAATATCTATCTTTTACACTACCAGGGAGCAAGGCATCCTACAGTCTAGTGCATTTAATAAATATTTTAACTTTTATGATTTCAGCTTGCTGAATCAGATATAGTCAATAAAATTCCCAATTCATTTAAAACTCTAGTTCCACAAGGATATAGGTGGGTATTCATCTTATGCTTCAGGGAAATAAAAAATACCAGTTTACACGGGCTATACTGGCAGCAGTTAATGTAACAGATGACACATTCTTGGAAATTAAATAAAAGCAGAAAGAAAATACCCATTGTTGCTCAGTGAAGGACTAATCACATGGTCACAGCTGGAACCAGTGTAAATCATTCATTAATAAAATTCTGTTGTAGTAGTCACTTTTTTCTGCTTTTCAAATGCCAATAGAAAAGAAGACCTCTTTCAATTCAATGAGACACTTACAAGTATTTCATAGTAACTACTACACTTACTAAATCTTTACAGAAAAAAAAATGCCTGCAAGGAAGGCATTGTTGGTGCCAAGGAAAAATATAAATACTTCTCTATTTTACATATAATCCCAGAACATAATCCAAGGAGATACTTGCTTCATTCTGTACTGGCCTGAGTTCTGATCACACAGAATCCAAATCTTGAGAAAAAAAAATCATCTGAAGCCTTTGTAAGGCTCATTTTACAACGTAAAGAATATAAATGCAGCCTTGTGAGTCACATCCCTCAACGTGAACTAGAAAGTTGCACTAGATGAAACGCAGAGACTCCACAGAGATCATGCAGTACTCAAGTATTCCATGATTACATACTCTTGGATATAGGTATCATAGGCTCATGGCCAACCCTGCCCAGAGCAGGAGGTTGGACTAGGTGGCCTCTGCAGAACAGCTCCAATCCGAATCACCCTGCAATCCCAGCTTCTTTTGCACTACAGAGTTCTCTCTTGAGCTGTGACGCTTATTTTCTCACTAAAAAAAAAGAAAATATATATATACACACAACAACTATTTCAAGTTTTGTGTTTTATTGCCACCAATAGCAGGAAAAAACCTCACAATTCTGTATGATTTTGCAGGTAGTGAGTTATTTAATCACAAAAATAGGATCATACTCTGCAATTATTTTGAAAGCAACCTCCTGGTATCTAAATTCTGGTATGATCAGTGTCCTTCTCACAATACCACAGGATAAGAGGCCGGTTTTTGCTAATCCTTTTGGAGAAACTACCAAGAACAGCAAATGTAGGGTATGCCATTTGATGCTTTCAACTGCCACAATATAAATTAAAGGGGATGGGTTTTCCTCCACTCCAAAAGGAAAAAAAACCAAAACCACTCCACTCCTCATCATCGGGTACAAACACAGCAAGAACAGAGCATTTAAAATTGTCAAGAACTCCTTTAACTGAAAGGTTTCTTTGCATTTAAAAGCTAAAAATATATTATCTCCCTCATTCTGTGCCTACTAAGCAGTCTGAGCAAAGACTTAAAGCACCCTAGCTTGAGAGGATATTTGGGTTTTACTGCCGAGCCTGCTAAGGACTTCTCAAATCTCCCCCAAGCCGGGGACCTGAGGAACACGGCAGCATAAGCCCCGTGCAGCCAGTGGGGACGCGCCGGTGCAAACTCCAACACATGCTTACATCTCCACATGATCAAAGGCTCCACTGCTCTGCTCTTCAGTTTACTGCAGTGATCCCTACCTCACAGTGACATCCTCAGCAGAGGGAGACGCTTGATAGGAAACTGGTTACTGTAAAAAAAAATTTAAAAAACAGGAGAAAACCCCCCAATTTTCAAGTAATTAACTTCAAGTGGGATGAAGTGACAGTTCAAAGCACTGTCACTGCTAAGAACATTACTTACACACAGGAGGAAATCACTACCTAAGAAAACCTGAATATGTAGCAATTTTGTCAAATTTGGAAACAAAAAACACCCCTAAATGTCGTGCTTATTTCTAATAATTGTTAGTATTTTAACAACAATGACCTGTGTACTCTTTGTTGGAACATGTAAAATCAGAAGGCAGGAAAGCGAATTAAGCAAGGAAGTGCTAAAGAAAAATCTGTACCTAAAGCAACAGCAGAAAACATCAGCTCTCACATATGTACAGGCCATGCAGACAGGCAGCTTTCATATAAAAATACCATTTCCTGCTCTTCCTCTCTACAAATAAAAATAGTGCCTTTTTCTAACAGAAAAATGCAGTAACACAGATCTGACTGGCCAGGACACACAGGTTAAGTTTACTTCATGTTGTTTGGTGATGTTTTCATGTCAATAATTTTTTCTTTTCCTAAATAAAAGCTGTTCAAAAGTGTGTCCAACCAAATTATGACTTTTGTCCAGGCTGAGCCCCCCCAGCTGCTCCTCATCACACTTGTGCTCCAGCTCCCTTCCTTTTCTCTGGACAAACTCCAGCCCCTCAATGTCCTTGTCATGAGGGGCCCAAAAGTGAACATAGTATTTAAAATATGGCCTCACCAGTGCCAAGGACATTATTTTAATTGCTTCCACGCCTAATTGGCACTATCTGGAAGTTCCCAGCAGCCAGGTGAGGTCACCATTCAGGCCATTGGGTTGGCAGCTGTACCTCCACCAAGCCACACCAGACACGAGGACCCACAGCTCTGCACTGTTCCCATGGCCAGTGACAACCAGGAAAGGCTAGCAGCATTAAAAAAAAATAATTATCAAACTTTTGAAAATATACAACTATTAATAATTTTTCCTCACTGAAAACAAAGGACCCAGCTCTAGGTAGACTGGTTCTTTCAAATGAAGTGTGACAGGGTAAAAAAAAAAAGATAGTATTTAGTTTAGCTAGGAAACGTATGACAGATATAAGCTAAAGTTAATGCTAGGAAAGCTGAAATTTATCTTTACTAATCCCTCTCAAGGGAAACAATAGGACAGAATTAAAAATGACAAAGTTAAGATGAGGGAGTACATTTGGGGGAGGTAGGAAAGGAAGACACGAGGAGGCACACAAGGAAGGGCTGCTGCCACGTCACCTAGAAAACAGCAATTTATTTCCATCAGCTCTTCAGATCACTGTAACAACTTTTTCACATAAACAAGCATCAGAGTTATTCATTCCAGTGGCTATTACCTCAGTATGCACATACTAAACAAGTTCAGGTATTTAAACTTCTGGGCTGATTTACACTTTTAAGTCTGAAGTAGCAGTCATCTATACTGAAAGGTAACAAGCAAGTTAATTTCTTTAGTTTAGGCCATTAAGGCATAAAAGTCCTCACTGGAGTTATATAAATGAAGATAAAGCTATTCATGGAAAAGAAGTATTTCCCAAACATGCTGCTCCTCTGCAGTTGAAAAGAAACTACTGCAGAAAGAATAGTGCTGGGTGAGAGACAGGATAGTAAAACTGCCCCAAGAGTGAATTTCACACTGTAGGGAGCAGTTGTCAATGTTTTTGACAGTAACAGAATAAAAAGGGGCTGGGCTTAATCAAATAGCTGGTTTACAACCTAAATTTTACTAAATTTCTATTATAACTTTGTAATTGTGTATTAAAATGGGGTTCATATCAGGCAGCAAATAGCTTTTAAGTAAATGCTTTGCTTTCCTTAGCAAGACAAACCTTCAACATCAGCTTTAAACACCAAAGCTGTCTCTCACTCAAATGCTTTCAGGTTTGTCTTTCTTTCCTCCTGTTGTATTCAAAATATGCAGACTTGGATGCCTACAACTAGCACATAAACCTGAAATATGGCATTTAAATCCCTCCATTAAAAGCTAAGCACTCAAAGGGGCTGAAGACAGAAGCTGGGGCAAAGGCAGCTACTCCCTCGACCAAGACCTGAGAGGATTTACTCCAAGAATCAAACCCCCAGAGCTTGGGGTGCCTCAAACTGAAGCCCTAATTCTTGCATTTCTAAGGTGACACATTGCTGCTTCTGTGATTTTCCATGAGGTTGGTGAGGTTTCTTTGAAAAACCAAAACCAAGAGGCGAGCTCACGTGCCGGGTACAGGGGGGTGCTCTCAAAACGCTCACAGCGTCACTTTTCATCTTCTAAGACATAAATTCATGTGATCTTTGAACAACTATTTATTTCACACCAAACCAGATATCTCCCTAAAGCCTACCAATACAGCCTGCAGGCATATTTCTTAAATAAAAGTACTGAATCCTTGTATACTTAAAATTTGCATAGAAAAGGGATGAATCAACTATCACAGAAGTAGTAACACTGTGCAGCAACTGCTCACCTCTTGCAGAACTAGAAATTCCCTCTTTACAGGGTTTAGGTGGGACTCTACAAGTGCTTTTCTTCGTTTCACAATTGTGAGGAACCATTTTCTTGCAGAATTCTGACAACTGCTGTTCAGGCTCTTCAATGCATCAGTTATGCTCATAGAATTCATATTTTGCATGCATAAAACTCATTACTTGTAGATTTTATTTATTTCTGCCTAAAGGTTACTGGGATTGTACACCCCATTCCAATTAAATTACATCAGTAAGGCAATTATTTCGTTGGAATGTTCCAAATAACTTTTTGTTCTAATTTTTGCTGCAAAAGATGTATTTCTTGTAATAGAGATGCTTCAGTTTTAACAAATCTAGCAAACTATGGGATCTCCAGCAGCACCTAAAGGATCAGTAAAAGAAATATAAGGTGTTACTTAGGGCTGTATTTGACAGAATTAAATCACTTTGCTGTTCTGTGTTTAACTGTTCAGAAAATAAGCAGCTATATTTCAAAACAGAGAATGAAAATAACAAGGTGTGAATTCTGTACATTTGTTAGAGCAGAGGAGTAACTTCATTTAACCTGAAGAACCTGAAAACAGGTACGTAGTGGAGGAAAGTCTGGCAGGAAAGATTCTGCTCACATGATCATTTGAAAAATATTTAAGGTTAAATTAATTTATTTTGCATTAAAGGATCATAATTAAGTCTTTATAAAACCTACTAGCAGAGATTTACTGAGAAACTGTGATGGAGGCTACCAATACATGATACATTATCTCCTGTGATCTAAAAAAAATTCTTATCTGCTACAGAAGTTAAATGCCAGCTGGCTTAAAATTTTCTAAGAAAAGGCTGTTTTCCAGAAAAGCTCGTGGCTGAAACAGGGCTGCTGTTAACCAAAGGCTTCTAAAAAATACACCAGGTCTGCTTCTGCCAGCCTCCCTCGAGCTGCACCTACTCACATGAGAGCTCCCAGGACTGGGCTCACATGGAATAGTCTATATGCTGTATTATATATGTTGATGTATTATATAATAGCCATTGCATAATACTCTTTGTTACCTGGTTTATGTTTATAAACAAGTATTATGCACACATATATTCTTATATAAGATAATGAACACACATGTTCCAAACATGTCCCAGGTTTATACTTATTCTCCACATGAAAACACCAGAACTGTCCCATGCAAACACTGGCACAATGTGATCTCCTAAACAGAGCCATGACAACTAATGGAATTATACCAAAATACTACCAGCTATATTTATATTGAGGATAGTCTTACCACAGTTCTTAAAGAGCTGCTCTGCAGCTCAGGAATTAGCTGCATCTCCTCAGCCCTGCTCAGTGTAATTTGTCATTTTGATATTTCGCCTGCCTGGTGAAAAACTCCTCCCACTCTTATCCTTCAGTGGAGACAGCTCAGATTTAAATTGGCTTAAATATGGTTCAGGTAACATATACTCACATGATCTCTTTTTTCCCCCTAATATCTTAACTCACCAAAACCAACTAGAAGGTCTTTAAGGTTCCTTCCAACCCAAACCATTTTGTAATTCTGCGATGTGAAAATAATTGTTATTAATACTAACAATTGTTATTTCCTTCCATCCCCGAGTGGAAATTTATGGTTCTTTTGCTAAGCAGAAGTCAAACCTGGTAACTCAAGGAGCTTTCATATTAAGACTTCATGTTAACATCTTCCAGCTGAGAAAAAGAAAGTAAGATTTTACTTCTTTCCCCCCAAATTCAGCTAATACAAGGTCATCCACCAGCTCACCACATCTCCATCAAGCATAGAATATTTGTCACAAGGAGGCTCAACACAGACCTATTTTTTATCTTTTTACCAGTTTTGCTGTATTTATAGGAATATGCAATGAAACACTGAGACTCCTGAAGTAACAAAATGGTTAAACTTTGAGGAGCCTGCATGCATAAAGTATACATGGTAAAAACTATACATCTAATTTTATATATATATGTATACACACTATATATTTTTAAATGTATTACAAATTATACATACAAAAAACTACTCCTATCCTGTATAAACTCGCTATTGTCATTTACATTTTATTTTTATTTAAACCAAAGTTCTTACACCTGTGGTTTTAGGGAACACAGCACCAGCACCCACTGTACCAGAATGCCAGGGAAAGTCGATTCAAGTCAAATATTTCCTTTTGACTGAAGTGCAAATCGCCTGAGCTGAATGTGTATGAACTAATTAGCAAAGCAGGTATCCCCAAGCTGTGAGCAACTTCTCACTCCTCAGGCTACCCAACAGCAGATACTTCACCACTTTTAATGACCATCATCCCACAAGCAACCAAATCCTGCTCGGCCAATGAAATATGAAGATTTTTTCAGAGATGTTCCTAATGTTCATTATTAATACTGAAGTGGAAGTTAGCACTTACAATATTTTGAAGAACTACCCTCACTTTCACCAGAGATCACCAGAGGTATGATTATGGCATGCAAATCCCTTTGGATTAAATGCCCTCATCAAAACATCTTACAGGTACATTAAAAATTGAAAGGGCATAAACAACTCTGGCAGCTCAGAACTTGAGTTGGTGATCTTTGCAATTCATAAACATTGACACTTGGGCAGGTTTGCAGGGGAATACAACCAACTAATTATTATCTTTTGCTTAAGGGCACGTACAGTGAGCTCTGCAGGTACTGCCTCTGCTTTTAGCCTAATGTATTGCCTCTTCAAGTCTTTCAATATAACAACTCACTGCTGTTCTCTAAAGTATTTCCAATGTTACCAAACTGTTTTATATTCAAAGAGAACACACTGAACCTTCTGAAAGACATTGCTTAGGAAGAAGCAGCAGTTACAAAACATACGTGACTTGCAAATAGTCATTTTATATTGTTTGCTAAGACAGAAAATCATGGAATGGTTGGGGTTGGAAGGGACCACACAGGTCATCTCATTCCACCCCCTGCCATGGGCAGGGACATCTTCCACTGTCCCAGGTGGCTCTAAGCCCCGTCCAGCCTGGCCTGGGACACTTCCAGGGATCCAGGGGCAGCCACAGCTTCTCTTGGTACCCTGTGCAAGGGCCTCACAGCCTTCGCAGCCAGGAATTCTTTCCCAAGATCCCATCTCACCCTGTCCTCTCTCAGTGCGAATCTATTCCCCCTTGGCCACTCCATGCCCATGTAAATTGTCTCTCTCTATTTTGTTGGTTCCCTTCAGGCACTGGAAGTTTGCAATTTTATCACCCTGAAGCTTCCCTTTTCCAGGCTGAACAATCCTAATTCCCTTAGCCTTTCCTTGTAGGAGATACATTCCATCCCTCTAATCATGTTCACCTGTTACTGAGCACACCGTTTTTTGACAAGCTGATTAACTTTTCAAAATTATTAAAACATCTACCTCTGTGGGGGCCTGCCCCCCCGCTCCCCCAGGGTGGGAGGGGAGCCTGGAGGGTGCATGGCAGAGTACGGGGTTTCTGGGAGCCCCTGCTCTGAGGTCACGTGTTCTCGAGCTGTGTTTGTGATTGGATGTTTTGTGTGGCCCGCCCGGGGAGCGAGGGGGTTTCCCCGGGGAGCGGGGTCAGTCTGGGCGAGTGGCCGACCATGCTGGTTGGGTCCCCGAAATAAAGACCTGATTAACACCTTATAAAACACCGTGTCCCTAATTCTTCCATGAGCCGAGGCTGCTTTCAGAGGCCATAACCGGACCGCAACATACCTCAATGACTGATTATAAACAAAATCACCTTACAATTTATCCACTATGAGTTTATGTACTCATGGCACTAAAAAAGCAGGTATTTTGGGGCTGGAAAAGGTAGGTAAAGCATAGTTATTCAAACTAGAAGATTCTTAAGTTCAATCATCCATGATAGAGAAGTTCAGTGACTACCAAAATCCCAATCTTGAAATAACAGAGCAAAAATTGACCCATAACACAACTGAGGAGAGAACACCATCCACCAGCACCACCAGCGTAGCTCTCTGAATACCCACCTCCAGGTTATTTCACTCCAATTTTCAACCAGCTGACACCAAGTTTTGAGGTGCACCTAGTCATAAATTTTGGAGAAGCTCAGCCATTCCAAAAAGATACTAAGAATCCTGTTTTCAATCCTGTGAAAATGATCACTCCAGGCAATTCTTTGGGGGTTCTTAACATTTCACTTCAATGCAGAATGCAGCCCAGTAAGCCTAACTCAGTATTTTCCACCCAGAACTGTAAACACCACTTTCATTTCCTCATGTAAGGGACTGGTATGATTGGTAAGGAGCAGTTTCACTACTACAAATAATGAGGCAGCAAATTAGAGAAAATGAAAACTTCCTGAGCAAACTGACAGCCTCTTCAGACACTATTTGTAATGTTTTGTGATTAACTATTTCCTCACTAAATGGCTTTTTGTTTTTAATTTAGATTCACAGATATACAAGGCTACTAAATAAAACATCAGTTCAAAGACTGAAGACATTTTACACGTGGTTTACAGCTAATGAATTTCCAAAGTTGAAAGAAAACATTGCAAAGAAGTTAGTTTAAAACAGTAGTGAGATTCTGTAAATAGATTCAAGTCTTCAAAAGAAAATCAGTCATTGCATGCAGCTTTAAAGCAGGTCTTTCAAGTTAGGATTAAACTAAACCTTTATTTAGTGAAATGACACTAAATAAAAACAGTATGAAAAGATGCAAGTGTAAAAACAGTAACTATCATCCCCAAATACGCCAGGTTTGCTACAAGAATCTCTACAGATTCCAACAGTTCTGCTTGCAAGTGTGAGTTGGGGGCTCTGCTCACTTAGGTTGTGTTTTCATGACTTGACTAGATGTGCTTACTGAAAAATAAATAGAACAATCACTTCTTTGTGATGGGGAGCAGCATCAGGCAGATGAGTGGCTCACACTTTAATTACTGGCAGTCACATGTATAAAGTTACTCAGCACAAGGTTAAGCCAAAACTTCTTAGTATGCATTGCAATAACAATTGATATGTTGTTATCTTCGATGCCAAAATCAACATTTTCTATTTGTTCCTTGATCATAGAATGGTTTGGGTGTGAATGGACTTTAAAGATCATCTCGTTCCAAATCTCCTGCCATGGGCAGGGACACCTTCCACTATCCCAGGTTGATCCAAGCCCCATCCAACCTGGCCTTGCACACTTCCAGGCATGGGGCAGCCACAGCTGCTCTGGGAAACTTGTGCCAGGGCCTCCCCACCCTCACAGGGAAGATTTTCTTTTTTACATGCCACCTAACCCTACCCTCCGTCAGTATGAAGCCACTTCCCCTTGTTCTGCCACTCCAGGCCCTTGTCCAAAGTCCCCCTCCAGTTCTCTTGGAGCCCCATTAGGCACTGGAAGGTGGTTCTAAGGTCTTCCGTAAGTCTAAAGCAAAATATCCCCTTAATTCACAGACTGACAGTCATTGGTAGACTACTTACATGAAGATGCACACATGGTTACAATCATTGCAGAAAACCAACTATTGAGATTTTCCCCAATTCTGAAAATGTTTAGGTCTTCAGATTTCTTCCAAGGTATCAAAGACCTAATCATAGAATCATAAAAAGGTTTGAGTTGGAAGGGGCCATAAAGGTCATCTCATTCCAACCCCTGCCATGGCCAGGGACACCGTCCACTAGACCAGGCTGCTCCAAGCCCCATTCAACCCGGCCTTGGACACTTCCAGGGATGGGGCAGCCACAGCTTCTCGGGGCAACCTGTTCCAGCAGGTTTTTGCAAATCACTTCAGATGGAGACCTCATTTTGGGTTAAGCAGAGTTGAACACAGATCAGTAAGAGCAGGACGTACCACTCCCACTCCATGGCAGTTAACACACCAGGTCCTTCCAGACAGCGAGACAAAGCTCTAAGTGTAGGGAGCAGCAGTATCTGAGCAAGTTTCAGCTGGCAGAGATTAAAAAAACTCAGAAAAAAGCTTTAGCAATCAAGATAAAGATTTTCAGAAACGCAGTGATGCTGCTGCCATCTGCAAATCCCTGTCAGTGCATCCGCAGTACCTGGACCGACTCACTCTAGGTGTGTTTGCATATCTGTGAAACAACACACCTTCCCCCTTCTGTGTCTGCAGACCCATCCTTTGATCTGCTGCAACGTGAATATAAAACAGCAGCAATCCTTACAAAGGAATGATAATAGCTCGCTGCTTTGATACCTATGGCAACATGACTGAAAACAAGCAATTCAAAGAAACAACTAATTCAGTTTAAAGTTATAAAGTTATGAGCTTTTTCTTTTCCTGTGGTCTTTAACTTATCTGCAAAGCTCTTTCATCCAATTTTGTAAAGAAGTGTAAGTAGCCGTTCTGAATTGATTATTACAACTTCAGGATGAGTGACACTTGACTGAGAGAGTAAAAGGATATCAATCTCCTTTGTTTTCCTTTTCAAAGAAGGAACAGGAAAATATTCTGCTCCTTGCATGCTCTTCGACACAAAAAAGAAAGTTACAGACTGTGGTTTTGGTCCATGGTCTTGGACTTCATTCTCCCTCCACAATGGCTAATACATAGAAATACTTAATCTGGTAAAATTCTTCAGCAGTCTGGATAATGCAAGCTGAACAAAAAGAGCTACTTTACTAAAATAAAGTTGATCCTGCACACAATGTCTGCAGGTCCAATTCGCCTGTAATCTATAATTTTCCAATGCACAGAAGTTACCAAAATACCATATGGCTGTTCTTTACTGCAGCAATTCAATACATTCAAGGATGCAGGCATTCACTCCATTTTTTTCTTTTTCTTTCTAAAATTTATGTTTGGTCCCAGCAACTCATCTTGTGCCATAAAATGTTTATGGTTTCAACTTGTATGGAGAATCCAGCAGCCTTCAGAGATCAAAGGGTCATTCCCACTGTCAAAACTGGAATCTTCACAGTGATAACTTCATTTTCATTACAGCTTCACAGAAGGTATAGAAATACACAACTCTTTCAGCTGCCAATAGCCTTACAGACTAAAAACACGCAACCCAAACCAGTAAGATTTTGCTGACCACAGAACACACAACTAGGATATGTCAAATGCTTTTAGAACGATACGGTCACTTATGCATTTTTAAGACTGTAAATAAATTGTCAAAAATCTACATGACAAAATGCAGCTTGTCTGCATAAAAAGTTAAGAAAAAAACAACCCACCTTTATCTTCTTTCAGTATAGCAGATGAAAGCACATTTTAAGTCATTATCTCCTCTTTAGGCTTCCCCCTCTAGATGCAGGGAGGGGTTTTAGTTTCCATTCTAAGCTGAGATGAACCAGTTGGCCTAGAAAGTTCATTCAGAGCTTCAAACCTATCACATTCTAAAAGCCAGGGTTTATTCCACAACTTGGATGCTCCAGGTGAGCCAGGATCAAGAGTTCTGCACAGACTGTAACTCAGTAAGAATATTGCTTCCTACAGATCCACACCCCTATTCTGCTGCAGGGTCTCTAAGCCAGTAAAGGTTAAATAACCATAAAGTGAAGGGATGTATAAAAATAAAAATACACATCTCTACATAAAGTACATATTTAGAAGACTTTGAGCATATCCTAAGCAGTATTTTTAAATTGTTTCTAAGTGTGCCCATAAGACATGCTTAGAATTGCTCTGCTATTTGAACATATTCATGAAAAACTAAAAACTAAACCCCCCCAAACAATAAAACATACAAGACAGAAAATTGGCATTTTAAGATTTAGTTCTGCAAGAGGTATTCTGACTACACCAGGGTCCTACCAAGCACGTTGGCCCAGCTGAACTGGCAGGTTCCAGCGAGCACCCATCCAGCTGTTGTTTCCTAGCAAACATCTGAGTAACTACCCCTGCACTGTCTCATTAACAAAAAAAAAATTTAAGATAGTGTCACCAAATATGCTGAAACAGCGAGTTAATGAGATTACACACTGGAAATCACCTAAAAATAATTATTAACTGCTTACCAGAATCCTGTGAAATTTCCAGTAGATAATATTCAAATTTAAGTAGTCAGGAAAAAAACCTATCAGCCTGTGTATAAACAGATATGAGTACAGACCATGCACCAATTCAAGGTCTGCACTTGCCTCTTCTTCTGCCCGGGGAAAGCGTGAGAAAGGGTTCTAGTTTTAGTCTCTGAAGCACATTCACAGTAGTAACCACACAATTCAGGTGTCTGTGCTCCTTCCTCACTGCTGCTGTTTGAGCACAGGATATTGTTGTGCTTTGCACTAACACACATTCTTCAGATTTTAAAGTGCTGTGTTTTCATAATTCAGAAAAAATAAAGCTTCTAGAAGTAATAACCTACAGAGCAATACAAGACTTCAAAATATCAGAATTATTTGGATTGGAAAAACATCTTGTTCCAATCCCCTGCCACAGGCAGGGGATCTTTCCACAATCCCAGGTTGCTCCAAGCCCTGTCCAATCTGGCCTTGGACACTTCCAGGGATAGGGCAGCCACAGCTTCTCTGGACAACCTGTGCCAGAGCCTCACTACCCTCATAGGGAAGAATATCTTCCTTTCCTGGTTTTAAATTAAGCTTTACCATTTGTAAGCCTCCAATAATATGAAAAATTAGGTAGGCTGACACCAACCCTCTATTTTTTCTATCCTCAACAGTAACACTTGGGTACCAAAGCCTACATGTGGAAATCAGTAACATTTATGGAGCCACTTAACTGCACACTGCAGCATGAAATGAGTCACAGATGGAGAGGCTGTGTTTACCTACCCAGGATACACCTGGAATAACAAGATACTGGAAGCCAGTGACCTCCAAGGGCAGCACTGGTGGCCTCCATCCAATCTCCAGTCACCCCGATGAACACCCATTTGTCATCAGGTTCATGACTGCTTGTGTGTGCTCAAGGTATTTCAGTGCCTGTGCCTCCCCTGTGCTCCGCACCAGATGAAATTGAGCATAATTAAAGTATTCTAGAAAAAAAACCCAGGTAACTTTGAACTCCATTTTCAGAGGAGAAGGTGAAAGTTTCATGGAGTTGCAATGAGACTTGGGCACCTGAATATTTCAATCATTTCTGACAACGGCAGTTCAAAGACTCAAAGAAGTTTTGAAAACCTTATCCTGTATAATGCAAACCAGAGACGTCTGGACATTAGGAAGAATTCAAAATACACTATTTTTACAGTTTATGGTAAAAAAATTAGACAACATGTAATATTTGTGTGAACTGCATTTCTTTTTTTCTCTTATCACATCAAGTTCTCTCGCTTGGGAGACAGAGATGCTGGTCTTTCCACATGAGGCTGTTTATCCCCAGCTCAGGACAGGGGTGTCCTACCTGTCCCCTTCCACCTGCTGACACACACCAGAACACAACACTCCTTTATGTTATGTGACTGTCATCTCTGCTCAACTCATGAGGCTACTTTTGTGCAAGAAGGAGCCTCAGAGCCATCACAGCTCTGGGAAAATACCCCACTGAGAAAGCACTGTAGTGGTTGTAAGCAATTTGAGAAAGAAGGAAGGGCCTGGAGTTTGTTGCTTACTCCTGTATCTCAAATTTAATTAAATTTGAAACATGGCAGAAATTAGGACACAAACAAATAATTAAAACATTAATCATAAATGAATTCACAGCTTAAAAATATAGAGTCCTTGGCACAGATTTCACGTGATTAGCTGAAAGTCTGTTATTTCCTGCAGCACCTACTTTTGTGTTAAATTCAGTACAGGTTGCCTGATGAATTCAGAAGTTACTGGAAAAGAAAGGGGAGAGAAGGAATGGCACTGACACACCCTATGTCACACCAGCTTGTTTCCTTAAACAGACCAGACTTAGAGCAGTTTTAGAGGCACATTTTACCTTGAAGATACAACCAAATTTATGAATTCTCACTGTGAGGAAAACTAATTTTTCCTAGCAGAAGTACAAAATACAATCTCAATTCACTGCTGACCACCATTAGTTTGAACATATGTTGATTTCTGGGGGGGAGGCAGTGGGGTTTTAAATAAATATATATCTGAATGGCCAAATATTTTTGGTCATCTCTTCCTATTCTGCTGTTGGTCCCAGCTGTCAGTTAGGCCTGTCACTCTTTTACAGCCACATGAAGCCAGCCTACTTGAACTACAAGTGCAGCCTAATTGTTAAAGCAGACATAGTTCATTCATGATCTTAACATCTCCCACCTCTGCTGCAATCATGTAAATCCAGGCTTTGATTAAAAAGGAAAAAAACAGAAATCAAGCATGTTGCTAGTTGTGTCCAGAAGGAAAGATTCCTTTGATTTCCAAAACCTGCAGCCTTGTCAAACTTACCAAACACTGGAAACACAATGTGAAGTGTGCCATCGTTTCAGGGCAAGCAGAGTGAAAAATCATTAGTTAACATCTACTAAAGCCAAGAATTCCAAACCCATCAAGCCCCTCAAACAGGGAACTCTCCTCCCTTTTCATCTAACAAACACATCATATTTATCAGAAGCATTATTACCTGCATCCAAAACTGGGAGCAGTAAAATACCAGGCGGTGCTGCTTCAGAGGTTTTCACCAAAGAGGTTTGGGAATCTTGGCTATGGATCTTAGTGGTGAGCAGTACTTCTTCCAACCCATCCTATCCGCTTCAGTCCAATGGACAGATGGCAAAGTGCAATTTTCCTGATTGTAGTAGTGTTCTTTAATCTAAATAGAGTTAGGGGGAGAAAGAAAAAGAGAATTTAAGCTCATCTGGTCTAACTTTCTAACTCCTTTAGGCTTAGAAGAGGCTAATGTTGTCCAGAGAGGCTGTGGTCTCCCCACCCCTGGAAGTGATCAAGACCAGCCCCGGATGGGGCTTGGAGCAACGTGGTCCTGTGAAAGGTGTCCCTGCCCATGGCAGGGCGTTGGAATTGGATGATCTTTAAGGTCTCCTCCAACCCAAACTATTCTGTGATTCTGTGTAGAAGCTCCATCCAAATACTGCCCAATACTACATCACATAAATATTTGTCACAAATACCTTCCATAGTCTAATAACATCTGTGAAGACAGATCACACTTGAAATAAAGGCAAAAGACAGGAGAGCCCCTTCTGGACCTCCAGAGAGTGACCAGTCCAAACGCTCTGCTCAAACCAGAGAACAGGTGGGTCCCCAGGACCACCTCCAGTTCTGAGTATCTCCACAGATGGAGCCCCTGAGGGCAACTTGTTCCAAAGTTCCAACTTCAGTCACTCACAGCCAAAAACTTCACATTTTACCAGAATTTCCTGTTTCAGTTTGTGCCCCTGAGCTCACTCATCTCAAAGCTGCACCATCCCAGCTCTCTCTGCCTCTCCTTGTGTCGCCCCTGTATTCTCACAGTGGGGTTTCCCAACCTGTTTTCTGTACCAACTATAGTTTTACTGTATTTTGATGACTGAACTATGTGACTAACTGCAGATGTAGTTCTCCAGTATTCTTTGCATCATCTGAAAAACAAAGCAGCAAAAATTAAATCACCAATGAAATTGCTGATTAAATGGGCCATGAACACATTGGAGAACTACAAGATGTAGGCCTTTCTCATCTCATTAAAAGTTACACTTTAAGCAACAGGACGTTTTTAATCTTTTCTGTCTCGGCTACAAATAACCTAAGTTTTTATATCAAAATACTGCATTGTAAAGATTTTATGCTTCAAAACAAATTAGTCAAATATAGCAATAAAGGCTAGACACACAATCCTATTAAAAAAACAAAATCAGCTTTGTCTCACAAATCCTTCTATCACAAAACCATAGTGACCAGCATTTATTTTTATGTTTTTTAGCTTTTAAGCTTTCACTGATGGAAGTCCAAGTTAACCTTTACTTTATTTTGTCCTGGGCTAAATCCACTGTGACATCCTTTTTGCCCTTTTAAATACAGAAATTTCTTGAAAAGCTTCCAGTACTTTGAAATAAACACACTTACAAGATATGCAACAATTAACATGAGTGGCTCTAGAGGCTCCTGAGACAGCTCTGAAGTCCCTATGATGTGACATCCAGATATGTTTATATAACTTTTTTATTTAATAGTTAATTTCAGAAATCACTCCCTTACCATCTTTAGCAAAGTGGGTGTGAACTTTCTACTCCAAACAAAAAATGATATGGGAAAGGAGAAAAAATATGAGAAAAGCAAAATGACATTAAAAGGCACAAAAATTACATTAAAACAGTACAAGTTTATGCTTAATGACATCTAAACAGCGAGCTGACTTTGAGGCACACTGAAAACGACCATTTCACCCTGTTGCTGGTTGTGGTGGAGCCAGGGGAGGAACTGCATTAGACACAAAGATCAGAAGACTGAGATGTTTATGCACCTACAAGCTGACATCTGCCCACTTCTCAATCTCAAGTCCCGCTACATGTTTCCACTTATTTCTCAAAATTACAAGGCTTAATAGGATTTTACTTCAATTTTCACAGAATTTGAGATTCTCAACAGCAGCAAACTTGTGAGAGTTGCCAGCCCAAGCTTCAAAAGAGACAAAGCAGATATAGGATGAGAAGATATTTTTCAAATACAAACAGGCAAAGTCTGAGGTCTTTCACTCTTGGATACTACGAGAACAAGTTAAAATAGCTCCTCAATCACCTGCAATTATCTTCAAAAGTTTCTGGAACTCAGAAAAACTCATAAAAACAATGAAGTGCCAGCAGAGAGCTTGAACCCTAAGAAAGAAGTTTAGCAATTAAGTTATAAATTAGATTTTTTTTTTTTTTTACTATCTCTTTTAATGTATACTTAAGCCAGGAATGATTCAAAAAAGTTTCATCCTACCTAAAAAGAAGAGATGAACAATTCTAAGGATCCCTTCCAAACAAAATTATATATTTATTATTATTGCAATCACAGTAAGATCAACACAGTATGGAATGGAAAAAAGCAGATGAAAAGATGCTTCCACATCAGTGAAGCAGCACAGAGGTCCAGGACTGTTTCTTCCATGCTGAACCTCAATGAGGAAAAAAAATTCAGAAGTAACTCTGAGGAGAATCCATGTAACAGTCTCAATTCCCTACACAGGCTCTTGTGCAAAACATATGGATTTTTTAAAATTATCTCAGAAGTAGTCAAATAGCATTTTTCTTTAATAGCTACATACACACTGAAGCTCTTCAGTTCAGCCAACTGGCAGAAATATTAAACCCCCAAATTTTTATCATTTTTACAACATGTAGAAGTTATTCTTTTTATATTTCATGACTTTAAGAAGTACAACTAAACAGAGCACTACTATTATTTCCTAATTATATTTTCGCAAGTTTTTAATGTCATAATTTAAATTATGAACTCTTTATTTCACTATGATTAATTAGAATATGTTCCATTTGGGGAACAAGAGTTCAATATCCCACTATCAATTAAACAAAATGCACTCCTTTAGCTTAAGATTTAAAACCAAAATGCAGCCAAAAAGTTTCTTCCTTGTATCTGTCAGATCACAAAAGCATCCAATACAGCAGGATAAGGTTGCCAGAAAACCCTAACACTTTCAAAACCATGTTATTTAGTGCAGTGGCTTAGCTCTGAAGCTGCACCAGAAATGACATCCGAGCTTAGGACAGTAAGCCTTTTTGCCAATGAATTTCTTGTAAAGTCAACAATTATAATTTATTCTGATCCTTTGTGTCATCATATTAGTAGTTATTTTTCTGCAATCCCACAGCAGCAACAAATAATGCCATAGAAGAGGACTGATATAATTACAGGCTGAAAAAGATAGGCCAGCACCCTTACACTCAAAACTACCCTCTGTGGCTCCTTCATACCCCATATGTTGCTAATAAAACTGTTTGAATCATACCTAGGAGACAGTTTTACTGATATTGTATCAGGTCCCTGGGTTCTTTGTATGAGATACGATGTCACCAGCACTATAACTATGCAAATTCTGTGATACAGGATCCCACTGGACACAATATTACCTACGTAATTCGCAGTATGAAACTGGGCATTAACAATAATTCTAGTGTTATATAAATGAAACCACTATGTTTACTGAAAAGCTCGCCACACTACAACAAAATCAAATTTAAAAAGCAATAAAGAGCAACTGACATGCTCATAGTAAAGATGGCAACATTGGTATTTTTCCCCAAACAATGTAAATTTTGCATTGTGTCCATGTGATAGTGCTTTACAGAAACTTTTAGCAGAGACACTAAACAGATGCAACCCCATCAACAATAATAATGACTTTAAATAGGAACCTACAGAGTCCCACTTTTAGAAACAACCACATGATGTTCAGCAAGAACCACTGTATCCACACACAAATGGGACTCCCAGCTTCTGCTGCTAATCATGGAATAAATGGTAAAGACTAAGAACCGCAGCAGGAAGAAACCAACAGCTTGGGGATATCAACACAGATCGTGCTGAAGCACCTCAGAAGAATCATCTTGTGGTCAGAAAACACCTGCGCTCCAATCCTGCCTCAGATCTCCACGTGACCTCAGGCAAACAAGGCTTCATCCCAGCTGACATCACATGAAATAAGGTCCCTCATCTTTTCCTGCTTAACTCTGTGGCCAGTGCTTTAAACACATCACATATACCCACAAAAGGGGAGGTCAGAGATCCTAAGATCAGTGTTGGAAGAGACAGAAAGGTGCAATGAGAAACTTGACAGCACAGGTAGATTGGTGCACGTTCCTCTTATCCATGTTTCCAGTGATGTCTTCCCTCCACTACTAATTTATTGGTTTGCTGCAGGTGGGGAATGCTAGAGCTTGTAAGGAGTCTATTTTTGAAAGAAATCAGAAAAAAGGTAACAAGCTGGCATGATAAAATGAGTCTGGTAAAGAGCCAGACCGAAGAGATAAAAGGATGCTATTTTGCTAAGGTGCCATGAGAATTAATAAATCAGATAATTTTATAAGATAAATTGTACAGTAAATTTGTATTGTAAATTGTCTAATACATACGGGGAAAACCACAGCTCAGTATTCCCTGGTAACATTGTTAATGGCTTCAACTACAGCTAGAAAACAAATGACACACAGCACGAATAGCTAAGGAGTCTCACTCTGAGAAGCTCCAACTTTAAGTAACTGATGGAAGAAAAACAGTTGTAACCAGGCACTTGGTAAGGAAGATGAAGAACTGATTGATTCCTGTCAGTGGCAGCTTAAGCAGTAACTTCTAAAGTTTTCCACCACTCTCTGTGCAATACAAGAGCCGTAACAGGTTTTTTTTTGTTTTAAAATCAATAAATAGCAGCTTAGGTGACATCTGACAAGGCAGAAAGCTCACACTTCTTCCCATGAACATTATGCCCTCTGGTATTGCTGCTCCATTTTATCATCATGCAGTTCAGAGAGAATTATATACCTATTTCCAAAGTTTGAAAAAAACAACCCCCTCCTTCCCAAATATGGCTGAAAGCTGTTATGAAGCAACTTATTTTTAGAAAAAGCACTTATGCAGATACTTAATTTTAATTAATAGTCTCACTGACTTCAACATTTGCACAGCAAGACAACTCCACGCTTCAATTAAAGCCTGCACAGAAATGCTGTGCTGATTCATGGCCAAAAGCATGACAGGAACATCATTATATAAAATGCTCATAAAATTTAAAGAAAAAATATAACAGGAACCTCACCTTTAAAACTCACAGTTTGAGTAGAACTTGCAGGTTGCTGAATATCTGAATGCTAGGGGTAAGATACATTGAATGAAATGATTTCAGAGTGGGCAAAAGAATTTCGGAGACAGATCTTAAGCGGTGACTACAGCAGGCCCAGGTCTACGTCCTTGGTATCTGCCATCTGCCAAGACTGGGTTTTCAGGACTGGAGCATTCTTTACCAGGAAAGTGGAGGCAACTGCAGGTTTATGTCTGATCTTTCTCCATTGTTCACATAGCACAGAAATGGATTACTATCAATAACCAGTTAATTACATCCAGGTCAGCTCAGAGATTAGGCTTAGCATCTTCAGCAGACATTCACTTCCAGGGAAGAGTCACTCTGAGTTCCAATTTTACCTGTCATAATATATCTAAAATAAATCTAATTTTGAAATAATATGGTACCTAAGAAACCCAAGCTTTATTTTCACTGTCAATATAATATCATAAATTAAGCTTTACTTTTTAGGCAGAATCCACAGAGTTGGCAACAGTTTTTTGTTAAAATACTCTGGTCCTGTTTATAAGCAAAACTGTGGCACCTGACGGCCTGTGACTCACAACAACTAACTCAGAATTTTAGAAGTGGAAAAAAAAAAAACAAAACAGAAGAGCAGAACAGAATAGCCCAGGTAACAGAACTCAAGTAATAAACAGAGAGAAAAGAACAGGTAGAAAATGAACACCTGAGCACTTTCCTACAGGCTCAATTTCTTCCCAGGACATCCACTTGTCACCAGCTCAGCACTAGCCTTGCCAGCCTGCCCACACATGAGCTAAAATAAAGCCCAGCCAGACCTGTCTTGGCTCTGCAGAGCACCAGCTTGTGCATTTCCCCAACCGTTTCACACCTAATTTACAGAGTACATTTATCCATCCCCACATCGCAGAGGTCTAACCTGGGTAGTGACTAGAATCAGAATCACTTAATTGATTAACACTTAAGTGAGATGCAGAAAGCAAACAGAACACACTGGAAGACTTTCTGAAAATGCATTATTTTACTCCGACTCCATTAAGCAGTTCAGCACTTTTGAAGGATTAATGAAAGAACTATCAAGAAATAATACAGAAGAGGAATGCTGAGAATATGCCAACACATGATGAAGTGTAGACACCTTTCTGGTAGTAATGAGTCAAGCCAGGATGTTCAGAGAACTACAGGGACATGTGAACTTGCCCACTTGATCAGCCACAGAGTTTATTTGATTTTTATGATATAGCATTTTGATAATTCCTCCCTGGATCACAGACTCTAGCACTCATCAACTTACAACACAGTCATTATTCCCACAAAACTCACAACACATTTTTTTCACACAGAAGTCTACTAAACATTCAGAACTGAAAACATTCACCTTCAAATTAATACCAAAAAGCAGTCAATGAGTATGTACACACGTAAGGATTATTTCCACAAACCTTGTGAAGCAGCACACAGTGTTTCATTTAAAGCTGCTATTTTTTAAGCAGGAACTGAAGATAAGCCCAGGAAGAGTAGGAGTAAATAAGTTTCTAAACAACTTACAGAGATGCTTTTTAACAGGACCAGACAAAACATTCCTTAAAGTTGCATTTACAAGACAAAGCTGACCTCAGGCACCACACTGAGCATGGATGAGAACCTACATGGATACTGACCTTAATAATACTACAGGGGCAAATTCTGCATAGGGGAGACTTGCTCTTGAACAAATGTTTTCCAATGTATTAGGCATAGAGAAGCATTTTTTCTGCATCAAGGACCACACATCACATTCCTTAAACTGTTTCTTTTCTTGACCAAATACACTGTGGACACCCTACAGAGGATGCCCCTTGGCGTTCCTCTTTGAGGTTTCCATCTGCAGTTTCCACTAACAATGAAAATACATGATTTTTTTTTCCCCCTCAAAAATCACAGTCGCATGCAAAAATATTCGAAGTGATTAGACACCATCAACACTAAGAAGTTCTAATGGAGTTTTTTACTGATAAATCAAGTGCCACGGAGCCCACATAACGCAAAAACAAGGAGAGCTGAGGATGACAAGCAGCAGGAATGGCTGTGTAAGATGCCTAAGAATCCTGGAACAAAACTAGTGACTGGTCCAATTAACAGAAAAGGAAATAAACACTAATTCCACACAGGCCTTCTTAGATCTACTTATACATAAAGGAAATGAGATACATTTAACTGCGTATCCCAACATCAGTCTCAGGTGAGGAACCTCACTTTTGGCCCTGAGACATCTCCAGCTCCTCTCAACGTCACAGCCATAATTCCAAGCAGAATCACTGTCCAGCCAGACACAGAATGATGTAGGACTGTTCACTTGTATCATACCACAGTCCAGACATTTTCTCCACATACTCCTGGACGTGTTCACCCATTCATGAGTGAACAGGCAAAGGGAAGAGAGCTGGCCCACAAAAATAATAGTGGTCCACATCTCAAAATCCAAACTGTAAATCACCTCCCTAATCATAATGAAATAAGCTAAAAGTTTAATAAGACTGGACACATTTAATTCTTTGTACTCCATAGATTAAAGAACAATTAAGAGGCTGGAAGCTGAAAAAGGGCTTGAGCTGAAGTTACACAATTATGTGGACAAAATTCATTTGGCCACAGGAATGCATTTACTTACTTAACACAGGGTATTTTAAATAGGTTTATATTGGCCTAAAAAGAGCATCTTGAATAGATTACTATAGCAGTAAAATGCTTGCTTTATACCTGAGTAACAAGATCACCAAATGTAAAAACCCCCACATGTCCCATGCAGAATGTGCCGGCTCTTAATCATTTCTCTTTCTGCCTCAAACTCCAAGCTGCAGAGCTTCAGACCACCATATTCAATTAAATAAAATTCAGACTATAATTTTCTAATATTTTCTTTACAGTTAAATACAACACTGGCCAATGTTTACCAGGTTACAATGAGAAGCAATTCAAGTGATAATCACAACGATGAATGTGTCATCTAATGCCCATTTGCCTTGATTTATATGAAATATCATATATAAGCCTCATGCACCCATTTTAAGTAACTGGGAAGGATCAGATTTTTCCTGATCTGAAACCCCTGATTCCCCTCAGTCTGAACTTAGGCACTTCATTTTTTTTTTTTTTTTTTTGCATTAACCAGAATCAGTCTTTGCACACAGTAGAAGCTGCCTGGGGCTGCACAGTCCTCTGCAATCTCAGCAACTGGCCCTATCATTCCCTGTGATAGTTATGCTGAAAAATATAAGATCAACCAAATTTCCAACTGCCCTTCCAACTGTGGGAGAAACAGATCAGCCTCTTCTTTACTTCTGAAGAAAAGGTCCGCCTTTCATGTGAAATACAGATCATTAACACTGGATACACAAATGTTTTCATGCTCACTTTTTGTTTGTATAACTGGGATTCGGTTGTACCTATTCCAGGACGTTCTATACTTCATATATGGTCTTTGAAGTCCCTTCCAAACCATTCCATGATATACATATATGTGTACATATACACACACTATTAGCTTGTTTTCAAAACTAACGTATAATGGAAGGGCTGCTCACTGAATCAGAAGGCAGCCACCCAATGTAAAGTTATTTCTCTTACTCTCAAACTACTGTGCTGATGAGAAACTTAAATTTATCAAGCAAGTTTCACTGCAGCTTGACCAGACTGCAGAAATCACTAAACCACACAGTACAGATTGGGAAAAGTAGGTGCAGAGTGTGCCAGGTACCTCACTGGGAAGCCTTACCTAGTTTCACCACAAGCCCACGGAGAGAAAATCTCTTTAAGGCTGTTGATTGTCTTCTGGAATACAAAACCTAGACCCAAAACTCACATTGTATCATCTAAGCTTCTGCAGCAAAACAGCGTTTAATCCAGGGTGGGGCCTACACTGACCTAGCAACAGCCTACTGCATTTCCCTTACTTCAAACACATCCTACATACAGAAAATGACTGATGTTGTATCAGTGCTCACAAATAGCAACCCTGACAAATTAAAAAGTACATTATTTGGGGAGTCAAAACCCATCCAAGTAAAATTTGTGGCAAACAGCTCAATCTTTTTACATTTTGAGACTGCTTTAAGAATATAATTGCTTTCTTTGAATAGGACCTAATACCTACCAACTCTCCAAATAAAGGAGAATATAAGGAATTTCTAGAAAAAGATTTAGGGTTAGAAGACACTAGTATCACAGTAATGAGATAGTCACTTGATGAAAGGAGATGTGGTGAGAAAACATGACCAAGTTTTATAGAAGTCTGTGTGGAAAAGTGGTTAGTGGGGGGAAGGAGGTTGCGACTGAAGGCTTAGCCTCAGCAAACTGAAAAATTTTGACCCCCTGAATTTTCATGCACTTAAGTGCTTAGAAAACAGAGACACAGCTTCAGCCAGGAGGCCAAGAACTACTTAAGGGCTGAAATAGCATAAAACACTTATTTCAGACTGGCTTTCATGCCATACCACAGAGTTACAAACAGAAAGGTCTCAGCAGAATAAAGTCCTCCTCATTTGTGAACCCACTACTGTGTCAGAATAACGTCACCAACATTTGAGGTACAACCTCTCCCACATCCATGTCCTGGATGACCTGCTCAGAAGAGCATATTCCCTAAACCTTCCAGCAAGTCCGGGCCAAGGAGGTATGCACATCCAAAACAGAGATTTAAAATTATAGCACTAAAAATGCCCCAACACTTCCATGTACTATTCCTTGGCTGGAAACAAAGCTCAATAACATAGAGAAATTATGATTTTTATTGACAACACAGTAGTTTTGTGTACTAGAGAGGCTGAATGAAATCACATCATTTGCTTTTGTGCAAGCTCTCACATTATGTGAGTTCGATGCAAACAACATGTAACAGAACAACTGACTGCTCATTCCTAAGTGTCTCCAGATTCCAATTAGAATAAAATCATAGAATTCCCAAAGACAACTACATTAAATTATGAGAATTACAAGGTCAAACACCCTCTTTGAGAAGTGCTTTAGCCTGATTTGCACTCACCTTATTTACACTCACCTTTTTTCATAGACTAACTGCAGAAACAGCACCCAAACAATCACATTTTTAACATAAATGATAATTTCTTAGGCTCATTCTTTTATATTCCATCCCATATTCTTCCAAATAAAAGCTGCCCAAAAATACTTTGCATGAAAAACTAAATGTTCCCAGTGACAACTCTGATCACGTCATTCTTTGCACATGAACACTGAAAGATGCAACAACAGCAAGAACCACTAGTCATTCTTATAACTTCAAGACTAAACCCTAAATATAGTATATTTTCAAATTCTCTTTCCTAAAATTCAAGTAATATGTTCATCGCTTTAACTGAAAGCTAGCAAAGTACAACTTGTATTGTGCTGCAGGCCATAAAGGGAATGTTCTTTATTTAAGTCATGGTTGGATGAAGATGAAAAGTAGTTTTGGAAAATTTACAACAGTTTTGACACTACTGTGTGTTTCTCATTACAAGTTATCCCTCTCTATTTATCAGACTGACTCCAGACCTTCCACTACCTTCAGAAAGACAATTTTTATCAATTCTTCATGTCCTTACAGCTAACCATAGGAAACTGCATCGAATACAGGGAAAATCCCTAGCTGAGAAAGAACATGGATGAGAGAAGGACCACAGTGGTTGCTTCACTAAGGCAAGAGAGGCTATGTTTTAAAAATAACATTCAGTAATTAACTTGCCTTTAGCACAGCACTCAAGTGACACTGTGTTCCCATTTATCTATCCTCAGTAACCAGTCTGCTATATAAAAAATTTTCCCAAGTCAAGGAAATTTACTTAAAATTATTAGATGCCCTTTCTCCTCCTCTCCACCCTAAACTGACACATCATCAGCACTGCTTCCACAGCAGAGACCTCTATTTTGCTTGTGGATCCCATGGAAATCTTTACTTCTCTATGCCAAGCAGAGCTTTCCTCAAAACTAAACTGTTCTTAGACTCATTTCTGGAGAGTATTTGGGAGGTTTAGTTTCATGTGAAACAGGTTGTGCTTACCTGCCTGTGGCAGTCTTTGTTAGCTTTGTAAATTGAGACACTGAGTTTACAGTCGGGAAAAACAGTCTCAATTACGGAGCAATTTCAATACTTAATCTCCTAAATTTGACTTTCTGAAAGATGAATTACCAGCCTTCATGTCAGTCTTTACTGACTGCACCAAGATGCAAATACAGGTCTACAACACGACTTATTGAAGGGCAAACACCAGCCTGCAGGAAACACCCCTGACATGAGACTGCAGGTGCCTCGAGGAGCCACCACAACTACAAGGAATTTTTTAAACAGAACCTGAAAGGGCAAGAAGAGCCTACAGCTGATTCTGGAGCTTCCCAGATGATCCCAGGATACTAAAGCAGAGACAGAAATGTAGATAGTCTGTCACCACACGCAACAAAGCCTTGCAGGAGCAGGAGCAAACAGAGCCCTGACCTTTCTGCAAGGTGCCACAGTTCCAACTTACAGGTAAGGCAACATCAGAGACAAGTGACTGCTGCTGTTTCCAAAGACTTGAGATTTAAAGGCTTGGCCAGCAAAAGATTTTCTCTCTCCTTTTTTTCAGATACTGTTTTCTGTGCGATAACACAAGAAGCTTCCAACTTAGGCAATTCTTCAAAGGACTTCAGGAACACCTGGAGATCTTGCAAGATGCTGGACAGTAACACCCAGGCATGAAACACCTATGCTGCAGTAAGATCAGCTCAGACAAGATGTCCCAGCCTGGACATACAATTAAGTGTTCCATTAATTTTCTTGCATACGTGTACAAAGACTTTATGTGCTTACATGAAAACTCAGTAAATTAAAGCTAAGATGACATGAGCTACAACACAGCACCTTTCTACCTATGAGGAAGAATCAAATCAATGTTCCTGTATTTTTTTCCCATGATTTAAAAGGGTTTCTGTACATCTTCTTTGTGAAATAAACCGAGTAATAATTACCTCATCACAACATTTTCCAAATCACTATCACTTACCACTATGCACTGCTCACAAAGAATAATCACTAAAACTTTTCCTCTCAAAGCAAGACAGAAGCAAAGGCTTAGTCACTTCATCACATAACAGAAGTTTCCCGAGCAGTTTACCAAAAAATCAAGATATATTATTTCTCAAAGCAAAATAACACATTGCATTTGGAAGATATGTGCTCTCCATACTGAAAAACACCTGTTACATACCTGAAGGGGTTTCTTGAGCAAGCCAAGTCTCCCCAGGTGGTAATTACACTGATCAAATCATCCCCACACATGTTGAAAAAATGGAAAGGAAGAAGTAAAGGTAGCCTTAATGGATCAACAGCTTCTGATTTCATGCAGTACATGAAAAGAATAAACATGGAAAATTCTGGTGATACATTAAGGCAATTCTTACACCCAAACAATCTGATAGTGTAACATTGTGTACCAGGCCAGTTTTTTTCATAAATAATGATCTAAACAGAATACTAGTCAATTCACCAAAAGATATCAAAGACATCCCTTTATTACAAATGATCCAAGTATCCCCCTTGAGGCTATGGCTATCAGAAAGCATTTAGTTGGCTCTCCAGCCAATAATTTTCGGATCTGTTTTATTATGAAACTGTAACACATTTTCAATAACTTTTAGCTTTGCTATACAGAGCAACACATAATTTCCCAGAACCCTTTGGAAAAATCTGACATGCGAAATGGTTCTCTAGTCAACTTGTGTATTATTAAGCTGGAAAAAAAAAAAAAACAACATATATTGGATCATTTGATCACTGGAGAGAATGGCAAAGAATGGGGAGCTTCAGGACAGATGGACAAACTTCAGGTCATATAAAACACTACCAAGGCTGTATTTGAAGAAAAATGTGAAAGTTTGTGAAAGCGCCCCGGGTGAAAATACTTTGTGTTGCTAAGAAACATCATCCCTGATGATGGATGAATTAAATTGTCTCAGTTAGCAGAGCCAACTCCAGGCATCCCTCGTTTATTAGGAGAATGTTTTCTTGTACTGGTAATTTATTTCAACAGCTACGTACAAATAAAAAGCCCTACCTTAAAATGAAACTGAGAATTTCAAACTTGCATAATTGATGCTAGAAAACAGAATAGAGTTTACATCTTCAACAGAATTTAATAACTAACATTTAACAATGTAAACTCTAAAAATGAATATTAATACACCCAGACTATTAAGAACTTATTTTAGCATAGTCTGCAGTGAAATATACTGTTCAACTTCCAAAATTACTCTATGTACAATCCAGTGAAGAATAAAACTCTTCAAATATTTCTAAGCATCGAACATTATCAATATTCACGTAATCAAATTTTAAACATCGCTGAGAGAAAAGCACATTCATTTGTCATGTATTGTTATGATGACAGCAACATAAAAACTATGCATGAAAGAAATTATGCAAACCATCCGCTTTGGTCATGTGGACGTTGTCTTAATGTTTCACTCAGTTACTTTTTTAATGTCTTACTTACTGTTTCTCCTGCAGGACAGATTTGTGAACCTAGAGCAGTGTATCTTTGCTTTTCTGAAGTGTTCGCTGTTGAACTCCCACTGACCATACCTGCTTTGCCTGCCGTGCATTGTTTTGAGTGAAGTCCTTTCAAAGGTACAGATGGAACAAAGGAAGGCCACCGGCTTCTCTTTTCCCACCAGGTGCACATCGGGCCAGAAGAGCTCACCTGAAAGGGGAAAGAACAGCAAGCACATCTCACCCGGCACAGCCTTCAGAGCAGGACACAAGGGCAAAGGAGATGCACAGTGAGCAGGGAGCCCCAGTGTAAGAGCAGTCCTGAGGTCAGGAAGTAGCCCCACGACTGCTGCTCAGAGATGAGGGAAAGGCTTCCTTCATAACCCAGAGAGGAATATGCACAATTTTATGCCACCCAGAAACCAACATAGTTGTTGCACTGAAAACAAACCAAGCGCAAAGACCCATTTTCCAAGAACACAGCTGGCAAAGGGGAGAGTCATTAAAGAAAATGAATTTTCATTTGTCTGATGCCAAGGCTTTGGAGTTTTTCCTCCTATTTACTAGATTGTATTCTAATGGAGGTTTCAAATTAGAAGTCCCAAATTTTAGGCCTACAGAGTCCAATTTAAGGAAAAAGGTGGAAAACCCTCTATAAACTCTTCTTTGGATCGTATCACAGCTTCCAAGTCAGAAATTACCACACACGGTTACATGACAGAGAAGCCACAGAGGCTCTTCATCCCAAATAACCCCACCACGGAGCAGAGTTACCACCAGAGAGCCCGAGGAGAAGTATTTAACAATGATACCAATTTAGCTGCACTAGAGGAGATGTGTTTCCTGTGGGCCTAATACGGAAGAGCTTTACAATCTAAGCAGAAGCCTTTCAAAACCTCAGAGGACATGTCTTATCTTCACCACTTCTGCTTCTGGAATCCCAGAAATCCTGAAGGCAGAAGGCAGATCAGACTGTAGCTTTCCTAGGCACAGATGTTGCAATCACATCTGCCTTAACTGTAAGCCACAGTCCATGTGACTTCCCAACTATGTCAGCATCTCTTAGTTGCTTTGGTTTTGGAAATGCCAGTGCAGAGGATATAAAAGTGTTTCTGATCACATCAGGTGTAGTAAAACACCAACATAAAAGAAACACGCCTGCAGATTATGTTCCAAGCAAGTACCAAGAAAGAAAAGGTTTTTGAAGCAGAGAGCATTTCTTCCCCTCCTCCCTTGTCTAAATGTTTCACAAAATAACGCTTCAAATCTTGAGACCTGATAGATCCCAAGTTTGTTTTTTTTTTTTTTTAAGTGTTGATCTAGCACCCATGAAGAATGACCATTTGTGAGTCAGACAGAAGTATAATTCAAGATGATTTTTACACACCACTCAGAGAAACTGAGTCATCACTGACCCAGGAGTGCAGATCCACATAAACATTAACCAAGCTTTTTTCTTTTAGCTCATTAAAAATCCCGTCCCTAAAAACCTACAGCTACAACATGTCAGATTTAATTTGCCCAGTTTCAGGCTTCCCAGTGCAAGACTCCCACAGACAGAATGATCCAAAACCAGCAATGGCCCCAGAGACAATGAGGGAATCAGAGCACAACCCAGCTATTCTGTGACTCCAGCTGTAAAGGTTGGGTCTGCAACAAGGTACAGGTTGCAGGACTCTGAATATAATAAGCTTCTTCCTTTTGGCATTTTCAGTGTAGGATTATTTAGTGTTTTCATTTATTACTTGGATGACGAACAATATGGTTGCAAGATTTGGTAGTTACCTGGGAAATGCTGCAAGCATTCTGGGAAACAGAGTTAGAATTGAGAAATGAGGGACTAAGGGATTAACAGCAGAACCGAAACTAGAGTTTTAATACTGAACGCCAAAACTGAAAAAAATTCCAATTTATAATAATAATGATAAGAGCATCATGTGCAAAAGATGGTAAGATTTATTCTGTTCACCGCTGATACTCAGGTTGTACATTATATTCAGGTCTCAATACAGATGCAAGAAACAAAAGCTCAAAAGAAAACCTAAGCAATCTGGGAGAGTTAAACAGTGAGTACAAAAAAAAAAAGTAAAGAAAGAGGAGACAGGCTTCAAAATAAGTTAAGAGCAGTTACAAGAATCATGCCCCACTACTGCAATATCCATAGCAAAGAAACAAAAACCCCCAACCCAAGAAGCTTAATGGGTTAGGAAAAAAATTAGAATAGTATTAGAGGAAATATACTATCTCTAGGGATAGTTAAACAGGGGATTAGGTTATGGAGGGGTTACACAAATCTCCACTGATTGTTTTTAAGACCTGGTAAGAAGAACATGTCAGGAACGGCCAGTACATCTCTCTCTGGCTTGACACTGAACTGCACATTCACACATACAGTACAGGGCCTCAGCACAGAGCTATGACCTCCCAAGATCTGCGTTTTCTTTCCTAAACTTAAAGGCTGCACAAGTTTAGGCTCCTGCCAGGCGACTCAGCAGGTGACCTGACTGCTCCTTAGAGCTCCAAGCAGACTTTTGGTATCTCTCTTTTCTAAATAGCGCAGGCAGGCTGTGATTGACAATTTTCTCTCACATGAAGCATGCTACCTTAAATGTGGAGTACTCAGAATGATCCGCCAGGGAAAGAAAGTCAAAGTACAGAGAAGGCAGTGGCAACTGATCCCAGGAATCCAGTCCTGAGAAGGAAATCACAAGTGCCACACTGGGCAAGGATGCCCATCCCATTAGGACCTAGAAATACAGACAGTTACATTTTCTTTTCTAGCACCACCAATAAATAAACCTTAATAAAAAGAAGTATTTAACAAAGTACTTAGAGAAATAAGGAGGGAAGGTTTGACGTTCCTAAGCTTATTTTCACAGCGGTATGAAAGGAAATGAGGTAGAGTCAGAGCTAATTCTCCTTATATAATTTCACATGGAATGATTAGTTCTGCCCCAACAGTAACAGCTTTCCAGAGGGTCCTACTTGTCACCAAGATTGCATACAGATGCTCTAAGTGTAGCTTCCCTATTCCCCACTGACAACCAACTTAAAAGGCCAATATAATATTCATTTTACTATAGAATGAAATTCACAGCATGAATAGTAAAATAATGTCAGAGCTACCATGAAACTGCAGTTGCATGTTGGGGGCTGTGACTTTTAAAAGTTGAATCATGAAATGGATTCACAGAGAGGAACATGCAGAGGAGCTTCGTGCTTCAGCAACATTCCGTGGTCACTAAGGATGTCCAAGAGCTGTGGCTGGGCAAGGAGAGGGCAAAGGCACAGAGGAACATTCGTGTCACATGCCCTGCTGAATATTTTCCTTTAGAAGGCAGGTTTCAATCATTACTGTGTTAATGCCCCCCTCTCTTAAGCCTGATTAGGACAGACATTCCACATGCTGAAGGTGGTGGAATTCCTAAGTCACCTGGGTCGCTTCTGGGTGAAATACCAATTACTGGTAATTCATCTCAACAAGGCCTACAAAAAAGCCCTAAAAGACACCCCTCAGCCCAACGGTGAACATATCACACGGATAATCCTAAAACTCTTTGCAAAAAAACACTTGTAATAGGTATTAGTACTCTTATAAAGCAGTGCAGTGCTTTGTGTTTAATCCTTGAATAGACACTGGTAGAAAAGCCATACTCAATTCAAAAATTTCAACTGCAAATTCCAGCTCAGCTGCTACTCCTGGTTTTTTGAGGATATATACATTTCAAATATACATAATAGTAAATTTAACTGTCAATGAAAAATTTAAATCACACGTCAAAACAGCATGCAAAATAATAGCATATGAACTTTAAATGTGTGTATTTTGCAGTTTTTAGCACAACCATTTGTTTTACAAAAGACCTACAGATTAAATACAAAGTACACTATTAGTTTTAGGCACAAGAACAACCAATTTTTTATGCCTTGCCAGAAATAATGACTAATTAGGCCAGCACCACCCTGCAGTCATTTCCATAAATCTTGCCTTTACATTTAAATCACAAGAAGAAGAAAACTGACTTAACAACAACAAGCACATATTTATCATTAAAGTTTTTTAGAAGCAAGATCATGACAAGAAATTATTCTGTAAATAAGATGACATTTATTTGGAGAATTTTAACTCAGACCAAATAAAAAGTTGTACTCAGATATTTGCTGTATTAAACTGCAATCCTGCAGTCAGCCAGGGAAAGTTTTTAACTGGGAAATCACAAAACACAGAATTTCACAGGATTCTGATGGATTTCTTATTTTGCTGAGTCATCTCACAGCATATTCCTTGTTTAAACCTTGAAAAGAACCAGAATATAGAAGATGCAATATGTTCAACTACTTGTTGAATTTTTGTTTTCTGACATATTTGTATGTAAAATAAATATTAAAGCAGAAAGATACATAGGAAATATGATTCAGATGAAATGAGGAGCTGTACTTCAATTAAGACTTTTGTTTTTAAATGATGGGAATTATGGTGCTTCTGAGAAATCACTTGTTTAATTATACACACTAGGCAAGAGACTTATAAAACCACCTTATTTTCACAAGGCAACAGGGACTTTATTTCTGTTTTATTTACAAAGGTGTCACCTGGTAAATAAACACTAATAAAACAGATTCAAGATTTATATAGTCACATATTCCACAATAAGCTTATTAACACACAACTCCGAGGTTAGCTTTTTTCCTCCTCCAAAACCAGCTGGAAAGAACAGGAGAAAGCAGGGTATTTTTCTAAGAGGTGGTCTAGAAATGCAGCTAAGTCACACCAGCACTGCTCTGGCTAATCATCCATTCTGAGTTTCAAGCATTCCCAAACATTTCCTTTTGCATGTACACACAAAGGTTTGTGATATTCTGGAAGTTCTTCCATATAATGGCTTTACAACAGGTCTGTTTCCAATATGTACATTTTATTAGGCTTTAGGAGGATTAACCAAAATTCTCAGTTCTTGAGCAAAATAAGGCATGGCAACAGCAAGGTCTTCAGCCTTCATTCCAACACGCTTGGCCGCTGAGAATCCTGCCAGGGTGAACCATGCCCAACATGGGACATGGATTCCACCACACGAAGGAATAAAACACTGCATCATATTAAATCTGCATCCAATTACTTTGGCGTGAATGTGAAGGGTGTGTTTTTATCTCAATGACAGCTTCTAAAAATGACTGTGAAAGCAAGCTTGCACTCTGGATGGTGTTTTATCCATCAAGACCATGACCACCACACATTTTCTGTTGCCAGAGGCATGGCCTAAGTGACCTTCTTAAGAACACTGTTGCACCTCCAAGAAGAAAACATTCCCATGATATTTAAGGCAATTTCATACTTGTACCACTGAGCATCAGTAACACGGACAACGTGCTGCACAAACATTGCACCAACTGCCCAAAAATAATCTTGGAACAAAACTGGAAAACAGCATGTGAAACCACACTGGTCACACTGCTGTAGAGCCACAATACATACAGATGTTTTCAGATGCAAAACTAATTCAATTCCCCTTTTTTTGGTCACCCTAACAGTAACATTTTCAAAACAATTCAGCAAAACTACAATTCAGCAAATTACATACGTAATAAATTTTGCACGTTTGATTTAAATATTTGTGTGTGTATAGTTTTGCCTATAATCAAAGTTGCTTATACAAGATCAACTTACTTCGGGATTTATGTATCACAACTGTTTGTGTTCTGTGTTTTGACCCCAAAAAAATAATTATTCAGGGGGAAAAAAAAAAACAAACCACACTTAGTGCCTGGCCACTGGCCTATTTTCCTCCAACTTCTGTATTTCATCATTAGTGTTACATACTTCACTGTTAATTTTAGACATTCCTCCAGTTCTTATTTGGACATCAAAGAGCTACTCATACCCAAAATACCAGGAATCTGAAATACTGGCTTCCCTACTTATTGTCATTTATAACTTGCAAAGATCTTTGATTTCTTGCCTACAGGAAATACTGCCGATCCAAAATAAAACATATATATGCTCCCATGAATTCCTATAGATGGGGTCCAGGATTTAGGGTAACAGACTGGAGACATGGTTTTCAGATTTACATCTCCTACTCTGCCTGGTGCTTCACACATTTATTTTTACTTTCACATCTGACATGCAGCAATATGGCCAGCTAAGGTGTACGTTTAAGACATCCTTTGATATAAATCCATGGAGAAGTGAAATTCACACTGGGTTCTGTGTCCTTGCAGCACTCAGGCCCCGCTTCCCCACCGATAACTGCTCCGCTTACGGATGGCTGAGGGCAGCCCAAGGCTGGCTCTCCACAGCCCCCAGTTAACAATTCTGCCACCAAAGATTAAAGTGATTTTCCTGCTTTACAAACTTGGTAGAGAACACTTCTCACATACAAATGGCCAAAAAAAAAAAACAACACAAGAACATGGTAGCCAGCTTTTTTTCGTTTCTGAAATGCCTGCTGCATGAGTTCCTAACAGCCTTGAGTATATATTTAGAGTTTGCTCTCCACTTTTGCCATTTTTTAATTAAAAATAATAGTGAGTTATACAACTAATTCCAAACAATGAGAGACTTGCTCTGTTCAAGTCAGCAAATCATTTGGTTTGGTTTTGTTACTACTCCCACTACACAACAGCTCCTGTCTCTAGCAGTGGAACAGTCAACATTAAGATGCTGTTATTTATACCAGTATCATAGAATAGAACCATTAAATAGTTTGGGTTGGAAGGAAACTTAAAGATCATTTCTTCCAACTCCCTGCCAAGGGCAGGGACACCTTCTGCTAGACCAGGTTGCTCCAAGCCCTGTCCAGCCTGGCCTTGAACATTTTCCACTACTACAACTAAAAATAACACACATACCACTAAAAATCAAACCTTAAAATAAATTTTCAGTGTATTTCCCTACAACAGAACACAATTCTGCTCACACATGACTGTATTTGTTACATATGTGAACCCAGTTTTTACAGAAACAGTTACCACACTTATTTAAACAGGTAACATCTCAAGTCTATGGACAAGACTTCCTCACTGCAACTGGAAGAGATAATTCAAGACAATACTCCACATTAAATATTTGCTCAACAGCTGCAGGAGAGATGCCTCACCCCCACAGCTCTGCAATATAGACTATATGGAATTGTTTCAGATAAACATATCCTGATCTTGTGAAGCCAAACAATGAGATGAATATATATTTTATTTCTTTTCTGTAAGTTAGATTCCAGCTTACAGACAGTAAGGAATTCAAACACAGCATATGCTTCTAGAACTACCGGCCTTCTCTGTGTCAGGAGGTGCTTGGTGTTATCACAGCTTCCAAGAGCCGTTCAGGTTTTGCACAAGGAGCTGATTCCAGGAATCCTGAATGAAGGAAAGTACACTAAAAAAGTGCTGTTTTGATGATAAAATCATCTATTTAGACACTTTCATCAGTGCAGTGCAGTCATTGGTCAGAGACCATAAACCTTCATTGCGCTGATCAAAATAGAAAATAACAAAGTCAATGCTGTAAATTAGGACAGAGGCCTAAAATGCTCAAGGCATGTGGCTCTGAGCTATGGGCTCAACACACTTTGCAGTCGCAAGGTGTAGAAAACATTTATAAAAAGCTAAACCAGGAACTTTTTGTTTTCATATTCTCAAATTTTATTGAGCAGAAATGTTTGAGGATAGTTTATTGCTTTTACCGGCCACTCCAAAACGGGCTTGCAGCCAGCTAGGTCTTTAAAATATGTCTGTATCTCTGGTTTTAAAACAACATTAAGGAAGTTGTATAACTTTTACACTGGAGTCTGAGTGACTTAGCAGCAAAAGCAACAGGTTTCAGCTGTAACACAGGCACCTTGCAAGCTACAAGGCACTACTTTTGCAACAGCACCTGTTGCAGTTGGTATCGATCCTAAGGCAGGCAAGGAATCCACAAGGGTTAATTATCAAGTGTTTTACTCATGGCAAATCCCAGGAGACTGAAATTCAGGTGTACCAGAATTCAAACTGTGCATTTTATCAGCTGAGGGAGGAATTAGGTGCTCTGTTTGTAAAGTACCAACACTCTGAGCTGAGCAGTTTTTTTCCTAGGTTCCACTGTCATTATCAATCACTAAGGGGGAAATCGACCAGAAAGTTTGTAAACCAGTCAATTACAAAACATACTTGTATCTTGCTACGTTTGTAAATGCCAAGGTGTTTACACTGTATTGAGAATAATCTTAATTTTTTTATATACAAACAAACAAAACAAAAAAAGCACTGATTTAAAATCCTACATGCCTTAATTGATTTGTGCAATCTGGATCCACAGCATTTAAACCAACTATAGTACACCTGGACTTTCAAGAAGGGGAAAAAAAGATGGGGCAAGAACACACTCTACATTAGGCCTTGAAAGCCTCAATTAAATTTCAAAATCGTACTTCGTATGGAGGCTCTTCACATAAAAACCCTATCATGGTTAAGATTTAAGGTTAACCAGGTTAATAGAGTCCAATAAAATAGCTCTATTGTATTATGCCAAGCCATTGTTATAACCCACACTAAAATCTACTACCTGACTACTGGTCTCAACTCTGAACCATAAATTAAGCTTCAAACTCTTTCCTACACTACTTTAAAAAAAACAAAGTGTATGCTTTTGCGCCTTAAAAAGGTTTCTCTCCTCCAGTCTGCTACTCCAGTCACTGCAGTCATGTGTTAAAAGATTTGTGCAGACCTGCCAAGTCCCATTCATCCCAGACACACTTTCCTAAAGTTCGGATGTGTTTACAAAGTATATTTAACCAAAGTATTCTGCAGCAAAGTGCTCTGCTGCAAAGTATTCTGTTCCATAGCATTCCTAGCTTAGCATAAAAAAACACAATAGCTTAAAAAACACACATTTTGTAAAAGTAGTATTTTTAATTTTTCTTCGTCTATAAAGCCTGATGAAATGCCAAAACCAAGAGTGCAATTTTTCCACGCAGCTTCACGAGCGGAACTGTCTATATGTATAAACATTTTAATTTTGATACTTGGAATAAAGCTGGGTTGAGATTTTGCCGCTCCCTTTAACTGCTCACCAAAAGCAGCCCCTGCCCTGCACACCTTGCATGTCAAAACAAAACGGCAAAAGAAGAGTGCCTGCAAGAAACAGCCTC
>VYXC01009179.1:856125-885016 GCA_013397175.1 Platysteira castanea | reverse complement strand
TGCCTTCCGTTCCTCTCGGCTCCCCCCGCCCAGCGCGGCAGAGCTCGCCCGGAGCCCCCACTCCGCCGCCGGTCCTGCTGCCGAGCGCCCGCCCCGCTGACCCCTTCCCTCCCTCCCGGCTGGCGCGGGCGGCCCCGCTCCTCACCCCACCCCGAGGGCGCTCACCTCCTCCTCCTCCTCTTCCTCCTCACTCCCTCCTGGAGACCGTCGGCACCGACGCGCCGGCGTCCCGGCCCCTCCCTCGGCTCAGCGCCGGCCCCCCCTTCCGCCCCGCCGCCCGGGGACCCTCCCTGCCCGCGGGGACAGCGGGACCGGCCCCGGGGGCTCCTCCGGGGACAGCCCGGCTGCCGGAGCGGGGCATGGGGAGAGGGAACCCAGAGCGGAGTGATGGAACGGGAAACTGACCGCGCGAGGAAAGCGATGAGCCCCTTTGCAAGAGTTTTGGGAGTAGGGAGGGGTGGGAGGAATAAATAACAAGGAGTTATGCACCAGGTGGGCTAAATAAAAACAATTAGAAAGAAGATGGTTTTCTGGGAGAAGCAGCTGAAAAGAGTGACAACCAGGGCTGTTGCCAGTTAGATATGAGTAGGAGGTGTGTGTTTTTTCCCTATCTCAAGCCTTTTCAGGTGGTGCAGCTCCTGGGAGAGGCTGAGCAGGTGTTATCATACAATCATCATAGATTTGTAAAATGGGTTGTGTTGGAAGGGGGCTTAATGACCACCTCGTTCCAACCCCCTGCCATGGCCAGGAACACCTACTAGACCAGGTTGCTCCAAGCACCATCCGGCCCGGCCTTGAACACTTTTAGGGATGGGGCAGGCGCAACTTCCCTGGGCAACTTGTTCATGCACCTCACCACCTTGCCAGTAAAGAATTTTTTCCTAATATCTAATGTAAACCTGCTCTCTTAGAATTTGAGCCCGTTCCCCCTTATTCTGTCACGACATGGCCTTGTAAATTGTCTTGTCCCATTTTTCCTGTAAGTTCCCTTCAGACACTGGAAGGTCACAATGAAACCAGCCCAAAGCCTTCTCTTTTCCAGGATGAAGAATCCTAATTCTCTCAGCCTTATCTCACTGGAGAGGTGCTCCATCCTTCTGATCAACTTTGTGGTCTCATCTGGGGGTGTAATTGTTACAGGCGGATGTATCAACCCTCTTTTTGGCCACAGTGAGTAATAAACCTTTCCAGCAAAACTATTTTAGGGGACAAATGTTTTGTCACACTGACTCAGTTTAGCGTGGTGTTATCCCTGGTATGTAGACAGAAACTTTTTTTTTTTTTAATAGGAAGTCAAAATGAGTAGCACCTAATGAAGTGACAAAGCAGAATTTCCAAAGAGTACAGCTGTGAGAAGCATCAACACCAGTAACTTGAGGAATTATGTATTTTTCTTCCTACTCTGGCTAATCAGTGATTATGAAAGAGCGACAAGGCTGATTTGCATGAGAAATACCCTTTAGGATAATGCAGCGTTTTGTTTCTCAAGTTTTCAGGTTCAAAAATCCTAGTAAAGTTGTTTTCCAATAGCTTTCCACTCTCCTGCACCTCTGAATTCCTGACACTGCCAAGCTATGGAAATTTGAAAGTGTCACAAAGCAGACAGTTCTTCATTGGTTTTACCTAGGCAGAAGTGGTAAGACCTGAAAATCTTCTAATATTTATAATGCACATTATAAATAAGTTTATAAGGTTGTATCTTTCAGACAGGGCGACAGATGAGGAGGCCTCCAGTCCAGCTAAATAATTTGCCCCTGGCATGTGCTGGAATGCAGACAAACAGGATGTTTTATCCCCAATTTATGGATAGAAAAATTGAGGCAAGGAAGTGAAGGCATTTATTTTCCAAGTGTAGAAGTGCTCATTTGTAAGCAGGCAATTTAGGCTTGAACTTTTTTTTTCCCTTTTTTTGAGGAAAAGGACCGTGTATATACAGTTCCCATTGAAACTACACTTGAGGCACCCAAGCAGAAAGACTTTGGCCATACTCTTTTGGGGTCCCACAGCCCTAATCCCATGTTCTAATTGGCCAGTAATCTGTGGACAGATATTGTAACAGTTCCTTTAGTATATTTTTCTACTTCTCACTCATTTGCATACTAATGGCATAAAAATAGGCACTTCCTGCCAGTAATTAGTTGGAGCCCAGAATTTAAAGAAAGAAAAACACCACAGCATTATGGTAGACGGATGGTACTGAGGAAGCTGCAAAAAAGAGTCACTTCTCTGGTGCTCAGAAAGTGCCTTTAATTTAGAGTTCAGGGCTGGCAACTCTGTTCCCTCTGTGTGACAGGGATTAACTGTTTTCTTGGCCTTATAACTTTGCCTCTAATGAGCCCTCTAACTTTTTCATGGCAAATCACTCGATCTGTCCTGCACCCAGGCTCGCTGCTGTAAAATGTTTTTCTTTTTTGCCTTTTTCCCAGAAGGAATAATGCTAGCACTAAAGGCTGTGAGTGGAGTTCCTTGTGGATCACCATGACTCAGACCAGCACAGAGGCTGCTCAAGGGTTCTTCACCTAATGAGGCACTGTGAAACCCGTATCACATCAAGTCATGTGAAGTTCTAGGTTAAAAGAGCCCTTTAGGAGCTGTGTGTAAATGTGTGGTTATTTGACTTCTCACATGTAGGCCATAGACTTGAGTGCAAACCAAGCTGGTGGTAACTGGAAATTTTCCTCTTCTGATACAGCAACTTTGGGTTTACATATCATAGAATCATGGAACAGCTTGGGTTGGAAGGGACCTTGAAGATCATCCAGTTTCAAGTAACTTCTGTGAGACAGGGAAAATTTATTTTGCTGCTTTTATTCCCCTAACTTCTGGAGATCCTCAGTACATGGAGCTGCTGGAGTGGGTCCGGCAGAGGAACAAACATGGTTGATGGGCTGGAGCATCTCTCTTACAAGGAAAGGCTGAGGGAGGTGGGGAGAAGAGATGGCTGAGAGGGGACCTCACCAGTGTCTGTCAGCATCTGCAGGAAGGCTCTGCTCTAGGAGACTGAGCACATGGAACAGGAACTGGTGCCCAGGAAGTTCTACCTGAATATGAGGAACAACTTCTTCCCTGTGCAGTGACCAAGCACTGGAACTGAGACCAGAGGGGGTGTGGAATCTCCCTCACCGGGGATATCCCAGAACCATTGGGACACAATCCTGTGCCATTACTCTGGAATGACCCTGCTGGAGCAGAGAGGTGGGACCAGATGATCCATTGTGGTCCATTCCAGCCTTACCCATTCTGTGATTCTCTGAGATAAATAGTGAAGATTACATTCTCCAAGACTATCAGGCTGACACCTTCAGGAAAGAATTAAAAGCAGAAACTCTTCCCATGATATTACTTAGAAGAAATTCCAGCAATTACTGTTCCACCTACAGTTGGACAATCTCCAGTGATGCAATCTAAAACTTGTGAGATGCAACTGCAATTAATTATATACCTTTAGCTTATTTACCTATTTCAATAGCAAAGTAATTATTAATAAAAATCTTTCTAATATATTGACTGTAACTATCAGTTTCTTTAGAGTCACTCTTCTCAAAGAACCATGGGATGGATCCAGTAAAGGGTGTTTGTGCTGCTTAAGGCTGAGACCTGCAATACAGAGTAAATGTTTGGTTCCCTTAACAGGATCCAGAATCATAGAATGGCTTGGGCTGGAAGGGACCTTAAAGACCATCCAATTCCAACCTGCCCTGTGATGGCCGGGGACACCTTCCACTACACCAGGTTGCTCCAAGCCCCTTCCAGGGCTGATCTTAAACACTTTCAAGGATGGGACAGCCACAGCTTCTCTGGGCAACCTGTGCCAGGGCCTCACCACCCACACAGGCAATAATTTCTTCCTGATAGCCAGTCTAAACTTAACCTCTTTCTGTTTAGAACTCTTCCACGCTTTTCTGTCATTCCAGGCCCTTGTCCAAAGTCCCTCTCCAGCTCTCCTGGAGCCCCTTTAGGCACTGGAAGGGGCTGTAAGGTCTCCTTGGAGCCTTCTCTTCTCCAGGCTGGAACAAGTCAGCTCTCTCCGTTTCTGGAGACGCTCCACCTTTCTTACACCTTTTTATTTTGCCTTCCCTCATCCATCCCACTTTGTTGCTAATCTTAATGTCAAGCATGTGCCAAACTCTCTATTACATTGTGCTGAACTTAGAAGTGAAATTGTGTCGCTTTTTTTTTGAATCTTGAAAAGCAAACCTTGTGAAGCTTGTATCCAGCAGAACTATAGTGCCAGAAAGTATTTTCCTGAAAACTTTGAGCCTGTAGCTTATTAAAGCACAGATCCTTAAGATGATTGGGTCTATTCCATTAGTAGATTTATAAAGTGTGCAGACTGGATAAACAACAGTGACAGCTTGGGGAAGTGTATGCACCTGTTTATTAAAAAGACGTTAACAAGGGCAAATCTAAAATAAGAACATACACCACAACCCAATTTTCAGCAAATTTTTATGCATGCCTACACTTAAGGTTACCAATGTTATTGGCAATTTCTCTCTCTCTTTTCTCTCTCAGAAGTACACGGCAACTGATGAGCACGGAGCATCTGTGGCAAAGGAAAAAAACACCGTCTTCAAATTTTGAGGAGCAAACATGACCCTTTCTTTTTCTACTGTTTTCCACCCACATTCAGTTAGTGCGAGAGAAGAAAGAAAATTAAAAAAAAAAAAAAAAATAAAAAAAAAAAAAAAAAAAAAAGCAGAAATATTTTCTTTGCAGGGAAGGACTGAAGAATGTATTGTTCTCTCATTCACAAGCAAGCGCTTTCATCACCTCTACTTTCATTTTGCTCTACATCAGAAGTGACAGCGAGTTTTCTATATTTTTCTGGTATAGCTTAGAAGGGGTCACGATTCTAAAAGTTCTCCTGCAGAACTGAGTCTTCTGTTTGGATGTATGCAAATTCTACAGCGCTTATGCCACTTGTACTTTGCAGATAGGTATAAGCATATGCAAAAATGGAGATTATATGTGTACATGCAAGTTTTCAGAATTAATCAACCAAGAATGTACAAAAACTACAAATGCTTTGCTGAAATTCAGCTCAAAGTAGATTTATGAATTAGCCTGCTATAGCAGCTTTCACTCAAAGTTGCTAAATACACTCCGTTTTTATAAATAATTAATAACTTATAAGATTTGCATGATAATGAGGCTTGGAGCACCCAGTTCTAGTGGAAGGTGTCCCTGCCCATGGCAGGGGGGTTGGAGGGAGATGGTCTTTATGGTTCCTTCTGACTGAAACCATTCTATGATTCTATGATAATACTCTTGCCCCAGAATGGCATTTTAACAATATATCCCAATCTCTGGAGGACCTGTTGGTACTTATGTCTATTCACAATTGCTGTAGTGGTGTATTTTATAAGGATAAAATGCTGCCAGCCTGGAGCTCCTACAGGATTAGATCTTAATCCCCAATGATATGTAAGTGCTACCACCTCCTTTTGAGAGATTGAAAACAGGAAACTGCATGGGTTAATAACAGAGTAAATAATCAAAATTTAGGCTCCAAACTTGTCAAGTGTATTGGAAGCATAGTCACAACCCCTTCTCGGAGTCACCTTCATGTCAGTAGTTGATGTGAATATTTTTGAAGACAAATCAAAGCCTTGGACCTGACTGAGTCCTGTGTTTCAGTGTATGGCCAGGATATGGAATACAGCCCTCAAACACATCTGATTACTTCTGTTATTATGAACTGAAGCAAAGGGTCCTTGAAAATTTCTCACAATTCAGCGGGCAAAAAAAAGCAACATTTTACTTCAGTCTACCTTTTACTAGAGCTGGGTACAATAGGATGTGATTATTTTAGGAACATTAAAAATATCTACTATCTTCCTCCCATGCTAGGTAGAATAGTAGTCTGAAGTAGTTTTGCTTTGTAATTTTCTAAAACGAAGAATTCTGACTTAACCAAACCTCTTCAGAAGGAAACTGGCTGATATTATCTTACTTCCCTCTTTTCTTACTGTGGAATTGTTGAGAGAGTGCCAGTTGTTGCTGCTTGTCATCACAACTTTCTAGTCCATATTATTGCTCGTTAGAGGCAATAAATATTAACCAGCAGACTACTTTGAACTGACCAGTGTGCAGAATTTGAGTGTGTAGGTAATAACATGAAGACCTTCTGAAAAACAATTCTCCTTTATTTGTCTTCATGATACTTGTTCAGCAATTTTTTTAAAGATTTTTTATTTTTTGGTTGCTGTACCATACAAGGGAATGAATGTCTCTGCTTCTCTCTGAGGGGATTGCAGCAAGTCATGGACACAAGGTGTTGCCAAAAGTGGGAAAACTGGGGATTGCAGGATGAAATACCAAGGATGATGATCACTGAGATACTTTTGGCTCCAAACAGGCCTGTTTCATCTCCCATGCATTTTAGTAAAAGTGTATAAGGTACCGAGTTTGCTGAACTGGGTGAATGGATCCCAGGGTTGGTCCTGCAGACACTGTATTGGATGTGTTGAGGGATGAGCACAGGTTTCAGAGCTGCACGGGGCTCACTCGCTCTGCTAGGAATGAGCTAATGTACAGCTGATTCCTCTCTGGGGGAAACTTTGATTCTGGGTTTCAAAGAGGACCCTTTCAGTATTCCTAATGATTTTTTTGGCTACAAAGCCTGGCAGTCTTACAGAGTTGTTGGGGACTCTGACACCGAAGAAGTGTAGCCTAAAGAGCTGGAGCAAAAGATTTCATACCCCTGCTGCCCACTACTCAAAAAGGCAATGGTATAAGTACACCCAAAAAAACCCCCCAAAGTCAAGCTCTTTGAGCAGATTAACAAAGCTGTTTGCTATTATGGACAAAAGCTGCAGGGGAAAAAAAAAAACCGAGGAGGAAATGGGCTGTATTACTGTGAGTTGGCACAGAAATGAAATACCAGGCTGCAATTTATGTATAGTAATTGTTCACGAAGCATTCTTTGGGTTTTGATAGTGACTCATTGTGTTCTTTCTGACCTTTGATGTACAGGATGGGCTGCTAGAAGACAGAGGAAGCCACAGTAAGAATATAAAACTTTATTAACTTAAGATTTTGTTGGTTTGTTTGCTTTTTTTTATTATTGCTCATTGGTAGGTAGTATCTCTGGAAAAGACAAACAAAGGCATTTACCTTGAGTCCTCATGGGTTTTGCCATCTCTCCCAGGCTTTTGTAGTTGAACAAACAGTTGAAAAATAGCTTTGGTTTTAAAAAGGAAATTTGCTAAACAATTGGTTGCTGACGTTGATGACTGAGTTCTGAAAAATAAGATAACTGATTGTAATACTATTGTTTTAGTAGCCCAGGTAATGAGCAGTATAAACCCTGCTCTATACAAGACACACAGAAAAGTTATCAATAGGACATTCTTCTGAGTGAATATTTTATGTTTTCAAGAAAATTATGGGAAAAAAGCTTCCATAGAGTCATCAGGGTAGACACAACAGACTCTTCAGCACTGTTAAGTTCCATTATGTAAATCCACAGTGATGTAAGCCAGACACTGTCAAGTTTGATACGCCCCAAATTTGACCTAATTAGCCATTTGGTTGTTACTTTTTTCAAAGCTTGTGCAACTCAGCTCGGTTCAGGATATAGATGCTAATTGAACACATAACCTACAGGTGCTAAAGAATCCTTACAAAGGAAGGCCTATCCTATTAGGAATGCAAGTCAAGGCCCGGGGTCATGGGCTCGGGTGGTGGGGATGGGAAAAGAAATCCCATCTACAGCTCTCTTCACATGACCATGTTATTTCCAGGAGTGAAATTCAAATTCAGGGTAAACCAATGCAATCTAATAGAGATTTGCCAACTGAAGCTGCTCGGGCTTCAGGGAAATAACATTTCTTTAAGGTTTTAGAAAGCTGGGACTCTATGAGGCAAAGCCTGAAATGGTTTACTCTACCCCTAGTAACAAACACACCCCTGTGCAAGTCACAGCTGTCATTTTCTCTTGTTCATAGACCCTCCATGTGATCTGTAGGTGCCTACATGCTGCTGCATGACTCGTTCCAGCTTTGCCTTTCACCTTTCCCATCTCTGTCCGTGTGCCCCAGCCTGAGATTGTCACCTTTACACTCAGATCGTCCTCTTCCCACCCATTTGCCAAGCAGGAGTGCAGTAACCTTTTGTCGTGACTACACCTTGGCCCAGATGCTGCAATGTAAACACTCTATCTCTTCTGCTGTTCCTCTGCAATCCCCTAACCAAAGTGAAACGAGATAAAAAGAGCTGCACAGCCTCTGAGTTTCCTGGCTTTTATCTTTTTATACCAAAGCCTTTGTGTTAATTTTGCATAGCTATTTTTACATGAGGAATAATATCCTGAATTACTGCTATCACGTGCACTTAAGAATCCCACCTCACCATCCTCAAGTCATCTGGCAACCTGATAGTGTTTCCTGCTCCTTCCCTCACATCAGCGCTGCAGAGAGCTTTGCTAAAAGTTTCACATCTGAAAAAGCAGATGATTTGGCAACACCTTCCTATAGATTTTTTTTTTCTTAAAAAAGTGTGCCTGTCTTTGAGTAAACTTTTCTTTCCAACTGTTCTTTTTTGTCAGCTTGCCAGCTCAACTTCTAGTATTGTTCTGCAGAGATTGCTGTAAGGAAAAATGAAAGAGAAGAGAAAGGTAGAGAACTGGGGGAAAGGGAAGAAGGGTTCAGAGGGCATTTAAAGCCTGGGGAGCTTAGCATGGAAAGGGAGATAGGCTTAGGAAACAGGGAATAAAATGGTGGAATGAGAGATAAAACAAAAACATAAAGGATAAGGGATTAGAGAGATAAGGAGTTCAAGAGATGAAATGTGAATAAAGGAAAACAAGAAAAATAAGGATGAAAGGAAAGAAGTGACAGGAGTAAGACATGTAAACAATTAACTAGGAAAATATTCTGTTTATTTTAGTGAAAGAAAATTATAGTATCTTTATTATTCTCTGGTTTACTAGTTCAGAGGAATTTTTCAAACTAAAAGCTGACACTTGGGTAGTATTACTGAATGATGATAAATATAAGCCTTGCAGTTGTTGAATTAACCCATTCTGAATTTGTTTAATTAATATGAATTCAGACATCTAAAATTTGGCTAAGAAAAGCAGTGAAAAATATTAACAACTGCAATACAAAATGCAGATCTGGAAGAACTCTTCCCAATATTTGCAGTTAAATCCATCAGCTCAGTGATAATCACACCAGCACAGAGTGGCACACTGCAGATTAATACCAGAGCTGAAGAGAGCAAAAATATTTAAAATCAGTGCTGGGCTCAAGTTTCAGCATTGCCAACTGACCAGGAGAAAATTGCTCAAGATCACCATTTGTCTGTGAAAGTATTTCACAATATTTTTTTCCCCATAAGTATATTTATCGTAAGCGTAATCAGGTCTCAGTTTCTGCCTGAGCTGTTCACGCAGGTCACATAATGTGGTGGAACCCAGATAATATTGCTTGTCTCCCCTGATTGTCTGAGCACATATCATCAGGAAACTGAAGTTTTGTCAAACCCACACTGGGTTTTGGGGTTTTTTTCACCAAAAAGCTATGTATACCTACAGGTCTAAAGGCATCATCAAAAAACCCAACAGTTTTTGTGCTTGGCTCTGACTGGAAGTCACCAAACATCTTAACTAAGTTAAGCCATCATCCCTCCCTTTCCAATATCCTTGCATAGAATAGTTCAGATCTCTAAAGGAAGATAGTACTTGAGGTCAGTTACTTGACATATAAAATTTTTTTCTGCCCATGTAGCTCCAAAGGCTTCTGAGCAGGTCTGAGGCTGTTGTGAAGGTTTCTGGAGACACAGTCAATGTATTGAACATCTCTTTTCCTTGTACTTGATAGGGCAATCTCCCAACAGGACTTCTTCCCCCAGAGCATCCACAGAGAAAAGAAAATGAAGTCTCTAATGGTTGCCAGTCCAACTTCTGTTAATTCTGTCAGACAGAGAGGAATCTTAGGATTTAAAGGTTTGTTTCAGTGCAAATCATGAGTTAGTCGATGGAAAACTGGATTTACTTGAAAGCAGAAAAACCACATTAAAACAACTGTAAAACAACCTTGTTCCAACCCTGCGAACCCTAACTGAGCAGCCTAAAGCACCTAAGAGCTGTAGCAAGCATTTACAGAAGGACCCAAGCCTTACGTCCTCTCTTGAAGTATTTGAGGTATTGCAATGAGAAACCACCAGTAACAAACAGCAATTTAAACATCCTAAATTACATTGTGTAAAGTCTCATCTTGCCAAATGCCTGAATGAAAAAGGATGTGGAAGATGGGCTCTCCTTCATTCTAATTCAACCCAGATTCTGGGATTATCTGTTAAAAATAGGACATTTTCTATTCTCTAATAATAATAATTTTCCATAGACAGCTGTTGATGTGCCCATAGGTTCACAATAGCTCTTTTTGCAGTGGGTTATAATAACAACTTCTTCAACTCTGTCTTTGAATTCAGGGCTGTATGAGCTATTCACAGCAAGCACTTTAATCAGTGAATTTCAGCTTTTATTCTGACTTTGGATTGTTACAAATGCTACACGCAGACATTTGATATAAATAAACTTCGCACCAGTGATTTGTTCACAACATGTTTTCGCAGCAGAGTTTCAGTATCCATTATTACCACAGCACAACTGCTCACCTTGGCTGACCAGGGTTGTTTGTTCTGGGAAAGAAGCAGTCACCAAGAGGAAATCCATGTCATGGGGCCGTGATGGTCCGATGGATAAGGTGTGCTCAGTTTAAGTTAGGAGGAGAAAGATCACAAGAGTAAAGAGGTTTTTAGGACTATTTTAATATTTCCGTTCCTGTTCCCTTGACTCAGACCTTGCTTGTAACATCGCTATGAGAACAAAGAGGCCACTTGAATGTTATAGGCTGAGGTCAAATTGAAAATTAATGATCTCTTATCACATTCAGACAAAGCTCCAGCTGCAAAGGGTGGGGTTGGGTGCTTTTCTGGTTTATTTAATAGCCACTGAATCAGGGCTCTGAACAGGGCTTGCCTGGTTAGAGCTGCAAAAGATGAGCTCACATGCCATTTTCCGAGTCCCTCAGCCATGCCCATGCCAGAGCCTGGCCTGGCAATCCTTTACATGGCTGGTGTCTTCCAGGAGAGCAAACGGAGTGCAAGTTTAATATCTTAATGAAACAAATGTCAGGCATTTGTTTTATATGAATAAAACATCTTTGGCATAAACCACAGTGAAAAACAAATTCCAAAAAGGTTGTAAATCAGAATTCAGCTTTCAGGGCGCTAAAATGTGTGTGTGAAAAATTATGCTGAAGAGCCAGCTCTATCTAAACTAAATCGCTTGGCAATGCCCTGTCAGCGCGGGAGAAAATGGATGTAATGTGCACATATGCGCAAGGAGTGACTCAGAGTGATGTACAAGTGTTACTGTATCTACTCCAAAAGAAATACCTGGAAGTCAGGAAATACGACTCCACGGTTCAGCAGATTTGTCTGAGGATAGATGTTCTGGTTTTGAAACTCTGGTTTTTCCCCAGAGTGCTGTAAAGATGTCTCATGCAAACAAATACAGTCTGGGTCAACCGATATCTCTGGGACTATTGCACAAACTGTAGTTTTATTTGGTATTTATGGGAGAAGAGTTTCAGGAGAAAAACATGCCTGCTGGCAGCTGAAGGACCGAACAATAGATTGATATCCGTAGGTCCTGGAGCAAGACCTGTAGCCTAAACATACACACATTAATCTATATGTAAGTCCAGGCATTTCCTTAAGTAGTCACGACAGTTTAATTGCCTATGAATATTCATATAAATGAGTTTTGTTTGGAAGAAGGGCAGCAATCTCAAATACTAGTACCAATCTCCATTCAAGCGGAGAAATCATCTGAAGTCTCCGGTTTCCTGTTTATAAGAGCTGGGGCTGCCCAGACAAAACACAGCAGCAGGAACAATAGCACAGGGCTTGGATGACTCTTACGGCACCTCTGAGACCGGGTTGTCTCAGCTAAAGGTAACATCACTCCGACTTACAATCCCAGAGCTGGAGCTGGAAACCTCAGGATGACCTGCTGTGTGTTTGTAAAGTTGGTGCTCCAGCGCAGAATGAAATGGCACCAGAGAAACTTAAAATGGTTTGGGTTGGAAGGCACCCTTAAAGGCCATCTAGTCCAATCCCTGCCATGGTTGGTCCAACCTGCCACTATCCCAGGTTGCTCCAAACCTGATCCAAACTGGCCTAGAGCACTTCTAGAGATGGGACATCCACAGCTTCTCTGTGCCAGGGCCTCACCTCATTCACAGCTAAGAATTTCTTCTTAATATCTAGCCTAAATCTACCCCCCTTTAATTTAAAGCCATAATCCCTTTGTCTGTTACTGCCGACCCTACTAAAACATCTACTCCCATCTTTCTTGTAGGCCCCCTTTAGGCACTGAAAGGCCCCACCTGTACCCATCCCAGTAGCCTACTCTATTTTAGTATTTATAGATGCAAACTGAAACACAACCTTGGGGCAGCTACTGTCAGGTCCTCAAAGGGGTTTGCTGGGATAACCTCCCCTTTGGAATCCTTCCAGGAGGGAAGAGCATATTTTCCCAAAGACAGTGTGGGGCCCTTGTGTTCCTTTGCTGGAAGGAAGTCCGGCTCTGTCAGGTAGAGTGATTGAGGTTTCTTGGAAAACGCCGATGAGGAGGCTTGCGCTGAGAAGACAAGAGAAATGATGGAGGACCTTGCCAGAATAGCAGATCAGATATAACTCTCTTGGTCACCATGGTGAGGAGGGAATTCAGCTCAAACAGAGCAGCAGACTGTCTCCCGCTCACTAGACTGTGATGCTCGGGTTCGTCCCACTGAAGGGCATCTGTGAGACAGTGCTGAGCACCACTCTGGAGCTATTACGTAGTAGGTTGCAGTGCTGGCAAATGTTTTCAATTTTTTTCTGAAGTGCCATTTATATCTGACTTTCCCATGTTCTTCCCTGCTGCTACCCCAATGTAAACAGCGCGGGGTCGTACAGGAACCACTCTCCCTCTTTCCAAAATGGTAATGCTGGGGATCTGAGGATGACTAATCTCTCCTGTTTACAGTCTGCTAGCTGTTTGAATCCTAACATAACTTAGATGACAGGGTTTGGGAGACTGGAGAATTACATGTTGCCAAGCTACTGAGGAAAATCTGAANAAAAAAAAAAAGAATTCATGAAGTGTCTGGTAATTTCCCTCACTCCCTGAAACATCACAGGCTGCAGTTCTCATACCCTGCTCTTCCCTCTATGTTTAAGAAACACCTGATGTATTCACCTTACCCATCTGGGACCTGAGACCAATTTCCAAGATGCCTACAAGAAGATGAAGAAGAGGAAGGAAACAGAGATAGTAACTTGATCATGCCCTGGTCTCACTAACCTTTAAACAGCTGTGTTGGTATAGGAGATTTCCTACAGAAATTCCCAACTTGGGTATCTAGCCCCTTCTCCACACCTGTAGCATCTAAATATAACTATGTAACCCTCATACATATATTTATATATATATATTTAAAACCCAGCTGCATGTTCACTGCCTTCAAAGCTGTCCAGTGAGCCCTTAAATTATCTCTTTAAAAATCCTATTGCAGTTACTTACCACTTATTTCAGCCTGCATTTAAGCCCATTAAATAAATCAGGGAAGATACACAATTCCACAAGTCCTTTTAATCACAAGAAAGATACAGGCAGAAAATGATTGTCTGTCTATAAACCCAAGCTGAAAAAAGTTATATCAGAAGTGAGGTGTAAATTTTTAAGATTGCACATAATTCAGCTGTTAGAACAATTTAACATTTGGATACTGCACATGGGATGTGGGATAATTTTTGTCACTTGAAGTCTTTGAAATTGGAAAACTTCCTAGAAGATATGTTCCAAGTCAACCACAAGTGACTGAGCTGCAGACTCAATAACTCAAAATTGAGGTGGTTTGTGTGAATGTCTGTGATCCACCCCACACAGGATGGGAGGCTGGAGAACTGTGATGGCCTCAGAATCTATGAAAACATTTTGTCTTTTCTGCTTTGGTGTTTCAAAAGGAGCTGTCACAGCTCAATCAGTTAATAAAAGATGAAAAAAGTGCAGCAAATCAAACTGTAGTCAGTTAAAGATTGAAGGTAGAGGATGGATATACCCTACAAAAAATGAGGTGAATTATAGCAATTCAAGAGGATGATCCTGATAAATTAAATAATGAATCACATTCCAAAGTTGATAAAATTTTTATTTTAGATTCAACACATGAAGTAAAAGAAGAATTCAAATAGCTATGGAAGAACATAAATACCCAATTTGAAAATATATTCAGCCAAGCAGCTGTCATAGTAACCTTTGCAAATAGAAGTGTTATAGAGGAACTTTACCAGGGAGTATGACACTAAGTGGTGTATTACTTCAGAAATCTGGCACTATTACTCATCTTAAACAGGAAAGATTTGACAAGAATGGGAAAATTCAGCTGTGCCAGCCTAGCAGGTGTGTGGGAAAGAACGTTTTCAAAGCAAAGCCCACGGTGCTGTTCAATGTTGTGCCCTTTTGGAGCTCACTGGAATGGATTTTACCTAATGGCATCTATTTTGTACCAGCCAGTGACTTAGCAAGCGATCTTTTGACTCATTTCTGGAAAAAATTACACGTGGCTGTTTATGGAAGTTGTTAGTGGAACAAGATCTTTCCGAGATTATACTTGTCATGGATTTTTTTTTTCTTTTTGGCGTAGTAAACTAAAGAATGATTACTTTATTAGCGCATAATATATTACTGGGTAATTCAGAAACATAGTCACATCATTTTCGTAGAACTGCAGAATCCCTGAAGGGTTTGGATTGGAAGGGACATTAAAGATCATCCAGTTCCATCCCCTGCTGTGGGTAGGGACACCTTGCACTATCCCAGGTTGCTCGAAGCCCCATCCAACCTGGCCTTGGACACTCCAGGGATAGGGCAGCCACAGCTTCTCTGGGCACCCTGTGCCAGGGCCTCACCAGGGAACAATTCCTTCCCAATATCCCATCTAACCCTGCCCTCTGGCAGCATGAAGCCATTCCCCCTTGTTCAGTCAATCCATGCCCTTGTTCAAAGTCCCTGTCCAGCTCCCTTGGAGCCCCTTTACATGTTGGAATATGAAGAATATATAGAGGAGATACAGGGAATTTAAGCTGAAAAGCGACTTTAGTTACACTGTCATGTTTAAAAGCTAAACCAGGCCTTGTCTTGTCTCCATCTGTGCATGGGAATAAAAAGGCAGAAAAATCTTCCTCTCTCTATGAAACTATTCCAACTTCTGCTTGTTGTATTATCAGAAAATGGAAAACTTATTGCAGTAGGAACCAACAAGTGGCTGTCTGCAAAGGTTCGGGCCCCTGTCACAGAACTGTTCCAACAGGTACTGCTGGAAGCAGAGGTGGGTAGATCTGATAACCGGAGATACTGAAATTAATAAACATCCCTTAATCTTGATACTCAAAGGTGAGAAATCCAATTGTTTTCTCTTAGCACCCTTCCGTGGCAAGAAGAAGATTTTGCAAAACATGAGTTTGCATCCAAAATGAGCAAAACTATTTGGGGAAAGGAGAATTATGTTTCTAATGAAAAGTACCATGGTAAGACACTTAAACTAGTGGGAAAGAAATACATACATTCACAGTATTGTGTTTTGATACACCCAGTGGAAGAGTATCCTCTCTCAATGTTTGCCCTGCTCCCCATCCTGTTTTGACCTCTGCACTGCCTTTTTGCTTGTTGTGAAAATTGCTGAAGTTTCAGGAATGTATTCATGCAGGTCCATCTCCTGTTTCTAGCAGAAAATCCTGATAAGTTTGGTGAGATGACTGACAGTTACTTCCACATTTTTTTTTTCTCTCTATCTCTGGTCTTAATACTGAAATTGCATCTTAACTTTTAACTGAAATATGAAATCTAAGCCTTTAGCTGATTACAAGGTTAGAGCTTCTCTGGTACCTGACCTCTCATTCTGTACCACTTGGTCTTGTTCTTACCAGCATTCATTTTGCCTTATTTTATGCTGTGGCCTAGGGACTTTTTACACTGTAAAAATCTCAACTCCTCAAGCTTGTCAAGGCTGATTTTGCTCTGGTGTAAGGTACAGCTCCTTTTCCTCTTCTTTACACTCTGCCAGAAGAGGCAACCATTGATCAATAACTTCTCCCAGGGAATTTTTACTACAGTTTTAATACACTTTGGTTAGTTAATAAAAATAACCACATTTCACAGCTTCAGGAACCTGAATGTCTTAATGTCAACCATCATCACACCTGGATAATGGGCAATTAGTTTTAAAATATGGTCTGACTTATTCTCTCTCTATGATCTCCATTAAACTCCGGCAGAGAAATACTTCCCAGGTCTTCAGTGCTGTTTCTGGCTCTTTTAAAGGTGGTTTTTTTTTTTCTTCCTTCCTTATGCATAATATCCTGTATATTCTAGTGCACATGAGTTAAGATTTGTCATTTTAAAAGGATTTCTTGCTTTAAACTTACTATTTCTTGAAAACTAGCCTCATCTTTAGTCCAGCATTGTCTGTAGAAAAAGCAGCCAGGTTGGAAGGAAATTAATAGAGAAGTCAGAAGTAATTAAAATTCAGAGTTGGCTGGACACTTGTGAAAAGTGCAGATGACTACCTGTGTCCACATATGCAGTGCATTTGTCTAAGTTACTGGTGTGTGAAAAGCAAGGAATGGAACGAAAGCTCCTCTTGCTGCCGTAACTACAGCAGATGCTGCTTGATGCCTGCTGAAATTCAGAAATATGCTCTCATCCTTTTACAGCAGCCTTGTCCTACCTCTTGTGCCCTTGATTTCAGACCTCTGACCTGGCATTTCTTCTGGCATCCTGTAACAAAAATTCCATGGACAGGTAGGTGATCCTGTAAGAATCCAAGTTATTTACGAGAGAAGATACTGGAAAAGGTGCTGCTCAGAGATGCTCCATTCTTGGCAGTTTAAAATTCTCTATTTCTGCCTGATTTTAGTTAATAGCCTTGTGTTTAAGATGAAATGTGTTCAATTTGTGCACAGTGTAGGGACTGTCACAGTACAATATCGGTTATATACATAGCAATACAATTATTATTCTCTGCTGACGAATGTACCGTGATATTGATAAAAAAGCAATAACTTCAGTGTACATGTCAAAATCTGCCCCGATAGCTTATTACAGATTGTTAGATGAACATAAATATCTAATGTTCAGCCTGTAATGTTCATTTGCACCATGGCAGATGAAGGTATAGGCTGAAGAATTAATTTAAGACACACTACCAATTCTCTGGTACTCACTGAGCCTAAGGTATGTCTTTGCAAGCATTCATGGAAGTATGGGTGACTAATTCCCCAGCCCAGGACCAGGCTGCAGGGAACTGCTGATGTTCAGCTGCTTAAACCTCTTCAAGTGTCCCTGAGATCTTCTGGTTCCAGCCAAAATCCGCCAGCTTATCCATAACCACCATTCCACATTCCCGAGAAGGGAGCGTGGCTCCTCAGGCTGCCTGGGCTGTGCTGTCCTGCTCCAGCTCCCTCCTGCAGAGAGCCAAGACAGGAGCAGAGCCTCAGTGCCAGCTTTCCCAGTGCAGAAGCGGGCTGTGGGCTGGACTTTCATGAAAACAGCCTCTATCACAGCGACACATGTGCTTATTTTTATGCCTCTTTTTGAAAGGAAAGGGAAATGGGGGGCACAGCCTCAGATAGGTCCCGCTTCCTCCTTCATTCATCAGCTTTCTTACCCACATCTAGAAATGCAAGGAAGCCGGTTGTGAACAATCTATTTTGGAGGCATCCCAGATTAAAATATACCTGTTTCTATGGCTGTGAAGTTGGTGAGGATGTTGAGAGGGACAGGGCTGGAGTACTGACAGAGAAGCCAGAGCATTCCCCATGTGCTGCACCACAGGCTTGGACATCCTATGAGCTGGCCAGGTAGAGTCAAACCCCCTCTTCCTTCTCACGAGGACATGACCACAAGGGCTCCTGCTTGAGGATTTGTGTGGCAGAAGGGAGTTTCCCACCCACCTCAGCAGAGGAGAGACTGATGTGTTTTGTTTTGCTTCCCAGTGCCTCGTACCTCTGCTTTGTGCAGAGGAAATGAAAGGTATAGTCAGTGATGGTAGTGGTGATTTATTCTGGTGCTAAGGCTTTTTTTAAGGTCATCAGCTGCATGATCTCTTCACATACTACTTTCAGTTGGTTACGGCTTTTTAGTGTTTTCCTGTTGGCCCTTTTTTCTTTCTTTACTTTTTCTGCCCATTCAGCTACATTTTTCCAATGAAAAATAGCCACTGCAAAGAGTTTGTTTACTTGCTTGTTGTAGAAACCAATAAAATCAGCACCAGCATCAGCTTCCTTAGAAGTACATGGATGAACCTCATCCACATTCCTCTGGGGGAAAGATTTCCCACCTTTTCATTCAGATGTGGCAGAGGAACAGTGAAGAGATCAGTATTTAATCTTCAATTAGCATTTCTGGATTTCAGCTCACTTCATAATCGAGTCTGTACACAGAAGTTTGTTTCACTAATAAGCATTTTCCTGTGTAATAATACAAGCCTAATTTCTCAAGAAAAAAAAGGAGTTCATTGTGAAACAGAACATAAAGTTATCTTGCACCAATGTAATCATCCTTCTTTGCAATCCCACAAAGCAGGAAGGCTCAATTACATCTGTTCAACTGCAAAAGTCCACCAAAATTGTGACATCTGTCATCTGATGTGCAGGTAATGGAAACCATTGTGCCACTACACAGCTGAGATATAAAGGACTTGGCTATATGTAAATGACTAAATCCTGTGGCATTTTTTATGAGCAGTTATGTGTAATATTGTCACCTAATGCACATTTTAAAAACAGTCACTGCACCCCAGTTACTTTCTTTTTTCTTCCTCATTCAGCTGTACCTGGAGAGAAATGTCTCATTTTAAATGTATTGACTGAACACACTTGAAGCATTTTGGGCTGGAGCCCCCACCCTTCTCCTCAGCTGCCCTATATTTGCATCCTTTACTTTCTCAGATTAAAAAAAAGAAAAAAAAAAAGAAATCATCATCCTGCAGACCAACTCACTGCTAATTGTAGTCTCTGAAGAAAATTAAGATGCTGTAATACACCATTAGAGTCTCTACTGCTTGTATTAGGCACCAGGATATGTTTTCCTAATTAATAGTTCCTTTAGTGTCCAGATTAAAAATAGCTGTTAAGGGCTCTGGGTAGATGATACAGCAGTATGAAATAGCATCACACCTGTCTCCCTCTTGCAGCTTCCCAAGTGTAAGTAGGAGTCAGAATTTCCCTCCTCATTAAATAAAAACACTGATAGATAGGACATCACTTGGCATCTCCAAAGTGCTATACCTAAGACATACCATCTGCTACGAAGTTGCAAAAACATAGCCTGAGAAAAGTGGGACATCAAGGTGGAGCTTAATTTTCTTTAGTCAGTTTTCTGTCTATCCTGGACTTGAGCAGGGATGGTGCCGGCACGGCTCACGATGCCTGTAACTGCAGTGAGGGAGCACGGCTGGGAATGCAGTCATCCAGGAACAGGGAAATTCCGGGGGAAACGGGGAAGCTGCTCCCAAGAGAGACACATTTTTAGTAACCAGGAAGATATTACTTTTGAAGGTGGGAGGAATGACAACTTAGGGCTCCCCTGTCCTGGCGAGTGCTCTCAGCACTGAATTACAAAGTTCCTTCTGCTTCCCCTTCCCCTTGTCACAGGAATTGTTTTAGCAGTGCTGCAAAGTGCACAGAGCCTGAGTTGGAGCTCAGCCTCCGCTCTGAGGGCTGTGGGTGCTTGCTGCAGCAGGAGATCGAAGCTTCAGACTAAGGTGACCATAAATCCCAGATGTCCTGCTTGTGGGAGAAGTAGGACAGGGAGACATGAGCAGACACCCAACACCCTTCCTTTCTGTGCATCACTAGATCCAGACCTGGGTTTCAGGCTGAAAAAAATCCTGAGAAATCAAAGTGAATAAAAAAAGATGACTTTCCAGCTGCATTTGCAATGGCATTTTTTGGGCACTCTTCTTCAGCATTCTGAGCACTGTGAGTCTCAGTCAGGTCCCTGAGAGCTGGAGACAGAAATACGGGAACATTCCCATCTGCTCGCAGACAGCCTCAGTCTTTCAGACATCCAGCAGCCCAGCTGGAGACACTGCTCTGCTCAGGTTGCCAAACAAACAGACAATTGGATAAAATCTGGGGGCAGAAAAAGTGGCTCCATTTGGAGTAACAAGGTCATCCTGGTTCAGCAGCATGATTTCCTGCAGCAGCGGGTCTGGCAGCAGCAGCCACCCCACGCAGCTCCAGGCAGTGCTACCTGTGCCCTTCTGAAGGCCACCCATCTTCCTTCTTATAGGGTTATTCAAATAAAAGACCTCCAGCATAACATTCCTACCTCTCCACTTTAACACACACATCTGCTCTGAAAAAGCATCTCTCTGATGTGCTGGTGGTTATAGCACAGTTACAATGCACGATAGATCATCCCCTGGACTCTTCAGAAATTAAAGAGTAATGGCTTTAGACCAAAAGAAAGTGAGTTTAGAATGGATATTAGGAAGAAATTCTCTGCGAGGGTGGTGAGGCCCTGGCACAGGGTGCCCAGAGAAGCTGTGGCTGCCCCATCCCTGGAAGTGACCAAGGCCAGGTTGGACAGGGCTTGGAGCAACCTGGTCTAGTGGAAGGTGTCCCTGCCCATGGCAGGGGGTGGAATGGGATGAGCTTTAAGGGTCCCTTCCAACGCAAACCATTCTGTGATTCTGTGATTTGCTTCAGATGAGGAGATGGAGCTTTACACACACAAGTGAGGGTTTTGGCTCTGTGCTCCTCCCACAGGTCATCCTCCTGCTCCCAAACAGTAATTTGACAGCCACGTACCATGACTTCAGTAACACAGAAAACAGCATTGCATCTCCTCAAGCAGCTTAACACTGTTTAATTGTGCTAATTTAACCCAGGTGGTCTCTGCAGCAGCTTTTGCCTTAGGCCTGAAGAGAAGCAGGGAGGGGAAAGCAGTGAATTTGCTACATTTGTGCATGGCAAGAGCTCAGAAACCCCAGTTGAGATGTGAAGAAACACGGCGTAGTATTTGCATGCTTCATAAGACTTCCTGTAGCATCAGGGGAAGGAAAACATCCTCCTCTCCATGGTAATGCCAGGCGGAGCACTGGGGAACACCCAAAGTGCTGATGGAGGAGGTAAAAGTCCTGCAGAGGCTGGGGTTGGGAACAGAGCAGACACAGTCTGTGAAGATCATGTTCAGAGCCTGTCTTTGGATAAACAGTGTGTGTTTTCCAGGCAGTACAAACATCAGACAATTTGTAACAGTGTTTTACTCCCTTCAATTTAAAAAAAAAAAAAAAAAAAAAAAAGCTTGTTAGCAGCCTGCCCCTTTTCACCTGAACCATTTTTAACTGAAGAACAGGTGTGCAAGGGAGGCTTCCTCCTGCCCAGGACATGGCACTTATCTCCAGCCTCTGAAGCCAGGGAAGTTTTGCTGCTTGCAAAAGGATCAGGGTTATCATGGGGTGGATAAAGGCTTGCCAGGGGTGGTCAGTGTTTCCTAATGATATTGGAAGTGGCTCTTTAATCTTGTCATCCTTTCTCTGCAAACAGAGGCATTTGATGGTGTCAGGTGTAAGTGTAAAGCTGGAGGGAAACCACACGTCGGGGCTGAGCCCCTCCTTCCCCGTGCTCAGGTCTCAGGAGCGTGTGGGCCATGTGAGATGGGAAGCTCTTGAATTGGTCCTTCCTCCCCTATCTTCAAGGGTGAATAAATGAATAATGAAGCACAGCATTTAAGCACAGACGTAGCCAATATTCCAGGTTTTCAACACAGGAAGAAGATGGGAACTCTTGGTAAAGCTCCATTTCTAGCATCTGGAAAGTCAGAGGAGAAACAGAGTGCAAGAAAACATGCAAACATCATTAGTGGAGAAAAATAAGTGTGCTTTTTCCATTTTGCTAACCCAGATTCCATGGGTGATGGAGGTTTTTTTTAAGCCTAACTATCCCTTTAAGAATGGCTAGAAACACCCGTCAGAGACTTGTAACGAAATAACATTATTTATCAGTATTAAATATAGATAAACAAAAATGAGAAACAGACTTAATTGAAACCCTCTGTGAAATCTGGCTAATCAGTTTTCATTTCCAGGAGGCTTTAACTTATGTTATTTAATTTATTATTTATCTGTTCTATTTTGATTTTGCTTTTCAGCCCCAGTGCTGGGCTTTGGGCTCTTTAGAAACGCGTGGTGAGAGGCTGGAAGTATCACCCTGACTTCAATCAGGCCAATACTTCACCCATGCTTGATTCTTTCTAAGGCTTTGATAAACTTAATGATCACACAAGGGTTCCCCTAACTTCACTGCTGACACTAATCTTGAGTCCCGGCACACTGCAGTGTATTTTCTTGACCACCAGACTGATTTTAATTCTGGATCCAGTTTTACCTCCATCCGATGCAAACATGATGCAATTTCACTTTATTTCTTTAATTTATAGGCATCAAAGTTGCTGAATCAGGAAACTGAGGTTATAGCTGTTGAAGAAATGAATCCCACATCGTGACAAACTGCTTCTTGGGCAGATTTTCTCTTGTTCCTCATTCTGAGTCATTGTAACACATTTTAAAGGCCAGAGTTACATATGAAGCTCTTGATGGTGAGAGCTGAGCCCTTTCTTGTGGTTTCTGCAGGCAGACGATCCCCGTCCTGTGTCTCTACTGGCTGCCAGTAGCAAACGATATTTAATTCGCATTGCGGTACTTCCTGTGTCACTGGAGCGTGTGACATTGCCCACCAGAACTGAGAGTGAAGTGGTAAAATATGACTGTGTTAATTGAATTCTAATTAGCCCAACAGTGCTACTCATCTCTGCTGAAGTGTAGCTCGCTGAGATTCCACCACTTCATGGAGAGGAACGGGAGAATTTGGGGGAAGAAGTAAAATACAAGGATCAGGGGGGCCAAACTATTGAAACTGGGTAGAACAGATTAAACTTTTAGTGGTTAACTCTGGCAGCAATTTGCCTTCTGCTTCCCCAAAAATCAAAATTTAAAGTATTTGTGGCATTCAGGGGGAAGGAGAGCATTGTTGTCTCTTTAAGGTCCACTTCTAGATTTACCCATTTGGGCAAGTATTTTNCCCCCAAAAAAAAAAAAAAAACACATATCTGCAGTTTTATGCACAAATTTAGCTTCACAATATACCTTGGAGATAAGGAATTCAGTTGATCCTCCTTTTACAGGCTGGGGTCATTAAATGATTTGTCTGGAGTCACTATGGAAAATCCCAGCAGAAGCAGAGAGGAGCCGTGGGTCTGCAGCGCTCCTCTCCAGCTCGACACAGGAACCTTACAACACTTAAGGAATTATTAAAATGTTAAATGAGTTGAAATGAAAGGCTCTGTCCAGAGCTGGAGCCGTCATTTGGATTATTGACTCAGTTCTTTGAAAAATACACAACTGCGGCAGTATTATGAATGCAATTACAGCCAATGGAGAGTTCTCAAGTGAAGGGCAAATCAAAAGGAAACCATCTATGTTTTATATTTTTGTGGTTGCCTCCATCTCAACAGTGATAGAGAGCATGGCTGTGCATACAAATCTCAGACATATGTTGATTTTTGTGCTTGTCAGCGAGTTGGGCTCTGGGGAATCCTCCCACAGGGGTTACACTGAGACAGAAACAGGGCACGCAGCTCATGGGCTTTAAGATCTTCTGTTTCTCCTTGAGATGGGAGAGGAGTGCCTGCCCTTATCCTCTTCCACCCACTCTCATCCTCCTTTCACACCCAGAGTTTCCACCCTTTCCCTCGTCAGGAGCACTCAGGAACAAATTGTTCAGGATGGAGGGAGGTGGGCACAGATGTGACCACCTGCTGCATGTGCCTTTCTTCTCATGGGCTTTTAAAAAGACACTTCATATTTTAAAGAGGAGGAAAAGCCAGTGGCCTTTGGTGTTGCTGAGCACTGACACAGCTGGAGCTGGCCGGGGGTGGCAGGGTGTTATTTTTTACAGGTTGGCAACCAGACGCTTGTTGCAATGATATACTTTTTTTTTTTCCCCTTCCAGAGATCGCCTGAGTGTAGATGTGCCAACACGGGTTCCGGTTTTACCACAGCTAATTCTCTTATTTCAAAGAGCGGAAATATCCTCGGACAAATCTGCTTTGTCAAGGTTGAAAACGTTCCACACCACAGATGGTGACCATAAGGTGCAAGTGAGTTTTCAGCTGAACTGGTGACACCCTACCCATTTGCTTCACTGCTGAAGATTTTAAAACTAGTTTTTGTTATGAGAAGCTGAGCAAGATTCTTCTCTCCAAATGTCTCTTCCTCCTGTTAGCTCCTCACTTCCATATTCATGGCACTCCTGCTGCTACTAGCACTACCATGCGTAGCACCTACTGCAAATTGTCCAGTTCCTGTTGTTAGGATGGCAGTTCCCTTTGGTTTTTGAAAAATTCATTAAGCGAGGGGGTGGAAGCGGCAGCAGAGTCCTGTTATGGTCCAGCACCCTATTGTAGGAGATATTTTTCCCCCAGGTGTGTTCCTACAGGACGGCTTGCTGGGGCTGTAACCAGATGAGCACCTCTACTTTTATGCAAAGGCAACGGGTTCTCTTTAGATAATCAGATGTTCTGCAGCACAAAAAAAAACTCCCACCAAAATTCTGTGGGCAGGGATATTGTGGGGATTTTCCCGGCAATGGTTTGGGGATTTTCAGGCCCTTCGAACACGGTGTGAGATTTTTCTTGTGGACTGAACAGAACCTCGACGGGAATGGTGATGGCAGCTTACAATAATTGCTACCGTGCTCTTCTGACTCCTCCTAACTGAGAGTGTTTATATTAATATGAAAGAACCCACCTGTGGTTGGCGGTCTTGGTTGCTGTATCTAATTTTTCCCCTCTGTGAATTCCCCGATTTCATTGTGATGCCTCTGTAACTATTTTGTGGTGCAGTCATTGGTCCTCACTTCTCTTTTGTTGCTGACTAATTCCTCCCTCAAAGAAAAATAAAGTTTAAAGGTGGAAGGGATAAAGGCTGGCTTGCTCCAGATACAACAACAAAAATGCAAGTCTAAAAGGAAACCCGATTCTGTCTCTGGTAAATTGAAACAAAAAGTAAAAGCCAGTGGTGAGGTCTTCTCTCCCCAGGAAGCTCATCTTCCTTTTCCTTGCCTTTCTTTAACTAGCTGATTTCAGGAGGGGTTTGTTAGTGGAAGAGCAGCAGGCTAGGGGCATAAATTACTTTGACTTTGCAAGGAAATGGTGTTAAGTATTAAATGTGCTTTGGGGCAACTCCTGCAATTCCTCAGCCTCCTCACTTGTGGTACATCTTTTTGGGGTGAAAAGCTCTGTATACATCATGTCACCATAATTCATGTTCATTCTCTTCCTCATTTGAGGGTTAAATTTAATATAGGCCAATGCACAATCCCCAGATTGGAGCTGCCACAAGGCTCCCACTGTTATCCACTCTCCTCACTGTTATCGTTGCACCAATCTGAGTGATTTCTTCTCCTCTGACATCTCTCCATCCCACTGCTTCCCCATTTCCCTGCTGGGTCTCCAGGCCGTGCACCCCTTTTCCTGCACTGCTCCATCTCCCTTTGGCTTCTCTGCCAGGATGGCATTCCCATCCCACCACATCACTCTCCACCTGCCTCCTTTCCTGCCACTTTCTATCACAGTTTCAACCCTGCTCCCTCCTGGCTCCCATAATATCCCTTGTGTTTGTTGCATTGAGCATAATCTGCTGGACTTCTCGTTCAAGGCCTACCATGGCATTGCCCTTCTTTACCTTTCATTTTCATTTATCTGTTGCCTTTATAATCAGTTTCCAAGTTGTTTCTTCAAACTTTCTCCTCTCTGCTCCTCAAATATATCCTTCATTGGTGCTTGCAGAAATGTTGACACTAATTTGGTCATACCTCTCACGCTGACCCATTTGTCCCCTTATTTTCACGTGTCACTTGCCCTGGTTTTGTCTGGTGTTCAGCTTTATCACAGTGTCTTAACACGTGCCTGAGGTTCTCATAGGAGTTTTGCTATTATGGAAGGAGCGTGACATGGAAATAAAAACCACCAGATGTTCAGAAGAAGCTCACAATACTGAAAGCTGGGACATATCTTTCCTCTGCTGGCTTCAGTGGGAGCAACACTGAAGCCAGCAGGCTTTTTCTCCCCAGTGCTGCTGTAAATTATAGTAGCCCCACTTGAGCCTTCTGCCTGTCAAATGCTCTATTCTTGCCAGATCAACAGCAGATTTTTAGCTCTTTTGGGGCCCACCTTCTTCAAGCCCATTGACATGATCTGGTTAGTGAAAAGAAGAAATATGGTCTCTGCATACACTCAAAATAACCATGTAAATATAAACTCTGAAAGTATTGTAAAGAGGTGCTTCCACTGCTTCAGGAGACACGCAAATTATTTGCCATCCCTTAAAAGGTGTGTAATTTAAATATTTTAAACCCTGAAATAAATTACTGATAATAAAATTCAACAGTGTAATACTTCTTTGAATATTTTAAATCAGATATAAATTGTTCAATGAAGTTGATCTAGTCTTAGCATACTTTTCAAGAGATTTAATAGTGCATGATTTAAATATATGATACTCTTCTGGTATATTGTATGGTAGATTACATAGATTTAAATAGTCCTGGTTGGGATGAAGGTTTCATAGCTCAGGGTTGCTGCAGCTTGACAGACACATCTGCTGGTCCAGCAACAGTTTCTGTGCAGTGTCTGATGATCCTAATGTGAGGGAAGCTTAATTCCTATACAGCCATTGTCAGCTGGCATAGCAGTGCACATTAAGCACGTTCTTCCAACATATATTTGTGACCAGCTTGAAGATGCTTTTTACATGGGGGAAGAATTAAATCTATATCCAATATATGTTACTAAAAACAATGTTAGTGCCATCTTTTGGGCAAGATTTTAAAGCACATAAGTCAAGAAATTTGATGGTCTAATTCCACGGTAACCATTCTTAAGACCATTTGCACAGCTCGTGTTTTCCAAGGGAACATGCTTAAGACAAATGAAAAAAGCTTTACAGTGCTTCTGCAGTGATGTTATTTTGGGTTGCAGAGCAGTCAGACAGTATTGGAAAGTAGGACTTTTTAATAGTGTGTCGTGGTGTCGCTACTTCCAACTTCTGACTCATCAGTAACTATTGCATATTTCTCAAGTGGAGGATTTTTTCCAGTAACTTGCTGTTCTGAATGAGTTTATAGTGAAACGCTGAGCCAATGCTAACTCTGAGTAGAACAAGAGCTTTGATAGCATCTACATTCATTCAGTTTTTCTTTTTCCTTCACATATTCTTCAGCTCATCAGGAACTTATTCCTCAGACTATTGGTTCTTCTGAGTACTGAGCAGACCACACATCCCAAATAAAAATATTTTAGCTGTAAAACAGAGCTACCTCTTTGCTTGAAAAGATGAAAAATTGGGGATATCCTGCCATTTCTTTTTCTTAGAAGACATTTTTTACTCAGAGAGTGGTGAGGTACTCCTAGGGGTTGACCAGAGAAGTTGTGGATGCTGCATCCCTGAAAGTGTTCTAGATCAGGTTGGACAGGGCTTGGAGTCAATTGGTCTAGTGGAAGATGGCTGAAAGGAGATGGTCTTTAAGGTCCCTTCCAGCCCAACCCATTCTAAGATTTTATGACTTTCTAGAGTTGGTCTTAGACAATGGGCTCTCTTAGGAAAAACAGGGCTGGTCCACTAAACCCAAAACTGATGGCTATCTATTCCCTTAATCTCTTACTGTCTAAAAATTACACCATACACTTAATACCAACACACAGAACTTTATTCTGGGTATGAGGACAACAAATGAATTTTCAGCTAAGGTTCAATTAGGATCTTATAGCTGTTTTGGATTTCATTTTATTGGCTTTGATTAATGTACATATATTTTTACGTCTCTGCAGCTCAGAATTCAAACAAACAGCTCATTCTGTTTATTTAAGAGATTGCATCATCACACATCTGACAAATGCAGTCGCTGCATTTACAGCATCGTCGCACAGAGTGCATTTATTTGAACTTTCTCCCATGTACATGGGATCACACATTCAGATAAACACAGCTGTGTTTATTTCAGGCTGCACAGCTCCAGATTGTGAATGTATGTCTAGAGCCAGTGGACTCCACATGCGCTGTACAGGATTTGCAGATTCTTATACCTGCATTATTTGTCAGCTAAATGCCCAAAGGCTCATTTCTCATTTAGAGCTGGTAGAAAAGGAGACTTTTGCATTATGTGCTTCAATAATATTTGCTGGGTAGTTTATTGGGTAAAAATATTCAACAATTTTTATTATGAGTTAAGACCCACAGACCCATTTGTCTGGACACCTGTGCATTAACGTCTTCCTTTGTGTCTTGAACTTACAAGCCATCGACTGTGGTGCTGTCACCTTGTGATTGTGGTGGGTTGTTCACCAAGGCTCTGGTTTTGCTTTTACTGTTCAGGCAAGTAACATTGCTCATGTGGACTGAAGTCAGTTGTTTAATGACTTCACTGTTTGCAGATTGTGGCCAAAAGATGTTTCTTTATTTGCAATATGAATGAGCAAATCTATTCTTAACAGGGGAAAGAAAAGAGCAGCATTGTGTGGACACGACAGTGGTTGGGGCTGTGACATTTTGCAGTTGCCATTGTGGGAATTAAGGCCTCCGTGATTCAAAGTCTTGAAATCAGACATTGAATAATCCCCTGGTGTTACTCATGGGCTTGAGTTGAGCTTAGGTGTAATTTTTTGCATTCTTTTGTAAGAATGCTGGAAAAAGTACATCTGATCCAAGAATAGCATCCTACCTTCAAACTCTCCTGCGTCAAAACATGAGGCACTTCACCAAGAGCTGTG
>VYXC01009179.1:836125-851125 GCA_013397175.1 Platysteira castanea | reverse complement strand
GGCTTCTTCACCCTTTGTTCCCCTTACACCCCTTAATATACTCAAGCAACACAATGCTTGAACCACCCTCCCTTTCTTCTTCCCACTGAACCACCCCACTTTCTTCTTCTTCTTCCCACCAAACCATCCCAATTTTTAATTCCACTGCAGAAGCACAGCAAAAAAAAAAACCAAAACAACAACCCCACATTTATGCTACAACTTAGGGTTTGCATGGTGTTGATTGTAGTAATTTTACTCAAGCAGCTCAGGATAATAAAGAAAATGACTCAGAGAGCATCAATGGAAAACTGGCAGCTCTAGCGAGCAGCTGACACCCATGAAAATGTTCGAAAAATATCCCTATTTATAAATAATTCTGCTGACAGCATCACATACATGCCGTGGTTCTTTCCCCGCCTCGCTGAGGAGATTAGCCTGTAGAGAAAACCTTTGTTTCTTAAAGTTTTCTTTGTTATGTGGCTGATGAATAGCAGGAAGCCAACATCTTATCTCTGTGCCTTCACCGGTGGTGCCACACAGCCTCAAGCCAACTGCCCGTCAGACCTTCCCCACCTGCAGCACCCCAAGGTGAGCCAGCACCGATTCTCTTGGGATGCTCCTGACAGGTCTGGTGACAGCACGAGAGAGCTGGGACTCACTGAGTCCATGAGGGGTTTGCTGCTGGCAGAAAGACCTGAGCTGGACCCACCCCAAGTCATGCCAGGGGTCCCCTCTGCCAGCCCTCGCCTGCAGGAGGAAGCCCTCAAGGACCGAAAGACGTTTTTCCCCCACCACGTGAGCAAATACAAATACATACATCTGCCACAGAAGCATAAGGGGTTTCTAAATAAAATGTTGTCAGCCACTCGCTGAGTGCTAAAGTGGTGTTAAGCTGCAGAAAACAGTATTTCCTTTGGCATTTCAGACAGTTTCAAACCAATGTTTGAAACTCAAAACCAGTGCCAAGCCTAAACACATCTGGTTGATCCCAGGCCACAAATAGCACAGGAATGCCTTCAACACCTTCCAGAACTGCCATACTGAAAGCTTAATTCCAAAATAGAGCTGACAAAAAATACTTGTCAGCATGATGCCACACGACAAAACTCAGCAAAGCATGATGCAACCGTGAGATATCCAGACATAACATATGGTGCAAAGATTGGAATTAGTGAAGACCGATCACCAAACTTAGATTGCAGAAGGCAAAAAATAAAATCAAACATTAGTACCTTCAGCCAGATTTAATTTTTTTTTTAAATTTTGTAAATGTCAAATTATAATCTAAGTCTCATTCAGCTGAGTGGTGCAACCATGCAGGCACATACGGTGCCAATTGGTCATTATTTTATATTTCATGCGATTTTTCATGGATATTAAAATCCCGGTATTTGGTGCCTGAAATGTGGATCCCTGCTTTGCATGTCCTATTGCTAGAGCAGATCGTTAGGAACTTATTAGTGAACTGGCCTGATTCCTCGAGCGTATTTATCATACTTAGCTCATGCAGCATGTGACCAGAACAGGAATAAACTTCACACCAGAGCCCTCCCATCCTGTCAGTTGTGAAAGTGTGGTGCTTCTTTCATTTTAAAGAAGCAAAAGCAGGAAGAGGATGAGTACGGTGGAGTGCCAGCCAAGAGCAAAGGGCTAGGAAGCACCAGCATGGAAGGAAATCCATCAGGAAAAATCATAAATGCTTTCAGACCACTGAAGGATCTCTGCTTCCAGGAAGACTCAAGCTACTCCCTTATGAACCTGATCTGCTTTTTTTCCCCAGGACATGAGAGCACGCAAAGTCAGGCATAGAAAAAACTCCACTTTCATAGCAAAGTTGTTAAGAATGAATACCAAGGACTATGCTAATTTTTTTTCGATCCAGTCACAGCTACTTTCAAGTCCCACTGTGAAAGTTCACATTTAATAAGGTGTGATTAACGAATCCTCAAGGAAGCCAAAACTGTGTTATGAAATGAAGGGGAGATCTGGCAGCAAGGAAAATACAGGAGAAACCACAGCTAAAGTAACCCAAGTGACAGGGAAACTAGTAGATGCCTGGAAATCAGGGCTCAGACTGCATTTCTTTGTAAGAGAGTTTCCTAGGCCTGCACACACACAAGGTTTCTTTTTACCTTTATTTCTCTTTATAGTAAAATTGAAAATTCGAACTTGATATATTGAATTATGGGAGATTTACTTGTGTGAGCAGTTTCCTAAATCTGCATTTCTGCCAATTTAACCCGTTGGTTAAAAGTCAAACTCAAAGAAAACTCTAGGCTTTGAGATATAAATGTATTTTAGCTTTGAACCTCCAGCCTTGACCCAGGGGTGCACCAAATCCAGAGCTGGAGTCAGCTACCTGCGATTCAGGGCACAAGTTTAGCCACAAAGGGGAAATCCCAGAGTCTTAGCTCAGGAGATTTAAGCATGATCAAGTCACTTACTCAAATTAGCTTAAAATCCCAAAGCACTCTCAGCCTAAGCACTCTCAAACCCCAGCACTGCCAGTGGAAAACCCTCACGGGAGAGGTGGGAGCTTTCCCAGTGCTACCAACACCCCATGGGATGAACCTCTGCCGTGACCCAGTTGCCCTGCTGATTACCCTCAGAGCAACACACTGATGACCCCTCACTAATACCTCCGTAATTGCTAATTTTGTTTCTTTTTTTGTTCCTCGCAGACTATCTGCTTTTCCTCGGCACCTTTTTAGTGTCCTCCTCACTGAACTGCCCACGTTGTCACAGTCCCTCCCTCTGACTTACTTTTCCCTAAAAACAACAAGCCCAACCCTTGTCTTGTTCCACTTCTCCACCATCACTTCTCCATTACTTCGAATTCCCTGATTTTTTCTGATGCACACTACATCTGATGAGCACTACACCCTTCTCTGTCCCATCCCTGGAAACATCTGAGGTCAGATCGGATGGGTCCCTGAGCAACCTGGTCTAGTTGAAGATTTCCCTGGTCATTGCAGGGACTAGATGACTTTTAATGATCCCTTACAACCCAAACCACTCCATCTATGACTCTCATCCCACAGTTGTGCTCCATCCAGCTCCCAGCACTTTTCCTTTCCTGAAAAAAAAAGTCAACCACCACCACTGCTTCTCATCCAGACTTGACTCCATCCACCCTTCCAAAGGCTGGGTGATGTGCTCATCCCTCAGTCTTTGCCTGCTTTTCTCATCCCTTGCACGTGGCATTCGTGTCATACATAGATGTAGCCTGGGAGGGAATCATCCCTATTTTATAAATTAATTTAGAAATTAATAAATTAAAATACTTCATATTTTTATCATAATTAATGTTAGTACTAAAAAGGCAATGCTAGAGCTATTTAGTCTACCACATCCATATCAAGGCCTCAGTTTCGATCTGAGGGAACCTGACAGCTCGGGCAAAGTTCTTTGTTCAGACACCACACAACATACCTTAGCAGTGCTCAGTGTGCAGCTGTTACAACACTAATTGAAATATGTTTTTAAATGTATCAGGTTTCCGAACATTTGCAGAAGAATTATTTTCTTCCCCTCATGTGCAAAACCCAGTATTTCAACCATTTAAAATGAGTATTTAATCCCTACAATGTGTTAGTAGGTCATAAAATAAAGCTGGACTAAGGTATTTTACACTGGGGATGGGGATAAGTCTGTAATTGTAGGTGGATGAGGAGGACCTATAACTTTAGGAAACCAGAGGATCCCAGACTGGTTTGGGTTGGAAGGAACCTTAAAGCTCATCTCATTCCACCCTCTGCCATGGGCAGGGACACCTTCCACTAGACCAGGTTGTTCCAAGCCCCGGCCAACCCGGCCAGAGCCTCACCACCATCACAGTGAAGAATTTCTTCCTAATATCTAATAATATCTCCCTAATATCTAAAATCCTAACATCTAAACCCACTCTTGTTCATTTTGAGGCCATCACCTTGCCCTAGAGCACTGTCACACAATGTCACGACATTTATAACACCATTGGAGTAGAGATGAGTCAAAAGGAAACAGATTTGACATCCCACCCCACAGGCTGTATCCAAACCCATCCGAGATCCCCTGTGTCATCCACTGGGGATGGAGCTGGGAGAGATGGACCCAAGGAAGCTCACAGAAGGGCTCATGAAAAGCATGTGTTTCATCAGATGGATGAGTGATGTAGATGCCATATTTTGCAATGAAACTAAATGATAAATCTGTCTCGAATATCCAGAGGAAATATTTGGCCTTTTTATTTTTCATTGCAAAACACAGGTTCCCATGGGCACCCACGCTCAATCTACAGAGGGGAAATTATAACTAATCCGATTGCAAAGCCTCTAAAATTGCATTTCTGTTAAAACAAGACAACAACAAAAAAATCTCTGATAGAAAGTATCTCTCAATCTTCTTGGGCTAAAAGTCTTCGACTGAAAAGCTGTGCATTTCCCATTTGCAGTGGTATAAGAGTCACAAGACATCAGATCACAAGCTGTCACTGGTCCCAGACTAAATATCACCCATCCTTTGCCTAGGGCAAGTGGGTCTCTTCTCCATGGGAGGGGACCAAACAGAAATCCCACTCTTTGGAGGAAAGAAGCAAACATTTTTGTGACAGTTTGTTTTTTATTTTTTTTTAAAGGCAGTTCTTTTGAAGCTGCTTGGGGGTTTGGATGTTAGATGTAGTCCCAGTGGAGATGGATTAGTGGCCAGAGCATAGCAAAGCGGTCAAAGGTGCAAGATAAATGCAATTTATATATAATTGCCCAACCTGCACCTGTTTTTCAGTAGGAAAATGTCTGCAGACACAAACATAGAATATATCCTTTTTTTTTTCTTTATTTGAGTGTAAAATGGGGAATTCTAAACTTGTATCAGAGTAAAGCAAGAAAAAATAACCTTTAAATAGCATGTAAATTTTTTATGAATCAAGCTCTAAATAAAGAAAACTCCCGAGCTGGGAATTCAAAATACTAGCCAGAGAGAGCTGATTTGCTACCAGGCTCAAGAACAATATTTAGTTTACAGAATCAATCTGGAAATAAAACTAGTGCTTGCATCAGCATGAAAGCTACAAAAATAAAAAAGAGGTCTTAATAAAATATACAGTGGGAAAGGAAAGGATGAAAGCCCTAGCACAGCTATGAGGCCCTCAACAGCCCACACAAGTAATAAAATAGAATATGATGTAATATAGAACAACAATGAAAGGATTTTAAATTTCTAGGTAGGATTCTGAAAAACTGTTTCCAGCTTTTGTTGCGGAGCAGGCACGCTGAGATTTCCCCTGTGAAGCTACAACAAAGCTGGTGTGTGGCAGACATGGGTGTTGGTGAGGGCAGGACAAACACTAACCTTCACCTTACTCCTCAATCACTGGACCAGGAGCCAGGATATTTCTCTATTTCTAGATGCTCCCTTCTGGCTGCTCTTCTGCTCACTCACCCGCTCCTGGTTTCCCTCCTTGCTGTCAGCACAGAGATTGTTCTGCTCACCAAAGCACCGATGCTTTGCCATGAAGGCAACCACCTTCTTCACCTTTCGTAAGGAAAGTGTCTTGAACCTTCTGCTAAGCAGCTTGGAAAAATCTGAGATTAGACACACCCCATATTGGCTCAACTAATTTCAACCTGACCAAATTAGGGTGAGTCCATGAGATTCCACAGGAAAATCATGTGAGCACTGAATGCTTGTGCTACCTGCCACGCTCTGCCCCTAATTACAGTGCTGCAACCACTGGTCTTAAGGAAATAGGACTTTGTGAAGCTCAAACTCTAAGAGGGACACATAACTTCTCTCAAAATTCAATGGCATACCAAAGTTAACTTGTCAGAATTTGGTTCTGCAGCAAACAGTGGCCTCTACACTAAATTTCAGATGAGCCAGAACCAATGCAATTCACTCATTGCAGTAACATGATGAATTTGCCTTCTCCCCATGAAGCTGAAAGCTATTACAGAATACCACCAATACTGCACAAATTAAAAAATATGGATTGTGAAATTCGGGGCCCTTTTTCTGCTGTGCTCCAGCTGTGGCAAGCATGGTGTACAGAGGTAATCACAGAGATCTTTGTCCTGCGGCCGGCCTCATGGTCCTACAGAAAGTTCTTGGGTTGACAAAAAGAACTGGCCAAATCCCACTCTTCTTGCCCTGGCAGGGAAACTCAGCTCCACAACACAACATTTCATTAACAATAAACAATGATTCAGGCAGCTTATGTAATTTTACCTATCAGTGTTGTGCTTCAAGTAATTTCTCTGTGATAAATTTTTAGGGGCATCTGTCTAACTCTTTCAACACTTGTTCTATCACTTTCGGCAATAGGTACACAGACATTGGAAAGGGGTGACGAATAAAAATCTGATTGTCCAAAAGTCCAAATAAAACACATATATTCTTCTTACACAGAAAAAAGGAGATTGGTATAAACAGCATCCATTATTTGTGCTTCTCCAGGAAAGACAGGAAGCATTCCAATTCCTCCTAGAACACATTTTTAATGAAACTACAACAGATCATGATCAGCTGCTCAGAAATCAGCAACACCCTCAGAAAAAAGGTTTTTCTTCTTTTTTAGGTTTCAAAAAGTTGGTTGGAAAACGTGGGCTTGCTCTTAAAATGACCCGAAAGGCAGAAGAGGGTGTTGCTTTCAATTTGGTTCCTTCCAAGGAACACGAACTGCAGTTTCACATCTATGTTATTGATGCAATTACAAGCTCTGCCTGAAACTATCAAACTAATTTGAAATTCACTTAAGATGCACCTGAGCCATCAGCCAGAGTGCCAGTGCAGTGTGCCTCCTGAAGGCTGTGCATCAGGTATTGGGGCTGGCCCAGCCAAGCCCTTCAGAGCTCCCAGCCACTCAAACCCTAGCGTGATGCACTGAGGAACTGATGCCTTGAAGTGGCTACCTGAAAACAGAGGCTGGACAAGATTAAGAGAATACAAGTAGGTACTTATTGGGAGGCATCAGCTCCATAAAAGCAAACACATCCTTGATAATAGCACTTCCCACTTTATCCAGCGAGCTCCATCGCAGGATTTCATGAATTAATATTTACAGCACCCCAGAGAGGCAGGCTGGTATCATTTCCCCGTGTTTCAAAGATGGGCGAAGGTGAGAGAACGCTGGAGCAATTTGCTCTAATTCGCAGAGGAAGTCTGTGGCGAGGCAGGGGAGAGCGCAGTGCTCTCACTGCCTGTGCCTCTGCTGCAAGATCATCCTTCCCTAAATGCCAGGCTCCAGCCTGATGATGTGCTGTAGTTCTAGTGTATTAAATCTGACACCCTATACATGTTCTGGATCATAGGGCTGAGTCCCATAAAACTGATGGACGTGAAGCTGAGAAGCCAAGAGGGACAGAGGAAAGAAGCAGGAGAAGTGTCCCGGCGCTGCAGCTGTGTGGCATTTTTCTAGGCAGTAGGTTCCCATGCTACTTCAAGACCATAACATATTTTTGCTATTACGAATGCAGTTTATTTTGCAAATCAAGGTGATTGCACACATTTCAGCTTGTCAAATTTTCAGCCTTTCAACCATATGTCTGTCGACCTTATGGACTACCAACTTTATGGGATTCAACCATATGTCCAGATCCCGATATATATGAAGGCCAGTTCTAACATAAGAGCTTTACAGTAGTAGTGTAGTAAACCATAATGTTTGCAGATGGCTGTAATAAAATCATTCAGGAGAGGAAAGGTGCAGGGACGTAAAGCCTTCAAAGCTTCTTCTACTGAATAAACAATTTGATCTGAATAATGTAGTGGGAAGCACATTCCACCAATGAACTGGCTGATCTAGTCCAAAATGTTGCATTTAATTTTCTTTCCTAATCCCACGTGTATTTTAACTTCCTTTTGTATTTTCCTTTGTGGGATTATCTTAAAATTTGGAAGAGAAGTATAAGAAGGAAAAATAACAAAGTAAAGGGTTTTGTTTTAAAGGCACAGTCCACTTCTGAATTGTAAATTTTTCATCTGTGAAAAGCCAAAGGGTTATGTGGGGCCTGGAAGATGTATTAATAGAGAGGTATAAGGTTTTTACCCTCACATGGTGAGATTGAAGGATGATGTGACTTGCTTCATTTCCTGAAGCAGGACTCAGCTTTCAAAGTTAAGGAAAGTTTCCTCCTGAGTAAACTTTTTCTAACGCTAGGAAGTTGGAGTTTGGTTTATGTCCTGCTGCACAGTAATTCAGATGATAATTCACATTCCCTTTGTCCAACATAACTTGATATCTCTATTATATGGGAAGCTCCGGTCCCATTTTCCCCTAACTGAAACATGCTGAGCCAATTTGTGGCCCTCAGAGAGCTCTGTCCTGGCTGACAGTGGGGAAGGGAGCACTGTCTGTAAGGGGAACCACGGCCAGCATAGGTGTGATGGAAGGTCTTTTTCAAACCAAAGTATTTTTTAAGCTGACAGTGCGTGGTGAGCTTTGGCAATCTTCCTTGAACTAGACAAAAATCACTTCCTACTCAGGAAAGAAAAGAACCTTCCCTGGGCATTAACTGGGAAGTGAAAAAGTGAACTGCAACCTGCTTGTGCTGCTGGTGTGCAAAATCACAGTGAGAGGAATCCCCCTGAGCTGTTGACTCTCAGAGAACTTGGCCAGAGCCAGCTCTCATGCTGCTAACGTCAGTGGAAGTTTCCTATTGGATTAAATGGAGCAGGGTCAGATAGTGCTTAAGAAACAAGAAATACACTGGCACTCTTCCTTCCCATGCCAGACTTTGTGTTGACCAAGTTGCAGCTGTTTCTGAGCGCTAGGGCCTGTCTCAATTCAAGAGGGCTTGTCCTGGGAGATGCTGATTACCACAACTGCCATCGCAATCTGCATGAAATCTCACACAGCACCCACCAACATTCACCCCATCGCACCCAACTGTCCTTCGCCAAGCAGTAACCATCAAGAAAAATTAAACAAATAAGTCAAACAGAGAAAAAAAATCTTTTGAAAGCCTCAGCACCTGCACAAATGTACTCATGAGGAACACAGCATGGCCCTCAGTCCTGCCCTTGGCATTGCACGGCTGCCCTACCTGTGTGCTCGTATTTGTGTCGCAGCAGGGAACTGCTCTTCTGGAATGTCTTGTCACATAAGTCACACGCGTACATGCCACTTTCTGTCTTCTTGATCTTCTTTCGGGACAGACAGGAGTCGGAGTCCGTCATGTCGTCGAGGCCGGACATGTAGTCTGGGGTTCCATCAAGCAATTCTCCCTGCGAGGGAACCACTCGTCAGCGACAGCCGCTTCCACCACCAATCCTGCCCGCCAGCCACCCCAGGAAAGTTAACATCATGCCTCGGTGGTCCCTCTTAGCTTAGGAACATGAATAATGAAACTACAGCTGATGGAAACTATGGAAATAACGAGGAGCCTTCTACTTCTATGCCTCAAACCAGCTTTCTGTCTTTGAGTACTCTGCAGAAATATGGTTTGCACAGACCAACAGTATTCACCATATCAGCACTAAATATTTCCAAGAGGCAGAAAGTGTGAAGGGGAGGCCCTTCATGGTCGGCAAAAGGTACTGTAATATTTTACAGAGGTAAATGTAAGCAACAGCTAAGGGATCATTCCTTTCAAAACTCCAAAACTTGGATACACTCTGTATCTGTAGAAAGGTTTTAATTGAATTTTATATTTAGGTACAAATGTTATTATTATGCAATCCATTTAAATGTATGTCTCCCGACTAAAGGCCTCAAGCTATATTTTTATATTTAATTTTGTAATTTGAAATAGGGAATATTAATAACACTTTTTATCAATGTTCTATCTATGTTAAAACAGCCTTCAGCATTAAGCAATAATGAATGTGGATCAGTAAATTATTAAATTTCTTGATATTTATTTTGTCTTGATCCAAAGAGAGTGCAAACTTGCATGATAACATGCATTTCCATTTGCTATCACAGAGTTCAGTTTTCTTAGACTAGGTTTGCACTAATTAATATTAGAGAAGATTAAATAGGCTTAAATACATTTACAAAGAGGGCAGATGTACTGTAAATTGGAATAGTGGAACAGCTGTTATGGAGGTGCAGTGCTATTTATGCTCCTATTGTGCAAAGAGGGATTACAGTCTGTAATGTAAAACCATACCTGATTTTCACATTTGAAACTATAAAACATTTACTAGTCAGTAAAATTACTAATAGACAGTAATAGGACATAGGGGAACAGGAACAAATGTAAGAAAAAATTATTAATCTATAATCAGTTAATCTCATTTAACTAAACTCTACATTGTATCTGAATACATCCAGCAAAAGTCTATACATGTACAAGATTTCTATGGAGCTGCTCTTCACTGCAGGCATGCAAGGGACAAAATCCTTTGCTACACCTGTGTTGGCTCTGGAACGACCTGAGGGAAGGACTAAGGGTTGTGCCTGGGCACGAAGAAGTGCTGACCCAAATTACGTGTCCAGGGAAGGACTTTGGCTGCGATTAAAGGCTCTGGCTGCTACCTCTCCAAATAATTTCATTTAATCTCTGAGGTTTTTTCAAAGCTGTTCCAGATAACTGGCAGGATTAGAGGACTAGGGGTCTGGGAAGAGCAGTAGGTGGCCCAAAGGAAGGAGCTATGGGTCAACATTTCTAATCCCCCAGACATTCGTGAGAAGAGAGGACAACTTTCCCATGAATGGTGGGTGAACAATGCCCCAAAATTATGGAGAAGGAAGCGCAGAAGGCTTTCAGTGGATTACAGTGTCTATGAAGCTGTACAGACGTCTGCTTAGAGGGATACAACTTTGTGTCCAAGTGTGGGGGGTGACTCCCAAGGGGTCTCCCACTGCTCCTTTTCTCTTTGGTGAAAGGTAGTTATGCCCTAAAGAGATAAATTTCCCTACAAAGTTTCCTTTTTTTTCTCTAGCATGTGATTTTTCATGGATATTATTATTATTATTATTATATTGCTATACAAATCTAATGAGAAACAGCTAAACTCTTAACAGAATAAAGGTCGTTATGCCTGTTCAAAGTAATTGGTACTGCTTCTGAATCCAAGTAGAGGCACTCTTAAGTTAACTGCAGTTTATTTTTCTACTCCACCACATCTTTCCAAGTTCAGACTTAAATAAACTCTGCTAATTTTGTTGGAAGTGTTGATTATACCTTTGGGCTTTTTTTCTGTAAGAGGACATATCACAAAATACTAAATTCTTGCCTTTCAAAGGAAAAAAACATTGAAACATGTTACCTGAAATCCTTGTTTCCTCTGGTACTTTCTCCTTTGCTGCATATCGGCAAAAGTAGCTGCTCCAGTTGGGTACGTATAGGCCATATGTGGTAGGAAGCTCATCTGATCTAGTCCTGGGTATGGTCGCAGCCCGGGAATACTGGTCTGGACTGGTGGCATAAAAGTGGCCGGGGGAAATGCGCTCTGTGGTGGAAGTGTTGTGTATAAAGGTTTGGCACTAAATGGGTTCATACCAAATACTGGGTTAGTGCTTTTATCCAGATTATTTGAATTAGAAAACTCCTTCTTGATAAATGTCAAGTTCAGTGGCTCATCTGAGTTTTCAGATGATGAAGAAACACTATTGTGTTCTAAATTTACACTATTAGATTTTGTTTTGTTCTTTGTGGCTATAATACTTTTGGGTTCCTTCATTTGTTTTGGTAAAGACAAGTCCAATGGCTCAGCCTGAAGCTCCTCAGAAGAGAAACTGTTTGGAGTGTAAGAACTACTGTGGGAGTTTTTAGAAGATGTGGAAGAAAGATTTAAAGGAGAAGGAGTATTGCTCCTAGAGTGGTCCAATTTATCAACTGGCTTAATATTGGTAAAATGAGGAGGTTTTGTTAGCCTGAGAGGAGTATCACAATTAGTAACACTGTTATGGAGTTCAGCTATAGACGGTGAAGTTATAGAGTCCACAGGCTTTATTGGAGATCTGGCTGACAAAGAGTCTTTAGTGGGAGTGTTGTTGGTGGCAGCCAGCGCCACCTTGGCACTGGCCCTTTCCAGTGATGGTGACCTGGAACTTGAGTACTGGTAGACTTTTCTTTGTTCAAACCATTCCTTCACAAATTCCTGAGGAAGACCAACAGCAATGGAAATTTTCAGTAGTTCATCAGAGTTGGGTTCCATATTCATAGCATAATATGCTTTAAGTACAGACATGTGGTCCTTGTATGGGTTGATGGGGCTAGTCATTCCTTTCTCAGAAAGTACTGATGACAGCAAGAGGGTTTGCTTATCAAACACCCCAGGTTTGTTGGGAACCATGTTCTCATGAGGCTGAAGGACTGCCTTGATTTCTTCATTCATTTTACACAGGTAACGCTCATGCTGATGCAACGGAATGGGACCAGGAAAGCTTTCTTTACAGAACTGGCATGAAAATGGAGTGGATACGTTGTGGTTCTCTATCATCTTGTCTTCAGTCACCAGGTCTATTAGGGTTCGCAGCTTCTCTTTTTTAATGTTATTGAGCTGCCTCCTCGAGTCTGTGGTCAAGCTCTGAAGGCAAGCTTTGGCTTCATTGACTTTCTCTAATGTATAGTCAATAATACTTTTAGTGGCACCATTATGACTTACTACTGGAAGACCCACGGGGGGAATATTGGGGGAGGTAACTCCTTGTTCCTCGGCTTGAGAGCATGAATCCTTCATATGGTAGACCTTCAACTTGGAGATCTCTTCAGCCTTGCAGTCCATTTTCTGCCTGGAAACCGTGTTGTCCACAATCTGTAGGACCTTCTGCACCTCGCTTAAATTGCTGCCTACTGCAGGAAACCCGAGCAACGGTGCTTCCATCCCTACACCTAAGTGCTGCATTGGACTTTGAGCAGATGCGTGAACTCCTAAGGGGCTGGTTGCTCCAAGTCCACCATTCATAAAAGGACTAGTTGCACTAAACCCATGTGAGGCCATAAGAACCTTGTACTCATTGAAATCTAGTGGTTCTGTTTTAATTTTCAGTAGGCCTGTTTGCTCAGACATACTAAGTGGTTTGCCATTCTCCAGCTTGTTTCTCAGCTGTGTGATGGCTGAATTAGTAGGAGAGGAAGATACAGAATTAGGAGAAGAACCCGTCTTGATATTGTTTCTCATTCTGCCATTTACAGAGATTAAACCAATACACTTCTTGCTGCTGATGTGCGAACTGTAGGAGCCAGAATGGGAGAAACGTTTCTTGCAGTTTGGACACTCATATGGTTTTTCACCTAAAATGATAATTAAAAACAAATGTTAGTTATCATTCTTGCTGCTATAATTGCAAGAGATGACGTTCGATATCTAAGTGATTGCCTGTGTATACAATGATTAATAGTGAGGAAAATATTAATTCTGTGAATATGGCCACACACTACCACTGCTTTAACCTCCTCTTTCTACAGGTTTTGAGGTCAGTTTCGACCCGAGGTCTCCAAGTGGCAACAGCCATCAAGTTGGGAGATTGGCTCCCAACTGACCAGGGCTCCAGACTGACCAGGGCAACTCACAGGTGAGTACCCTGTGGGGAAGGGAGTCAAATCAAATCAATACTGTTCAAATTCGATTTGTTTCTTTTTTGTTTTCTCTCCAAAAAGGGAATTTTCGCTGAATATGAGGACCTGAGTCCTGATAATAGAAAATCCACGTTGGTTTGTGCCTGGGCAGAGCCTGGTGACATTTTGTGTGCTGAATTCTGCATCAAGTAGGAGAGCCAAAATGCCCAAGTCATTCAATCTGAGACGCTTGGCAGTTACTCGTTATCTGGGAATATGAGTTGTATTTCACTTGGGGGGACTTTTTATTTTGGAAAATGTAATGGACTCTTCAGATTCCCGCTGCACAGCAATGAATGAATGCTTCTGCACTCGAACTGCCAAACAATCTATATTATTTGCAGGAAGCTTTACTATTTCCAAATCTTTCAGCGAGACCGTGGTATTAACAGCATGATAAATGAGGATGACTCAGATATCACTTATGAAATACCTTAGTAGCTCCAAGAAGCCAGAAGCAGAACTGTGTAAATTTTAAGCAGTCTTTAAAACTCAGCTAATTAAACAAAATGCAAATGAGCACACCAGCACCTCCGCTACTCACCACTGTGAATTCGCAGGTGTTCCTTCAGATGGTGTTTATATTTGAAGGCCTTGCCACACTCAGTGCATTTGAACTTGCGATTGCCTGCTCCTTGGGTCAGCATTTGGTGCTGGGAGGAAAAGGAAAAAAAAAAAAGATACCAACATGAATTTTATGCAAGAGAAACCATGAATTTCAAGCTTAAAAAACAAAAATTAAATTAATGTGGCTCTGAATTCATCAAGCGGACCAAAAGGTCTGCATGTACATTTATTTGTCTCATCAGCGTTGCAATAAAAATCAAAGTGTTGGCAGTAAACCGAAACAAATGAGAAAGTACTTTCACATGAGCATTCGATATTTGCTTTAGAATTATTTCCTAAGTCTCTCATCAGAAATGTGTTGCTTTAAGGTATCTTACGGTGAGAGAAACAGCTTTATAAGAAGATTTGTGGCTCTTAATATTCCTAGCAGATTCTGAACATGTGGGACTCGGCTTGTTTAAAAATTCTGTTTACTGCATGTGGAGTGAAGAGAGAAACACTGTCGTTAGTGGCATTTTGTGTAAGATTTAATTCATTATCGAGCAGGAGAGACTGCATCTTTGGCATAAGCTGCTGCTGGAAGTGTTTTTTAAAATCACAGAGCAGCAGGAAAGACTTGAGCTACCTTTCGTGCCGTGTTTTCCCCTGGTGCTCTTCTGAGGGGCGAGGGAAAGTTGAAAGTTAAAAGTGGTGTAAAGATATAATCAAAGGCAGCTGACCTTTTTGCAACAAGCAAGGAAAGCCCCATGACTTTGAATTTGGAGAGAAAAAAAGTAATTAATTAAAAAATAATTATTATCTTGATAATCATGTAGCCAACCACTCTGGACTCTCAAGGTAGGAGGTCAGCCTTTTGCAGGCAGCCACGGCACAAAAGCCTTTTGCAGGAGCAGGGAGGGGGAAAAAAGGGGAAAAAAAAAGAAGAGAAAAAAAAAAAAAAAAGGAAGCACACAAAAGGTAAGAAAAA
>VYXC01009179.1:824731-835953 GCA_013397175.1 Platysteira castanea | reverse complement strand
AAAAAAAAAAAAGGCAGTGCCGAAACGGTATGACAACTGCGAGGGTGTGCTGCCTCTTCCCACATTCCTGGCGAGACAGATGGTGTTACATGGGACACAGGGAGGTTTGTTCAAACAGCAGCAACCTTCAAAGATCAAGCAGAGCCCAGCCCGCCGCGCGCCATTGAGGGACCCGCGCTCATATGTTGCTGAGTTGCATAAACAAACAGCAACAGCTGTTTTGTCTCCCCCCATCGCCCTCCGAGGACTACTATAAACTTTAGTTGTGCCACTGTTAATATGATACAATCATTTTAATTTACTAATTGTAAATGCCATGAGCAAATGAGGGGACTTTTCAACACCAAAGCTACCATTCATAATGCGCCAGTACCAGTGCGCTCTCGCATGTGAAATTTCAGGCGGTTACGTTGGATAAATATCCAGGCGGGTTTTGTTCCCTCCCCTGGTGTTTTTAATGATACGAGGCAAAAGGAAGAACCTTACGGTGGATCATGTTCGGAAAAATATATATGGGAAAATGTGTTTGTCTACTGGAAAAACCATGGGAAGGAAAGAATAGAAGAAAGCACTCTGGAGCCATTTATATTGATTTAAGATCAAGCAAAAGATACAGTTCTCTTAAAAATGCTAATTGCAAAAATTGTGTGATTAGGAAGATGTGTGTTTGCCTAACTGCATTTACCTTATGCTGAGAAAAACCTTGCCAAGAGAAATCCAGCTGATTGTGATTTTTCAGGTTTTTTAAGAAAAATAAATATGGCATAAAGCCCTTATAATTTGACACAATGCACATGTCTATTTATTCAACTTTTAACCAGGCCATTTGAGTTTCCATTACAGCCCTCCTTAAGATGGGTTTTCAGAAGTAATCCTCCAGCGAGGAGCAGTTTTTCTGCTGGTGTGTAAAGAATTTTGTGGTGCAGGTCTACCGCAAGCCCATCTAGGAGCACTAGGGAAGCTCAGTCACCTGTTTGAGACACACAGCATTTCCTTAAATGCGGCACTGATATAATATTACATGTACCCCATTGAGGAAAAAAATGGCTTTGATTTATTGCAGATACGCTGCCGGGCTATACAAATGAGAGCAATGCCCAATTCTAGTGGCACAATCACAAATGATAGCCTATATGTACTGTCGGAAGAGTTCTTCTCAAAATGTGTAATTATGTCTAACAAACGGTTATACAAAACACGCATAATTTCATGTGATTGAAAAGGTTACTCAAAAAGTAATGAAAAAATATTAGCGGATCTTTTAGTATGTCTTGGAGCTCCTATTTGCAACACTGCAAAGTAAAACTAGGTGAAAAATGGAATTAAAATTGCTGAGATGTTTAATAATGTATAATTAAAATGCTACAGTTTCATTCACTTTTTGAGGAACATAAAAACGAAACTAAAGTCAAGTTAAAGTGCAAATAAAATTTCTAAATTAGAAATTAACACACTCATTCGATCGTGAACATAAGACTATTAAATCATATTAGAAGAGACCATCAAAAAATCATTTAGACCTCAATTAAAGCTATTACCATTAAAAGATCTGCATCTTCAAAATGCCATGAAAAATTAATAATGATTGCCAATCAAAGCAATATCGTTTCTCTAAGGGGTTATTACAGAAAGAAATCACTTAAAACCAGCCCCCCACCTGATCTGTCCCTGGCTTGTGTGTCACCATATGCCGCTCGAGCTGGGTGCGGTAGGCAAACGTGTAGTTACAGAGAGGGCACGAGAAGTTCTCCTCGTTCTTCTCATGGCGGTACTTGATGTGCTCCTTGAGGGACGTCAGGCGCTTGTAGCCCCGGTCGCAGTAGGGGCAGGTCAGCAGTTGGGCGAAGGCATCTGGAGTTCCAGGTGGCAGGTCTGCACCCCGGGATGGGGGGGGAAAGAGAGGCAGGCCAAAAGGTCAGCAAATCAATGGCAGCTCATGGGCTGATTGCCCGGGATGGTATGAGAGGAATCGCCGCAATCTGCTGCCCGGGAGGGAGGGACAGCACTTCCAACCGGCGGCGGGAGGCACCGGCACCCGCGCACGCCCACGGCAGACTCGCAGGGCCCGCTCTGGGCACCGCCGGGAAATTAATTATGGGCATCACTCCTCCTGCAGACCTGGCTGGCTGGAAAACTAAGAAATACTTTTCCTGATCAATTGGCAATTTGCATTCCCGCCCCAGCTCATTACGTTACTTATGCCATTGACCGAATCCTTCCTACTGACTCTTCTCCAATTATTTATCAAGGCGTTGGAGAGCAATAGGCTGGCTACTCTGTCTTTTGTTGCATTAAAACTCTATTAAAACTTCCCAAACTCCCAAGTAGAGCAGCAGCCTTTCTCCTGTTTAAATTCAGCTCTACAGTTCACCCACCGAATAATACAAATGTGCTGAGTAAAAAATCACAATACACTGAAATTACAGCCCCAATCTTTGCTCATGAAATTCCATGCCGCTGCAGCTGTTCTTCAATTTTTAAGGTAAACACCCAGGCATGTAGTGCATTTATAATTGCAACAGCTGCACGAGGTCAGGATACTGGCTAAAAATGAATTACAGCCTCACCATTTTCTTCTTGCCCATTGGCCTCCGGAGTGCCAAGGCGAGACAGTTCCTCAGGGGCTTCAGGGTAAATAATGGCTGTGTCGCTGCGCTGCAGGTACTCTGCTATGCTGACTGCATGCCCATCTCCTTCCTCCAGTTTCCTTTTGGCAAAATATTCCTCAAAGTCCGACGTGCAATTTGCATTCTTCACTAAAATTAGAGAGGGAGAAAAGAAAGGGTGGTTGAGTGCATCGTCCCAGAGAGCTTGGGCCGGTCAGCAACATTACAGGTTGAGCAGAGGTGCTGGAGCTACAAGGCTGGGGCTGCAGCTGGATCCTTGCTCTCATCGGCCTTGCTCCAGCTCCCAATAAAATTAATGTGGGCTTTCCACCAGCGTGGATGGAAGTAGGGGTGGGCAGTTAAATTAACAAGAACAGGGCTCTACAGGGCAGCAGGAGAAGTTTATGAGGCTTGGGCAATGCAGGTAATCTTTCATTCCTGGAACCTGAACAACCTTCACGGGGCTCCTGGGGGTCCCACAGCTCTTGGCATGAGCCCAGCTCAACCTACAGGACTGAGCTCAGCTGCCCCTGGATCATGCAGACCCCAAGACAGTCCCCATGTGGGAGACAGTAGTTGCAGGTTGTAAAAGACCAAACTTTTCTGAGACAGGTCCTGCCTCAGGCTGCCCTTTGTCAGGCACAAGAAGAAAACTGCTCACATCTTCCCCCTTTTTCTTTCCTCCCTGGAAAATTAACTTATAATAGGAGAATAGGTAGCTCTAAAAACTTACTGCTTCGTGATTTCTGCAATAGAACTACATGGTTTAGACCATAACAGGGTTATCAAGCCCAAAACCACTCTGACAGTCTGTACAAGAGTTTTCCTTCTTTTCTTTAAATGTAACCTCAGTTTTTTATTATCCATGCAATGTCCATGAGACATAATACATGCTCAGCCACAAAGCATCCTGTTACTAAAAATGTGCTTTTCTCCTCCATGTATGAACACTACTTACAGGAAAGACCTTAAAATTCTGGGATGTTACAGACAGATAATAATATAATTATACTAGAAAAGGAAAAAAAAGGATATTATTATTTTCTTCCTCTAAATTGTTTTTCTTTGTTTATTAACAAGTCTTGGAAGACACAGTTGGTGGTGAGGAACTAAAGTTACTTGTTTTTAACTGACCATAAATAAAAATAACAACTTATGACTGATTAAATTTTTAATGTATTTCTGCTTAGTTGAAATAAGAAAATGAGGAAACAGCATAAACTGTTCTGGAGTAAAATAAAAGTAAAATACTAAATGGCACAGTTCTGCTCTCAGTGATGCCAGGGAGCAACATGGAGTAAACACATGGAAACCAAGTGGGTTATGGTTTTTAACCACTGGAAATGAGAGACTAACCAGCTCCTTGGTGTTCAGAAACGGGTAAATGCTTTGCCTCAGTTTCCTACAAAAATGCAAGGCAACAGTGCTGGCAGTGAAAACGAGACATGACCTCTGACTGGGGCACAACTGGGAGCCTGCAGTGCCTGATTTGAAGCGCTGATCTCGGCGTCATCGATAAAAGTAGATATCCGTCTCTGTAAACCTCATCCCTTTAGCCGATAAAATCAAATCCTCTGAGACAAATATGCCCTATTTTTCATATGAGCTGAGCAGCTTCTCAACCGTTCTGCAGTATTTTAGTGACAGTGACCAAATGGCACAGGGCACGGGACCCTGGTTTTGGAAGGAAACTTCTGTTCCTATCACAGTGGTTTTGTAGGGAATGGCTACACCACCACAGAGTTCCTCTTGGTCCTTCTGCAGCTCCTGTTACCATTTGTTATTAGCATGAGAAACAATTCTCCTCTTTCAACCCCAAAATAAAGCAGCTTCTAGAGATGGGGAGTGTGAGTGTGGAGAAGACGGAGTACTTTACCTCCATTTTGATCTGGGAGGGAAATATAACAAAATGGTGGTTGCTGAGTACACCTTATGCACAAGAGCATCAGAGTAAGTGTAGGACTTTTTGTTTTTATCAGAAAAAAGATGAGGCTTTACTTTTTATGCTGTAAATCTAACTTTTCATTTCCCTGTTATGCCTAGATCTTCCAAGTGTTACAAGGTCATCCACCCACTACCAAGCTCCACTCCTTCTCTTGTCTTACCAATAGATCCAAGAAAAACAAGTTTATTTTTGCCAAATTTAGGCCATGAGCCAATAAGTGCTACCTGTGAAGCAAGGAGGGGGAGTTTTTCTCCAGAGAGGAGAAATGGGATGGCTCCATGGGATGGATCCACATGTCCCTTTTCTCCTCCAGGTAAACTAGGGGCACTTGGATTTTGCAATTGCATTTATAGGATTAGGATTCAAGCCACCAAGCAAGGCCTGAGTTAAGATTAAGAGCTTCCATCCCAAACTCGAACCTAAATGAGGTTCTTCCTTCCTGCCCCCAAGTCTATCTGGAGGCTGATCCAACAGGCTGGAGAGGACTGCTGTGATATTACCAGCCTTGGCTTCCTAATTCTCGGGATTATTTAGCTTCTATGTCTATGCATGCAATCCAGGAGCTAAAGCAAATGTTTATGTCTACATTATAAACCCCTAAAAACAAGGGGATTTAGTGGAAAAGCTGATAGCTCTTTCACTGAAGCAATACAACCAGTGCTGCAACGCTGCAGATTAACACAAATAGAGGAGGATGACCATGAGGGTCTGGTTTCTCACCAGCGACCTTACTGACAGTTCAGACATGGCTGGAAGCTCACCCAGTGGTACTAAAAAGACCCATCCGACAACCATTAGGTTTCTCTTTCGACTTCTGGGTGGAATACTTGCTTCCCCCCTCCATGCCTTGATTTATTTTCCATGCACAAAGCCACGTTTGCAGACTCCTTGTGGGCTGACACTGCACACACACTGCACATCCCCTCCTGAGAGGCAAGAATTTCAGCGAGATCTATGATGGGTGACCTCACCAAATAAGTCTTTTTTTCAATTAATTATTGGAGCCTGGAGAGCAGAAATATTTCCAGCTCCAAAAGCTGATGTGGCTGTGTCACATAAAAATAAAACAGATTAAGGAAAGCTATCTTTGGAGGCATCCAGGGCCTTTCAAGATAAAGTGGGGGAGAGGTCCAAGGAGCTTGGGAGACCAGTTATTTTGTGTGGGAACTCGTCCTGCGAGATGGTGATAGCTGCCCTTAATCACAAACAAAGCTAATAAAACCACAGCCTTCATTAGCCAGGAAGTGAGAGGCCCCCATTGGTACACACAGATTACAGCCTGAAAATGGCCTGTCTTCCAACCTGCCAAGTTTTACTTCTGTTTTCCTGCCCCTGAAAGTTTTTCTTTCCCTTCTTTAAATTATGTTAAGAGATCTTTGCTTGAATTTTGTCAGATGTTAGTAAGTGAAACCAGGAAAATTTTTGTTTTGTTTACAGGATTTTGTTAATCTATTCTCTGCAAGCATGCTAGTTGCAATAACCATAAAAGGTAGAATAAAATAAACCATAAGAATGTCTTCATTCACATTTTAAAAACCTCTTCTGCTAAACATCACTTTTTCAAATCCCCACTGCAGAAATCCTCAGAAATATTTACAAATTCATTTAGCAGGGCCAAAATCGTAGATTTTCACCCTAATGGTCACTTTTGCTTTTTCACTCTGAAGCCTCCATGGCTCATTATAAAAATGCAGCTGATTAATGTACGGATAATAAGATTTCTCTTTAAGTACCACTAGGAAGTGGCCACTCTGACAATAGCAGAATAATTTAATAATGGAGACCTTTTCTTTCAATTTTCTTTCTCTCTACTAATGACACTTTGCAGAGAATTTGATGCTAAAAATGCACCACAGCTATTGCATGCACCTACAGAAACTTGGCGGTTAGATGTGTGTGAGTGAGTCTGAAAATGCATCTCCTGCCTCTGTGTTCAGCCCAGGTCACAAAGCACTGCAAGATCTGGTGTCAAGAAGGGGAGACACGTCGTATCAAATGAGAGAGACCTCCTTGGCCCATCTGGAAGAGCTTGTATTAATCTGTAGGATGCCCTAAATGGTTTTAGGAGACCAGAAGGTCACTGTTGAATGGCTTTTGCTGAAGAGGGACTCACTGATCCACGTTGTTTCATTGGGTCGAGTCTTGGCCTCACCTCAGCTACTTTACTGAACATCAGTATTAAATCCCCCTATAACCTGCAGGGAAAAATTGAGGCCAACCACTCAAGACAGGCCCAAATCCTAGGGTGAGGCTGAAGCAGAAAATTGAACATTTCCCAGACTATCCAGGAAGGATCTCCAATGGCTCAGGGACTGATATCATCCCTTTCCTCATCAAATAGTGGTTGAGGCACCTCATTGGGCTTGAAGGGGAACTTTTACTCTGCATAAAAGATTCTACAGGTCCTCACAGTCACCTGGCATGTTCCACTCAAGGTGAAAAGACTGGCATAAGCATTTGATTTATCAGAGTATTTATTATGCTTAAGTAATCTGACATAGCTCTGCAAAGTCTATGGAGACTGCAGCAATTGAAGAAACATGTTCTGCCCAACCTGTCGAGGCATCAGCCCCCACTGAAAGAGGCTCTGAACACCTCAGTGTCAAAGACTTGAATTAAACACTATCAGAGCACTGGGCAACTCATGATGGTTATTTGAGCAAGCCTCCCACAGCAGCTGGAGTAAAGAGGAGCCTGGGACTTGCACGGGATCTTTGGGGAAGGAATTACCAGGAGCAACACCCAGAGAAGCTCTTGCATTTTAAATGCAGACCACCTAAATGCAAAGCACTCCTTGAGCCACAAGTTTGCAGTGCATCAAGCTGGGTAGGGGTAACCCTTGTTTTTTCCAGTAGAGGCAGGACACCCCATGGACCCCACTCAGGATTAGCAGAGGGGCTGTGCCAGGGCTCGATGGCACCTGGCCCCCAGAGAGGTTTTGTGAGGCCAATGATGAGCTGGAAGACAAGGCCATCAGATACTGGAAGGGAAGGGACTAGGAGGACATGAAGTCTTCCCCTTCAAGCAGACCACATTGCAAGCATGAAAGAGTCAAGGCCTGTTATGGTAAGGAAAATATGCGCAAAGGAAGTCACACGGACTGATAGGGGACCTCAAAGGCTCTGGTAATGGTAATTCAGATAACCATCAAGCCTTGTTTCTGAATCAGATGTCTTTTAAAGTCCTGTTTCTCCAAGTGCTAAGCACAATTTGTCACTTTAATGCCGTCTCTTGGAAATAAAATAAGCTTTTGAGATACATATGTAGCCAGTTCTGCACAGCAACATCATTAAGTACATATGTAATGATGAACTGTGCCTTGGTGCCACCCTCCTTTCATGCATAATAAATCTAATGGATGAAGAAAGCAGTGACACGGTTTTATTTTCCGATTATTTTCCCCCTTAAAAATGATAAAGTAAATTTCTTGTGTTGCTTAATAAGAGCACTGGGGTTTTATGTGGGTGTTACCAACATGAGGAAAGTGTGAGTAATAAAATCCTAGCAAGACTTTGGTACCACCTTTTACAGTAATATTTGTGGAGAGCATTACCTGTGAACTAAATTTCATAATGGAATGCACAGAAACGTACTTATACTAGAAAACTCTTCCTTTTAGCTGTGTAAATCTATCTGCAACATCTCAAATTGTGACAAAATGCAGAAGAAACATCGGATGATGTATGGCACTCAGCCGTGCTGAGGATGGAGTGGGGCCTTCGGAAAGAACATGGTAAACCCCTGAATTCATTCGGATTAGAAAATAGCAACAGAAACCTTTTGCTGGTTTGCTCAGTTACAGAAAAAGAGAGATGGCTCAGAGGTGGTGCCTGCTAAATATCTCTGTCACACTTCTTGTGCCATCAAATGTATTGATTTCTAAGAAGGGGGAAAGAAAGAGATGCAAAAAGTGGGGGGGCAAAAAAAGATTAGCCAGAAACATTATAATCTCATAAATATGCATTTAAAGTGTGTGTGTCTGTGTGTCTATGTAAGGGGTTTATGTGTGTCTTGCTGCAAAGATGTTTTCAGTCTCTGAAGTAGCCCACTCTGTGCACCACCCGAATCTGGGGCCGTCAAGGAGGGTGCACCCCATCCTCATTATCAAGCTCTTCTTTAATGAGTTTCTCTCATTAAAAGGCTACTGTATCTTGGTCCAGCTACTTTATCCAAGGTTCACCCTGGCTGGGAAAACATCTCACACTGCTGAGAACTATTATCTCCCAAGGATGCAGCTACAAGGAGGAACTAAAGGCTAAAATGTTGTGGGGCACAGGAGGGGTAGCAAGGACTCTTCACTGCATGAATTTGTCACTGCACTCCCGTGATCGAGTTGGGGGGTGGGGATTAAAAACCAGAATTATGTCAATATTTCCTAAATTTTAAACAGAAAACAAGAAATAGATTGTTTTGTCACTCTCACCTTCACGCCCCGCTAGTTCTACGTGATCCCAAAGAAAAGTGGTGCTCACGCCGTGCAAGGCCTTACCTGTACCATTGTTTCCGGTGGTCTGAATTGTGGCTTCAGGCCCCATAGTGTCATAATCTTCCTTCATTTCTTCTGTGAAATAAAGCATGCACACTTTTAGCACTGGCACGGTAGTGAATGGCTCACAAAGCTGGGGAGCACACGGCAGTGCTGCGGAAGATTCCGCTTGGGGAAGGAGAGAAAAGGGCTGTTGTGGACCTCTGCACAATGGCTTTGTTCTGGGAAGTGAATGAGTTCAGCAGTGCTGGAGGGACGAGAACTTATTTACTTTAAACATGACAGCGAGTGGTGGAAAACAGAACTATTTGTTCGGAGTAAATGAAGGGCTTTTCCCAATATCAAATCTAATAAGCAGTCGGGTGAGAAAAAGGGATTTTTTTTTTTGTTCTTTTTTTCCTACTTATTTAAAAGAAATAATCAGTTAACAGACATTGTGAGATCTATACCTGGAAGAAAATGCAAATACAGAAGGAAGATGTAAGAACTTCTTGTATCTCCCTCTCTATCTATCTATCTCCACACAGATCTGAGCTGCCACAGTCATTTTAACCTCGTTTGAGGCACAGCAAGTATTGAGTGGCGCAGAAATGTGACAAATCTTCAACCGTGGGCAATTCTCCTCTGTCCCTACTACTTGTTTGCATCTTCTGTACACTGACAAAGTCTGTCTTTATGGCCATAAATTGGGTTAATTCACACGCAAATGAGCATGATACATGTAAAATAATTTCATATGTATTTTTATGGATCAGTTTACTTTCCATGAACCCGGGAGTTCGGAGTGAGTTAAAATAGCTTTTAGAAGAGGCTCCATCACTGGGGACAACACTTATTTTCCTGGATGTTTCAGCCTGCCTGGCAGTGCTTGTCAAACTTGGTTTCTTGCTGCTAATTTGTTAGTTCATGAGCAACAGGTATTCACACATGCAGCCTGGATAAGATTTAACCCTCCAAAGGGTTTTCACAGGCAAAAAAAAAATATACAGAGCGTTTCTTTCTCGCATTTTTAACTTCTAAATACCAGGTTTCTCTATCTGAAGACATGCACAAACACACAACCCCTCCCTTTCCCTTTTTTTTTTAAGTGAGAGAATTTAGTACTTGAGATTTAAGAGAAAAAATCTGCTTTAATCATTCACTGAGATGCACTTGCAAGAAATAAAATGGCACAAGGCGCCCAGAAGTGGTTCAACAACGACCAAATAAACTTAAAAAAAGGAGAGAATTTCCCAGAAACAAACACCAGTCGATGATCATTCAGGAAGATGGATGCTGCTCGGCCAATCAAGTGATAGACTGGCAAGAAGATCAAAGCACGCCATTAAAATGTTATTGATACATGAAGCATTAAAATTCTTATTGCTCTGGTTTTTTTGTTTTTTTTTTTCCTTTTTTTTTACGAGAAAGATTTTGATGAGGACAGATACTGGCCCAGTATTAATCCATTTCCATGACAATGATTTGACTGAAGATAAGGGAATAATATAAACAGAGCACATTCTCGGTTCATTCCTAAATTTGTAATCTTGTAGTATTCTTCAGATGTCACATTCTACAAGTAATTAGTTGGTAGAATAACAGGTTCTAATTGTATCATTCTAATCAAAACTAAAGCACAGAATGACTTAATTCAGAGCTTTACAACCAGCGTACAATACTGTGGTATAAATATACATGTTTATGGCTTTGAAGCTTAAAAAAAGAGAAAAAAAATTAATGAAAGCTCTTAAGTTAAAATATGCAGGTACAAACAGATGCTAAATTTGTACAAAAGCACAGAAATGCAGACCAGATGAAAAATATTTGTTTAAACTGTACAGCAGACAAGCCAGCCTTGATTCTTTTCCCAGATCTGGCATTCTGCCTCTCTAAGGATCATTTTCACGGGGTTATCTTGCGTCCAAAACATTTAGGAGTTCAATATGTATTAATAAAATGTTGTCAATTATGATAATTGATCTGCTGGGCCAGTCTAACATCTGATATTTTTATTGCAGCCTCCCAGAAATTTTAATCAAGGTACAGTGTTTCTGAGAAGTTCAGCCTTCGATATAAATATAGCCATTGTGATTTTCTTCCTTGATCATCTCATGTGATTTCTGGTAGTAAGGAGTCACAAGTATCAGAAGTTTTCCATCTGAGGGCATGTCTACCCAGTCAGCAAGGGGAAAACAGTTAACAG
>VYXC01009179.1:812231-817231 GCA_013397175.1 Platysteira castanea | reverse complement strand
ATGGCCCACGCTAGCATTTAAATGTTGATAATAATTAGCCTGACATTTGAAATACAGTGGTTGCACTGTTGTCTTGAAGATGTTCTGCTCAACATTACCTAACTAGCCCCTTTTCATACTTACGTGCTCTCTGTACATTATTCTGTCAGTTACTGAACAAATAAGACATCAGTTGCTAATGTATTAACATGCAAAAACTACGCTTAAGGGCCAAACACTGCCCCCAGTCCACAATGTAACTCCCATTGATGTCAAGTACTGTTAAGGTTGTGACAACCAGTAAAAGAAGGGAGCTGAAAAGTAGGGGATCAATTTTCTCCCTGATCTGCAAGGAATTTATGCAAACGGCTCCCTGCAGAACGAGGGATGGGAAAGGCGGCGGCGTGGGTCGTGCCACCGGATGGGAACTGCTGGTTTCCTCCTGCTCTGGCCCATTGTGCACGGCCTCATCCATGGCATCTTAACCTTTTGAGGGGTGCCCAGCCACTTCAGGTGTGCTGGAATGCCAGGTCACATCACTCTCTGCTCTTTATGTAACATAAAAGTAGGTGGCTGCTAAAAAGTGGCGATAATTCGCAGAGCAAGCTGAAAATGAAAGTATACACGGAAGGACAAAAATACACCTTTCTCCCCTTTGGGTGCCGAAGAATTCCGCACTCCTTATGACCTATCTACAGACAGCCCCACTCAGGAGTGGCCAGTGGGATGACCAGAGGAGAAACCACAGGATAAGTCTTAGGAGCAGCAGGCCTGAAGGAGAGAAGAAACTGCTTTCTTCCAACTGGTTCTTGGACATTCCAAGCCATGAGCACATATCCTGTGTGAGCACATCCATGTGTGCAAATGATTTAGGGCAAACAGACTTACACATGGCAAAATTCTGCATGTAGACAGCAGAGTACTTTTTTATGCTTTCTTAGGTAACAGACTCCTGTAATGCTCACAACACAGTGGAGCACATTAAATATAAATGATACAATCTAAGAATGAAGTCATAGCATTGCCCCTGCATTTCCTTGCTTTTGTCATCTCCAGATTCTAACCAGAGAAGGCCTTACCTGCTTTGCGTGAGTGTGTGATTGCCATCTCCTCTGTTCTATTACTAATGAGTGTCTCTCATCCGAAGAGAAATGAGGATGATACATGTGATGCAACAGGAAGCTTAGGGTACACCCACTCCTTTCCCCCTAGAATAAACACTGTTCTCAGGGAAGGTACACTGATAATAAAAACACATTTTTAGAAATTTCTCAGGCAACTGTAATCACTATGGGAATGGTGACTCTAATAGAATGTACCTTCAACACGTAGACTCCACAAATAAGAAGGCTTAGGATTTGAAGGCAACATTTTGCCAACAGACAGGACCTCAGCTGTCCTGAAGATATGATATTAGAAGGGTGCAAAAAATAGAGGAATTTGAAATGCAGATTAAGGGTTGCTTAACCCTGAAGCCTAAAAGCTGATGCTCAGGTCAGTGTCTCACCTCTCAGGTTGCCTGTACATGCACATCCTTTGGAATATGCCTTTAGTGAAAACAGTTAAACCCACTACAGACTTCAGCAGGAAGCTGTGATACCATTTTGAACCCTGATAAGCAGCCCACTGCAGGCTCCAAGAAGAGCCTGTGATACTATTTCAAACTCCAATAACAAGGAACACTCCTATATCGTGTAGGCAAATGACTTCATGTTTTTTCTATTTATATTTTTAGCCAGAGTCCTGAGGCTGCTACCAAAGTTGCACTGTCAGATGAGATACACTACACATTGGTGAGGCTCTTGGCTCCCTCTTGGCTTCTCTTCTCAGGAAGTGTTTGTTTCTTTGTTCCTGCTAACGACAATGGGATTCATCAAAGTTTATACATCTTGACTGAGAGACATTAATTTTGGCAGCTGTGTGGTCAGCCAGCCCCTGCTACCCTTATAGCTGCCTCTGCACTGCAGGGAGAGGCTGGCTGTTGGATGCTGACAACCAGGAGGAGACTCATCTTCCTGTGAATCTTGAGGGTGCTGATTAAATCACATACACTGGATTCCCAGACTGGAATTTCTCTGCTGAATACATACTTTTAAATGGTTACACAGCAGTAAGAGCACAGCTGAATGCTTTTAGAAATATAAATAATTGATTATTTATTTATCCTCCAAGATAGCCTTCTCTCCTGGTAGATTACAGAGCTTGTTCACAGGAGAAGCAAAAGCATAGCCTGGAGGAAGACAATATACCTTCAGTTTTTGCTTGAAATCAGTATGGAATTGGCATGAGTCTACTGCTCAGGATGTTCAAGAAGATGTTGTTGCTGCTTAACTGTATCCCTGATCTGATTTCAATGATTTTTAAGTATTTAGGGACATACTTTCTAAGTCTCAAGGAATTACAAGCACATTATTTTATGAGGAATCAAACTGCAGAAGAAAATTCTCTCCATAACAGTGCAACTTTATTTTCTCTGTCCAAACTCCGTTTTTCTCTTTCTTAAACATAGAGAACAGAACTATTCTCAGAGTTATCCTACTGATTAGCTCAAAAAGATAAGAATAGTCTAATATTTTTCAGGACTGGACCGACAAATGAAGAACAAAAGATGGAAGAAGAACAGTTGTGAGCTCTACTGAGAGACTCTCATGTTTAATGCCATTTATTTCAATTTCAAAGCGCTTATGATAAATGGGCACAAAATTATAATTTTTATTTTGCAAAATCTGTGTTTGTTCCTGTGTTCTCAAGGTTGGGGAACTAGAAAACAGAATGGATCTGGCTGCAGAGCCCCTAGTTCACCACATTTATTGGTGTTTTATACAGGAGAAATCACCGGTGTTTTCATACCTGCATTTTGACTAAATTACCTGCCTTTTACTTTGACAGTAATTTTAAACCACTTCACTGACTTGAACAAAAAGCTGCCAGATAACTGCAGAATTTAGTCCACTTTTTCCACTGACCCACTGAAAAACCTGGCTACAGCAAAGACAGAAGAATGCAAGATTTACAGCAGAGAGACAGAGCCAACCCTGTGTTCTGATTAGCAGTTTGGATGCCATTGTTCTGTCTGGAAAACACATGTCATCCTCAGAATCACCCAAGCTGTCCATTGACATCTGCCAGCATATCCTCCATCACCTCGCTCTTTTTTTTTTCTCACTTTCTCTTCCTTACACCTCTTTCCTTCTTTCCCTGCGTGAAGTATTCCAGTGCAGTTAGGAGTTACCCCTTGCAAAAACTCACCCCCCACAATACCACCTTCAGTCTCAACCTGACCATCTCAAAACGACAGAAAATAGACGGTTCCTCTGAGTCTTCTTACTTCTAGGATTTGTGCTGTGTCTCACTCTGGGGACAGAAATTCATAACAGCCCAGAGGCTTTATATTTTTAAAATTGTCACACTAAGACTTGAGTGCCTCCATAAAAGAAGCAGTAGAAAGAGATGCCTGAAGGTAGGCTGGGAAGAATCCAAAATGATGTCAGGTTTCCTTCTACCTTCCCATCAATAGTGTCTTTGAAGAAGAAGCCTCTTCAGAAAAGAAAAAATAACTTTCTCTTTAGTTAAAAGGGCTACCATGGTTTCATTTTGGAGACTGACAGTTAATGGTAGCTTTATTACCTTAAAATCTATACAGCCTCATGGTTTGCTGTGGATGGCTTTGCCTCCATGAGTTTTGATGATGTCCTTGAAAGAGAAATAGAGATGCATAGCTTCATTCCGTGTTGACTTTGGAGGTGAATATTTTATCCCCTTTCCTTTTCCTGGCTGTTTGCAAACAGCAGTGATAACTCCTATGCAGCACGCCTAAGAATTGTGGCAGAGGAGAGAAAATCAAAGCTTTTGCTGGACTAGAACAGTTCCAAGTCTGATAGTTCTCTTTCCTTGCTGTGGTGACTGATGATGAGGGACAGAGGAGATAAAAGAGGTGCCGGAACTGTGTATCGCTGTCTATTATCTTTTGTCCAAAAGATACTTTTATTACTTTCATTATTGTTTTTAGCTTTTATGTAGAATGAAAAGATTCTTAACTAAAGGAAAAATACATTTTTTTCTGAGGCTTATGCATTTTTGTGTGTGACTTTATAGGGAATAGAATCTTACACTCTTGAAGAGTCCTTAGAAAAATGCTGGTGTCTCTCTCTAGTTATACCATAATACAACTTTCCCAGCAAAAATAATTTCTGTTGAAACACGGGCTTGGCAGTTTCAGGAAGACAGTAAATTGTGATTTATCCACCATCATGTCTAACAGCCTGTTGAGAACTTTTTCTTTTGCTGTGAAGGCCCTGAAACACAGTTTGTACAAGGCTGTCACACCCAGGTAGAGCTACAACAGCCGAACATGGGACCCAGCTCTCCCACTGTCTCTTTGGAAGAGTTTAAGTTGATAATGCTAACTTAAATGATTGAGAACAGAATAATTCTCCTCCAACCATGTTGGGTGGAAGAATCTGACAGGTTTTCCCCACTATGAGGGAGATACCCAGGAAGAGAGCCCCCAGCTACTTCACTTCATAGGTAAAACAGGATTGTCCTAAGGTTATTCACCTAGGATGAATTTTGGATAAAAAATAGAAACAAAGAAAAAAATCAACTCTTACTCCTATTAAGTAAATCAAGATGAAGAAAGCAATTTTTTGTTGTTGTTGATGTTCTGGTCAAGAAAGACTGGGATGGTGGCTGAGTGGTTGTGGCTGAGTGGTTTGTATGTTCTTGTCAAATGAGTCAACTTGTCCCTCACCCTCAAAAGGAAGTCAAATCCACTGCTAACACAATGGCAGAGAGAGTTACTGCATATCTAATTCCTATTAGACAGGTGGGAGAGAGGTAGAATTACCCAAATATTGTAGGTAGAAGATTTTGGTATTTAAAAAAAAATTCAAATAAAACTTTTCTGAAATCCCTTAAGAATTTCAAAGGAGACTTATTGTTCAAAGTTGTCATCATGTGCTATGTAAGCCTGGATTTAGAGTCACCCTTTTTAATGCTGGACCACTGAGCAGGAGTTATAA
>VYXC01009179.1:804731-807231 GCA_013397175.1 Platysteira castanea | reverse complement strand
GAAGCTATCTTATGAGGTATTGATAACGCATTATCTTGGGGAGCAGAATATTACTGCACAAAGTGATACTGAAGATGTTTAAGGGACCTTCTGGCTCTGTAAAAGTTAGTATTCAGAAGTTTACATAGTCTGCAAACACTTATCAAAATCCCTGAGCAGAAAGTACAGACCCTACGTTTCAATTAAGATATTGTGGAATGCAAAAGGTTCAGAGAAGATAAGGCCACTCTTGGAAAAAAAAAAAAAAAAAGATATTCAAATTCATCCTTGATGATAGTTTGACCTCATGGGCTGCGTTTTCAGTACAAATCAGAATGCTTCCTACCTGGCAAGGCAGCTTTGTCAGGGCCAAAAGTATTTTGCTGTTCATTTCACAATAATTCCTCAAGATCATGCAGAATTTAGGGCCAAGGTAGGGCATGGGCGTCTTCAAACTTGCAAGCTCTTTGGGTGGAGGTGGGAAAGCTTCAGGCAAGAGACAAGGCAACAAATGGCCAGTGCATTAAGATTATTTATGTTATTTTGCTGTAACACCTCCTGTTCTGACCTAATCCACTGGGGATTTGCTCTGTTCCCAGACAGCATAACCTTTCTCCCCATTTTTTGGTAGAGACAATACCACTTCTGCTTTAGCTCAATATCAAGTCAACAGCAATTTTACATCTGAGCAGCTGATTCCAAGGGACGGTTAGAGTTAAAGGTAAAACAAAAACTTGAGGAGATAAATCACCTCCGTGTTTTTGGAATCCAGGAAAATCCTCCTGTGTCCCTATGGCTAGAGCAAATCTGCTCCTCGCTGGGCCACTGAGCTCCTGCAGAGGTTCAACCCCAGGCAGAAAGTCTCCACCAAGCTTCTCCAGCCACCCCTTGCTTTGAAGCAGGGAGAGAAGTTCCTGGGATTTTTAGCTCTCTTCCTTTTGTAGCTCTGCTGTTGGATCAGCAGATCAGCATTATAATACACTTTTTTTCCCCTTAAAATACAATTATTTTTATTTTAATTGCCAAGGCCTTTTATCTGCTCACAACTGACCCTGGATTTCATTAGCTGGGAAATCTAGGTGGGGAAGGAGCAACAAAAGGAGCTGTATTGATTTCCAAGCGCTGGTTCCCTTCTGGTTGGGCCAAGCAAACAGGATGGCAGCCCTGTCATGTAAATCAGAGCTCACAAGTGCTTCACAGTTGCTCAGTGAATAACTCTTTGCAGGGCTGGGCCCAGCCGTAGCAATTTTACGACTGCTTGTGTTCTCCCCCAGCCCTCCCACTGCTAAGAACTATCTGGATCTGCTCCTCCAGGGAAATTTGCAATATCTTCACTTTGCAATTCCCCAGAATGCTTCTGCTACTTTTTGGAGATATGAGTGTAATATTTTTATCAATGCTTTCATTCTTGAATCAAACTTTAGATATAGTCCCAATGATATATGCAATGCAGGGACCACAATGAGGTACTTAAAAATACAACTGTTGAGTCGATATGAAAACTCCGAATGGTTCCTACAAGTGGGGAAATAAATCACAGAAAAAAGCTGAATGTTCTTCAATATATAACGTGTGGTGTTTGGAAATGTTTAGGGTTTTAGCTAAAGAATCAGCAAAGTTTTGTAGCTGAAGGGCCATATGCCCTATTTTAATAAAAAGGAATCCATAAAAAATAAATTACTTTCACTAAGTATATGCAAATTCCAATGTAAGCAATCAGTGCAAAATTAATTTTGCCAGAACTGATTAAAAGCATTAATAAATCTATATGCAGTATTGCTTCAATCTGATACTGTAAATTTATTATACTTTCTGTAAGATTAATTATAATGCTACAATAACATATTACGATGCCAGAACATATTACTGTACATTCTGTTAATAACAGTTAAGCACAACCTGAGTTGTAATTATAGAGTGTAACAAAGTAATTTGATAGTGATTGTTTTCTTTAACTGTTAATGTTAGATGGGAAATAAAATGTGTATGTGCTTGTGTTCATTATATTTTTCTCTTTAATACAATACCTAATTAAACCCATGAAACCCCACAGCATTTGTTCTCACAGATTCCCTTCTCCTTTTTTTTTTTTTTTTTTCTCTTTTGCTACTCACCAAAACTGTCAGCCTGCTTGAGATAAGGGAAGGTTAAAAACAACAGTTTAAGTTATTCAAGGTTGTTTTGCATTCTTGTCCTGCGCTGGAGACAACTTTCTTTTTCTCCCTCTGATTTTAAATACACTGTGGCCCTTGCAGCACTCACCGTTTCAGATCTTCAGATTAGCAAACATTTCCAGCCACCCGGACAAACCTCCCTCCCACCCTCCCAGCACCCCGCTCTTCCTCCCAGCAGCATCTCACAGCACCTCGCTCCAAGCAGACAACAACAACAAGAAAAAAACCAACCCAAAATGACAAACAAAAGAACTCTAAAACCCCCTCTTAAAAACCAGGAGGCAAACATGTAAAATTCAAACATCCCACCGGGAAGCACCCAAACTTTCTGATTTTTTTTGACCACC
>VYXC01009179.1:799724-803549 GCA_013397175.1 Platysteira castanea | reverse complement strand
TTTTTTTTTTTTTTGATCAGAGGCATGAAAGAGTGAGTAAGTGCGAATGCTTAGGTACCTGGGGTATGGAAAGGTGGTAATTAGCACAGCAGGATAATTGATGTGTAGATTGCAGCATGAACAAATGCTTTGACTTGTTTGTTCTTCTCACTCTTCCACATTCAATCTCTTCTCTCTCATTTATTTATTTATTTTTTAATCCAGCCTAGCTAATGAACACCTTCCTTTGCTTAGTTAAGTTGATAAGAGATATATATCCATTTAAATAGAGGGGTTTATCTCCTCCATTGTATGAAATCAGGAAAGGACTTTTCCTTACACTTTCTCTTTTGCTCTGCCTTGCAATAAAAACTTTGAGGAAGGGAAGGAAGAACACTCTAAAGGTGGAATTAGAGGACGGTAGGATTTAATTATCTGCATTTTCTGGAGCACTAAGCTATGGGCATCAGCCATACTTTCACTGTTGTTATCTAAGAAGTAGTTGGGGAAAAAAAATTGGAGTGAACCCATGTTTTTCATGCAGCCATAGAATTATGAAGAATTAGGTCCCGTAGAGGACATGGAATTGCCTGTGTATATGAAGTTATGCCCATGTGCAAAGCTTCAAAGGACCAAGGTCTTTTGCTATTTGGCATTTGGCAAAGCCACTGCAAGGCCTTGGTGTGCGTCTGTAGCAGGTATTTTGTGGTGCTGGGGAGATAAAAGGGTGTAACACTCGGTTACTTCTGTTTAAATTACGACACAGGGAAAAATAATAGAAAGTCAGCAAGGATTTTTTTTGTTGCCTTCATGTAAAATAAACACATCTTTGTTTCGTAAAATGATGATGTACAGACCATTCGTCCCTAACGATCCTTTGGGGTGTGTGGAGAAAAGAGATGTAAAAATGAGCCTAGAAATTCAGTTTAATATGCACGGGTGAGTGTTTTGCTCCCCGAATGGCACGCAGACTATGCAGACTTGCTGTTATATTTTTAACTTAATGCGCGGCGTATTAGCCATTACGTCCTCGGAGTGGACACATGTCATCCTGAATCAGAGATGAGCTCCACATGGCAGGGATCCCTGCGCCTGTGCAGGGCTCGGTGCTGAACCAGGATCCCTCGTCTGTAAAATCTGTTCCGAGCCCAATCCTGCAATGCTCCCTCCGGTAAAACTGCCATTAGCTACAGGAGCTGATATTGGTAATTTACGTTTTGCCAGCTATAGACTCAAGTTACAAACCGCTGCTTGTTCTGGGGACTGATTTAGACCTAATGATAAAATTATACTTTTTTGCAGTAACTGTTGCCCTTGGACATGCTTAGAAGTTTTATGGCAGTTCTGCATCTGCTTATCTAATTGCCAAACCAGCTTTTTGAAGCTCCTTAGCTGTGCTACCTGCAGAAAGTGTGCAAATCGCTTCGTTGCTCCTAACACAGGAGCAATTAGCTTTACTTTTGCAGGCTAAACACACATGAAGATGGCTGATCCCAGTGTCTTGCTGTGGCTTCTCCTGCTGCCAGTTGGGTCCTTGCTCCATTGGAGATAATCCTGTTTAGCTACTCTACGAGCCTGCCCGCTAACACAACAGGCTGATTGCAACTTGGGAGCATCTCAGAGCGTTTCTCAGAGAAGCTGTGGCTGCCTCGTTCCTGGAAGTGTCCAAGGCCAGGTTGGATGGGGCTTGGAGCAACCTGGGATAGTGGAAGGTGTCCTTGCCCATGGAAGGAGGGTTGGAACGAGATGGTGTTTAAGGTCTCTTCCAACCAAAACCATTTTGTGATTCTGTGATCTCCTGTTGGTCGTGTGGATAATGAAACTCATGGAAGAAGCATTTCTGAGTAACTCAAGACAATTTGGTGGGGGGCGGTAGAAGGGAAAAGGCAGCAAGACAAACCATCATACAGAAAATCTGCTAACCAGCATCCCTCTTTTTTCCCCTGCACAGCCCTTGGTAGGTGAGTTTGGGATCCATTGGGAGTTTCGTGTTCATTAGAGCACCAGAGCCATCAGGAATACACGGGGTATTTGAGGAGGCCCCCTCCCACTCCCAAGGTGGCTTGTCCCACATGGGACACGCTTCCTTGTCTCTTAGTTTATCCCTCTTTTGCCATGACTTTTAGGAACTGTGTAAGGCTTTAGCATTGTTAACAAAGATAAACTCTGCTGATAAACTCCCAGGAAAGGAATCCTATAGGAACGTGGACAAAACCCTTTCCAGCCAGAGAGTTTCATGTCCAGCCCTGCATCAAGCAAAGCCCTGAAGAAAGCTGAATAAAGGCAGTATTCATGACAAGGTGGGTCACCTTGCTGACTTGCAGCAATTTTTCTTTCTGCCAGGGAGCAGGCAAGGCCCTGCCACTGATGAAGGGTGGTCCTCATCTGCACCTACAGAGGTTTCAGACCACAGAAAGCGGGAGGCAGGCTAGGGGAGGAGTATCAGAGTTCCAGCAAGTTGCTTGCTAACTTTCCAAGCCTGGAGAGCAAACTGAAGTGTATTATTAGCTCTTTTCTATTCACCTCAAAAGCTGGTGAAGAAGAAGTTGGAAACTGTACTATTCAACTGCCAAATAACTCAAAAAATTCCAATAGCGCCTGACATATGAGCCAAGGAACCACTGAAAATGTACATTTGCATCCAAGCCATAATGCATTGAGCTATGATCTTATCCCGAGGTGAGCTTTTTCTTTTTTTTACATTTTGTTTTATTTGGTTTTGGTTCTTCAAGTAGAAAAAAAAAAAGGGGGGGAAACAAATATTAAACCTTACATTAGGGGGTAGAACAGGGACAGTCATGCTCAATCCCCTCTCCACAGAGTTTGTGCTGTGTGGGAGGAATGGTTTTCTCCAGCTCTACCACAGGGGTGGTGAGGTGACAACTTCCCACTGCCTTCCCATGTGAGCTGACATCTATGAGCCAAAAACTGGCCCCTCCCTGTCCCATGGAAAGGAGAGGACAAAGTCAGGAGCCGTGGTCCTCTCCGACCCCCTTCTCTGGTGGTGATCCCTGCCCAGCTGTCAGGGCTATCCCAGCAGCTCATGGGAAATGCCACTTCCCAAAGCAGGAGCCAATCACTTTTGCAACATCCAAGCTAAATAAATGGTTTCCAGACTCCTGATCAAACCTCTCATTCATGTTTCAGTTCAGAAATTACGAACAGGACAGCCCAGTTTTATCTTAAAAGCATCTGTTTTTTGGGAAGCACAAATATCGTGCTTTAAAAAAAAAGGAAAAAAGTTTTAACATAAAAATGCTTGTGAGACTGGCAATTCTTATTAAAAGCTAGGGCTTTTTTCACTGGGTAATTTTCCAGATTTCTCACAGCCCTGGAACACAGGAGAGAATTTGGGAAACAAGGGAAACATAGGTGGGAAAAATATACGAAAAGAAAACATGTAAAAGAAAACACATTTAAATTTGTTTCCACGTATGAGATCATATTTCTGGCACTTTGTAGAAGTCCTATGGAAGCTGTTATTTCCAATATAGGAATACTACAGTGACTAAATTGGTGTTAAATTTAAATCTATTCAGGAAGTAATAGTCAATCTGCATTCCATGTAAAGACTCTCACAGGCAAAATTATTTATACAAGGTAAAGTTGGCAAAAGGAAGTCCAATGAAAGAAAAGAAATTACATATATTAACCCAACCCTTCCCAGCTAAATACTTCAATAGTCCTTCCTCAGGAAAAAAGAGTTTTAGCCAGTGTGAGAGTAACACATTTTGTTAAAGTGGAAGTGATGTTTCAGGAACTGCTATTTTAGATGGATTATGAAACAATATAAGTCCATGTGATCCTTAAAGTAAGTGTCACTATTTGCAGACAGATTTTTACTAA
>VYXC01009179.1:752224-794724 GCA_013397175.1 Platysteira castanea | reverse complement strand
CACCGCCAGCTTTAACTTTACCCTCAACACCCTCCGTCCATGCTGGCACTCGGCACCAGTGAAGCACAGGCTTGATTGGGATGCTAAAAACAATAAAATCCATCAAATTGCCTATGTATAGATGTGTTTTTGGTAAACTTGCCTGTAGTTAACCAAAAAGCACGATTTTTACCCCAACAGGAAGATTTCATTTGATCTGCATGTGACTGGGGAGCTCATTTCATTTCCTGTAAAACCCCCTCAAATACCACAAAGTTACCTGACTCAGCTGCTTGTAGAAATCAAATTCAGTCCGAGATAACAGCTAATCATTTGTCACAGTAAGAAGCAATTCCCTGAAATCGGAAGGGAAAACCTGCCGCTTCAATCCGCAGGTCTGTCAGATTGCTAGAAATTACATTCTGCTCTGACTAACCTCTGCACTTGGATTGCTAACAACAAGCAGCCCGGTCTATCAAAAGAGAATATCATACAACCAGGAACAGCTTTTGATTTGTTCTATTCCAATAACCTGAGAAAAGTTTATGGACATGCATTGCTGCCTAGACCTCAATTTTCACCAACCTGCGTACTGGTTGGAATTTATAGCTCCGCATCCTCACAGTAATGTAGGTAAAATTTACAGGCTGATTATCTGCTACTTCATAGGAAGAAAATTAGAGTTGATTTTATAACCGCACAACAGATATTTGGTCTTTGATACTTTGAATAAGGATGTGCGGTTTGGATGCTCCAATTAAAATGCCAAAAAAAAAAAAAAAAAAAAAAAAAAAAAAAAAAAAAAGGAGGGGAAAAATTGATGAACTTTATGGAGAAGGAAGCTTTCAAAATGCAATTTATATTCTTTAGAAATGTTCCCAGAGAGTAAATTAAATGTATACCCTTCTATGTAAACACTATTTGTGCAGCAGTCATGTTATAAGTTTAATAAAAAATGATATATCACCCCTGTTTGTAAGATTTATAATTCACATGGCAGTAGTGAATCCGGGAGCCTGGCCACAATGCATTTTCTATAGTTAACTCTGTTATCTACAGTATGAGGATGCTTCCAACATTGGCAAAAAGGGGCACAAATAGTTCAGTATCTTTGCTTGACTACTTTTATTTTTTATTTGTAAGGAGACATTATTAAAATTGAAAGCTTGCATCTCAAAAGGCCAGAGTTACCCATGGGGTTAATGTTCTTATCGAGACATGTTTAGGCAAATCTATCCACTGTACTTTTATTAGCAGGTAATGAAAAGGTGTAAGTTAAAGTGTGAACGGATTCTGTGTTTTTTGAAAACAGTACTTCAGCAAATAGCTTTATCTGGCAGAGCCTCTTTGTATTGTAATTACATATAATACAAATCTTCACAATAATTCAGAGAGAGAAAATGCTAATGTGCAGGTTGTGGCAGAAACTAAACCAAAGCAATGAGATTTGCAGCTACAGCTGATTCCCCATCTCACACTGTGATTTTTAACAATTTGTTGCCCCACTCCTGTCTGCACTGTCTAGCTGAACCACAGCTACAAAAGTTATTTTTCTTCTTATTTCTGCCGTGTTCCTTTTCCCCTCCATGTGCAAAAGAGATAAACCCCCCAAACTGTTGATTAAAGTAGACGGGAGTTGGTAGGAGGAACTAGGAAGAGTTTCTAGCAGCTAAGCAGAATTTATATTAGGAACCAGCTCCTAACATCCTTTCCAGCTTTCTGCTCGCCGCTGCTCCAATTTTGAAAACATGCAAAATTTATCTGACTTACCACAACAGCTTGAAGGACCAGCTTGGATAAATATGTATTTTTGTGATCTCTATTGGTTTTGCACATATGGTATCATCTACCTGATTGATTCTAAGGGCTCCATTGACTAAAAACTAAAGGGATTTTGGTGTATACACTCATTCTGAAAATACATATTCATGGCAGGGCATGCCACAATCCCCTAAACGTGAAGTCACTGCCCTGCCCGGTGTCGGCGTCTCTCCCATAATGAATCACCGGCGGATGGACCCCCCCGGAGCCCTGACACTTCACCCTCCCGCCGTGGCTGCTGTCACCCTCCAGCTCCCAGCCATGTCCCTGACTCCTGCAAAAGAGCCAGGGCCTGGCTGCCCTCCCCACTGGCCACCTCCTGCAAACCACAGCCTTTCGTCCAGATGACTTTCTTTCGTTATTTTTTAATTTCAATTTCAACAAGGCCAAATTAATTGTTTGTGAAATGAAGAAATGGATCCTGCAGCAATCTTATCCCTCTGATAACTCCTCACAATTTGCAGTGGAGTTCCCTCTAGCCTCAGCCACGGAGCAGGGTCTGTATTTCTTCTTCTGAGAATATTTTTTACTCCTTCCTTTCCCACCGCCACACACAAGTGAGACAGACTATGAAAAAAACTACTGTAAAATAAATAACTGCCTTCACAGGGAAATGTGTTGGGTTTTCCCCCCTCTCTTTTACATCCTTATATCTGACCCTAATCTAGATCCCACAGCCAGTGACAGAAATATTGACATCAGCCAGGGAAAGATCAGGTTTCTTTACACAGGGGACGAGTCCTGTAAACTCTGCTGTGTTGACAGAACCAGGTCCCGTGCTGGTGGGTCCTTCTGCTGGCCTGGAGAAGGTTTAAACACCATTCCTGTTCCCTTGTAGCCAAGGGAGCTTTCTCATTAACTTTAGTACCAGCATCATTACACCTTAAAAATAAATAGGGATGGATCCTGCTACAGGAAGAACATGACCTGACTCTTAGTGCTCACAACAAGATGTTTCTGTATTGCAGAGTGCAAAGACTACCACAACCTGGCCCAGGATTAATTAAAAATCCCTTGGAAGTTAGCTAAATAAAACCCCAAAATTTCTCCTCTGTATTTTTACAGTCGAGCTATAAACCCCTGATAAACGCAGGCCACAGTGGAAACGCTGACACAAACCTCTGCTTGGCACTGGGAGCAGGCATGACCGCCTGTTACCTGCTCTGGTGAGAGTATTCATAGGTCCGTGATGAAGTAGGGGCACTCAGGATTTGTACAGCATTTTCCTTTCTATTCTGAAACTTGCTCAAAACCCAGCCCTCCAATTTTTGGTCACAGCTTTATCTCAGAAAAGACTGAATAGGTACTTAAAATATTTTTCAAGAGAAAGAAAGAGGCAAGAGAAAGAGAAACCCCTGCCCATTCTTCTGAAATTTAAGTAGGCAGCCCTTGAAAGATCACTGAGAAAAGTCTGTATTTTCTCAGGTTTAACTAAATAATTTATGCATACTTTCACTTTGGCATGATGAAGCAATTTTAGCCTTTAAAACCCACAACTACTCAGGAGGGAAAAGGTCTGGTTCCTGCAACTTAAATAATTTAAACATCCAGGTGGAAATGCTTTCAGTGCTGCTCCTTTCTGAGACAAAGGAGGAAGACCCCGAAACTCTGAGACACTGAGAAGAAAAGGAGTGATAAAAGAACCAAACTCGGATACATTCAGTATTGAGGGGAAATCCGGCATTATTGGCTGGAAAAAGATGACCAGAGAGATGTTCACAGTACATAAATCCACTAGGTAAAAACGCTTAGGAAAAAAAAATCATTGGCCTAGAGCTACAACAAACATGCTTTGCAAAAGAGCACGGCAAAAATATCCCTCTGCCCTCTAACCCAAGTCAGAAATGGTTTGTGTACGCTTAAGGGTTAGGCAGATGTTAGGGGTCACTGAAGAAGCTGTGTGAAAAACTGCACCACCAGCACCGGCTTCTGAATTTACAGAAATGAGTACGACGCTTAACTCACAGCCCAGCAGCTCTGTGCCGGCAAGAAACGAAAGAAGTACCTGGGCTACTTCACTCTTTCCCGCATTAGACAGCAGATGTGAAACTCCTGAGACACATGCAGAAATTTATCAGCTTGAAGACAGGTAAGAACAGCCCTCTGAGTCAGTGTCCGTCGCCCTCACGTTGGGTTTCGCTACATGTGAACACACAGTCCTGGGGAAGGGCAGGGTGCCCGGTGGGAGCTGATGGTTATGGGGAGAAACACTTAAAAAAATCCCCAAAACCAGAAAGAAAGAGCCAACGGTGTAGGTGTTGCTAGAACTAGATAACTGGTAATGATTTCACATAGTATTAAGCTCTGTTAATCAAGATGTCTCCCAGTAAACAGCATTTCTAAAATGAACATTTGGCTTCGTCCCAAGGACAGACATGCCTCGGACTTCTCTCCCCTTTGGTATGTATCGACCAGAAAGTATTAGAGGGAGAGTTAGCAGTGACCCATATATCTAAACCACCAGCATTTTCTGTTAGGGAAAAAATATCTGATTGTCCTTTCTAACCGGCTTTAAAGCCTCTATTGTTTGGCATGAGCCTTCAAAACATGACAGAGAACAGTGTCCCGGGGCTGGAGAGATGCCTTCTGCATGCCCGTGGTGTTCTCCTTGGGTTTTGCAGAGACAAGAACTCCTGAATGTCCAAGCTTCTTTCATTGCTCATGTTCCTTTAGGGAACAGTGGTAGAACACCAAATTGATAATGATGCCATCCCTCCACGGCCAAGCTGGTCCCAATCCAGCGCTCACATCGCATTGGGAGCACACAGGAAGTGCCGTTGGGAGGAGAAGGAGGAGGAGGAAGAAGAGGGGAGGTCAGACCCAGCCATGCCCTCATGTGGGATTTTCCCCAGCAAGCACTCTTCACCTGTGATTTCCTACTCCTCCACCAGACACCTGAGAAGAGAAGCGAGAAATAAGCCGTGCTCCTCCGGCTACCCCTCCTTCGTACATATTTTCCATGGTCTATTTCCCTTTTTTATTTTTTCCTACCAGGTGTCTCATTCAATATATCCTGATCAATGCAAAAAAGGGCAAAATTCATGCCTTGCAGCACTAGAAACGCTGCAATTGGTGTTGAAACTGATGCTCCTTCAGCATAGATTTTTGTTGCTGTGCACATAAGGAACTACTGGCTGCCAGCGTGTGTGTATGTGAAGTAACACCACCTCCAGAGCCCGCTTCCCACCAGACTTTGAGCTTAAAATGGCTCAAAGTTTCTCCTATCTGCATGTGCCTCATGGTCAGCTGAAATGTTCTTATTAGGCAGGTCCCCAACCTTATCCTCGCAGCCAAAAGGAAATGCGGAGCAGGGCATAAGAGGCTGTTGAAACCACATGTCATGTTTGGGTTTGCTGTGTCATAATGATTTTATTCTGGTTGGGATAAGGCTTTCTGCAGCTGTTTTCCTATGGAGCTGATGGCAAAGGACAAGGACTCGGCTGATACTGAGCAAAAAGGAACAGCAGCAAGAGGGGGGATATCCCAACAGAGAAAAGCATCTCTGTTAAAAATGCAGTATTTGTGTTAAGTGTGCAAACTTCAGAGGCATTGCCTGCGGTTAAGAGGTAAAAGAAGGGATGTGGAATGAGGCTTCAGACCTCAAGTCTTCAAGTGTTTTCCCTTTCTTTCGACCTTCTGTATTTTCCCTTTTCTAAAAGTGGTATTAATAGTGGCTCCCCAGACACCACCTCCCCTGCAGGAAAGCGTGGGTGTCTGGTTCACTCCAGCACCTCTCTGCCACCAAAGGAAAGAAACTCTCCATTTCTTGGTTCCCTCACAGTGGGACTCCTACCTGGCCTGGCAGGATGGCCTCATCCTCTAATTACGTGTCAAAGTGTACAGCAGTTATCCTGAGGATGCTGCCTCCTGCACCAGGTACCTGCCCAAAACCCTCAGATCATTGCTTTGGGATAGGAACATCCTTCGGGTGCCACTGAGTGGGTTCAGGTTTCAGCCAGTGCCTACCTCGAGGTCCAAAGAGAACATGAATTTTTAACAAAAAGGGATCTGACTTGAAATTCAAAGTTGTTCCCTCTTTTAATGTAATACCAAAGCACGACCCATGCCAGGATCACATTTCATGGGAGAAAGTTAAACTTTCAAGGTTAATATTGTTTCTGAACAAAGTATATATCAGATTTTTTGGAGGCCTTTCTGCTGACTTACGTCTTGCACATGTGAGTTTCGATGGGAACTGGAGACCTTGTGTTTGCAAACCTGTGCAATTTTGGGCACTAGAATAACCATTATATCAACACCAGGAACAAAGAAAGCTCAGGGACTGTGTGAAACTCCTCTCACAACAACCCAAAAAATAAAGAGGCAGCCCATTTGGCACCAAGCTCCCTGAGGAAACTGCGTGAACCCGAGGTGAAAGGCCTTTTCTTCTATTCCCAAGCTGCTAAACCATCTAGCTCTCCTCATTCATTACCCTGAGTTAAGCTTTGCGAGCTTACAGTAAACCTGGGAGAGCTCAGGTTTTGTACAGAGGAATTTCACATTAAGGATTCGTTTCCCCCGCCTCCAGCCTGTTCCCCTGAATCTTCAAACAGAACACCTGATATAAACCTAAAATCCTAATCTAGCCTGAAGTGCATTAATAGGAGCTTTGATTTTTCTCTTTAAAAAAGAAGAGAATTAGCTCCATAATCCTACTAGTTATACTTCTAACAATATTATTTTAAGACAATTAATTCATATTTAAAAATAATGAAATTACTAGCACAAGACTCTAAACTTCTTTTAGTATATTAAATTGGGCAGATTGCTTCTCTCCTTCTAATTATGAATGTAGCAGTTACAAAAGAAACTGTCATTTTGATAGAGTAAAAGACAATCTGTCTGCCAAAAGTGTCCAACCATAATTCTAAAAAAAAAGTCATCTGCATCAAGAACATGCTACTTTGTTTGATGTACTGTCTTATTGGAAACCTAATTTGCTTTCAACCTCTGAGACAACACATAACATAAGTTTGTGTGACTAATTTTCTTGGAAATATGAGTAATTAGAATAAGGGACCATTTCCATCGCAGGAATTGGTAGTTTTCAAAATCCGAAATAAAAATGCTTTAAGTAGCTTTCTTTTCCCTTTCAGCCACGTATTCCTAAAGGGAGAGGGATGGCTTTGTACAGTGGAACGTAAGCTCACATGTAAATCGTGAACTACTGCAAAGTACGGAGAGGTTTATTACCTGAGGTGAGCACTCCCAGAGCTCCTGGAGTATAAAAGCATTAGCCGTATGTTCTAACCGAGTCATAAAAATCAATAAACAGGAACCCCCCACCTGTGCTATGGCCCCAGTGTTAAGTTTTATACACATAGTAATAGTGCATATCAATTTTCACCACCCTTCCTACGCTAGCTATTACAAGGCGTACAACCACCGGAGGGACTGCGAGAGCAGTGCCATTCATCCCACGGAGTTGTCCAGATGCCAGCTCCATTGCATCATTGTCAATTTTATTCTATCTACAACTGGACAAGGCTGCAGCCCCGGCTCCTATCCACCCACTCAACCCCGCAACAATTGCGAACTCTGTTCGGCTGGTTAAAGAGTTTACAAGCCAGCTGAAAGAAAACAGAACAGTTGCATATTAATGCACCCAACCCCTGAAAGATCACATAATGGAGCGGGAGAAACGTGTAACTGCAACCAATATGGGATCTTGTCCAGCTGCCGCAGCCTGTGGATCAGTGACCGGGTTTTTAAATAAATTAATGATAAGCATCCATATGCAACTGCGCCAGGTTTCGGCTGCAACTGGTTGTGTTGCTGGAGGCTCCTTAGTTGCCCAGAGGTATGGGAAGCATGGATTGTCAAAGCTACGGGATGCTAAAAATCAAACAGCCCTACAGATGTGGTAGCTCTGCCAGGTTGCAAAAATAACCACTAAATCACACTTATCTTATAATTAAAAAGAATGCCCCTGATAAGGCAGGGAGGAGTATGAGAATAAACCTTTGCCACGTATTTTCCACTATTCATTAATCTATGGAAATAAGGGTGGCAGGTTTATTTAAGTATCAAGGAGGCCAGGAAAGTTGGTTGCTTCTCGTTTTAAAATCAGGACCGAAAAAGAAAAAAAGCCACCCAAAAAAACTTTGAGGAATATTTCATTCTACAAGCATCCTTTAAAAGTGTCAGACTTTCTAATTACAGCCCCAAAATGACCACTGCAACCTTTAGCAAGTAAAGAGAAGCATTTGAGGATGAAGGCTTTGATTCTGAAATAAGTCTGACCCAAGTGTAGTTCCCTTTACGAAACTAAGCTGCGGTAGCTTCAGTTTTAATAGGCAAGAAGGAAAGAAAAAGTAGGGAAAAGAACCCCCAGCACTTGACGATGACCCTTTCTTCCCTCCCCAACAAAAAGACAAGGAGTTTTATCTGTCTGAGGTTGCCTCTGATAGTGCTTATGGTCCGGAAGTACCACTCATGGGCACTTAAAGCAGCATCACTCAGAAGCATAAAAATAGAATAAAGTTGTACAGCAAATGAGAAATTATGATATAACTCAAGTGTTGTGACACGAAACAAGCAAAACGAACACTCCCAACATCCCCTGGAACTGATAAAAATCTATCTGAAATTAGTAGTGCCATCAAGGTGTTGCTTAGGCTGAAGTAGTGCCTTTAAAAGCTCTCTGCAGTGAGAGTCACGACAGCTTTGTGGTGAAGTTAACCATTTTAGGCAATGGGAAGAAAGTAAGACCGTTGTAGTTGTGAACAGCTGGCATACAATAGATAATTTAAGGGAAAGTGACCCTCATGTATAATTTTTAACTGAAGAACTGTCAAGCCCCATTAGTTCCAATAGGGCCTGGTAGCACCGAGGTTGGTTTATAGGGGCTTTGTATGAGAAGAGTTTCCAACAGAGAAGCAAAAAAAAAAAAAATCATTTTAAGGGAACTTTTGTGGATTCAGAATTAGTTCCTTTTTTTTCTTTTAATCTTAGCTGCTGTTTGAGACAATGGCACCTCTGCTTTTCTTTCAGAAGGGAACCCAGAAAGCAGTAAAAGTGTATTTTGGAGCCAGTTTAACGAATTACTGCTGTTTGAAACAACAGCATCTCTGCTTTTCTTTTCAGAAGAGAACCCAGAAAATGGTAAAAACATATTTTGGAGTCAGTTTAGCCGTGTTCTGAGCCACATATGCTGATAATGCTGAGGAATTCTGAGAGACACCCATTAAATGTGGAAACCGTGCTGTTAAATCTACGTCACCGCCTTGGCCAGTGAATAAAAAGGCAAGTAAAAGAGCAAGGAAAGAAAGCAGGACTCCTTAAATAAGTGCAAATAATGAAGGGTAGAACCTGAGTAGAACATAAAAAGTGAGCAAGTTAGGTAAAATAAAGCCCCAGCACCGTTTCTGCAGACATATTTTAGAGGCCAGTCCAACATTATAAACAATTGCTATAAAACCTGAAAGGTCCAGGTGTCGCTAAGTCATGTTTACTTTATGGCTTTCACTTTGCTGTTTGGCAGAACTTCTGAGGCCGTACTGAGTGATGCTGCCCTTAACTTAAAGCGCTATAACTTTCTTGCCCAAACTTAAAAGAGATACTGTAAAATTATTTAGCAACTTCTTGGGCCATAAACCCAGAGTTCTCCTCTGAGTGTCAGTCAGCCCCACTTTAAACGCTACAGTTTGATGGTGGGTGTGTGGTGGGTCTTGGGGATGTTCACGGGAGCTGGGGTAAGGAGGGGGAAGACTGAGCATGTTCCTCTCCTCCTTCAAAGGGCTCATGCTCCTGGCAATCTTGTGCCTCCTGGATGCTTGAGGGGACAGTGGAAATGGGGAAAAAAGCAGAAAATACAGGCAAAGATTTGGGCTTGTCTGCTCTCCTTGTAGAGTTCTCCTTCCTTGGGGAAAGTGGTGTGGCAGGAAGGTGGTGGGTTTGGAGGAAGTTGTCTCCCAGCACTGCTGGATCCCACCATGCTTTCCATAGGAGCCAAGAGTGGGTGGCACAAAACCAGAATGCTCTCACAGCTGAGGTCAATATGGGGTTTAAAGTAAATAAGATTAGCTAATTCTGGCCTTAACAAGTTGACTTAAGGCCTATATATTAAAAAGAAAAAAAAATTACAGACTGTCATTTGAAGAAATGATAAAAGAACCATCTTTTTAAACTCAACTCAAATAATATGACAGTAAAGTCAGGAGTTATAGGTACTGGAGATTGTCCTTTACTAGACACTCTATTACGTGTAGTCATTAGGCCAGCTATAAAAAGAAGGTTTAAATACTAATGTATTTTTTAATTTGTTTTATACCCTAAACAAGCAATCAATGTACATTAATAAACATAATTGTTTTTTTGGCATTTGTCCATTCATTTGGTCTACCTTGTCAGCTCCGGCAAACACATCAGCAAAATTCAGTAACCACAATACACAAGAAGGAAACACCAATGAGGCCATCTCAAATATGCGGAATGTATTGAATTACTTTGCTGCTCCACTATTGACAGACTGAAACCCCCAAAGTTGACCATAACTGTCCTCCTGTCCATCTTAAACAATGACTTTGACAGGTTTTTGTCCACAAATACAGCTTTTGAGTGCTGTTGCAAAGAACCTTTAACGAGGTGGTAAATATGTTTACCTTTGATAAGGTGAGCTGCCTGATAAGATAAGGTGGATGGCCACGTTTCAAAAGCAAACATGTACAGAGCTCGGAGCTTTCACCCAGGAGCTGTGCTGGATTTGATCAGCATAAGGAAATGTCTACACGCTCCGGAATAGCTTCCTGAAATCAATTTGTTCCTTTTCAGTTTTAATTATAAAATACACTCGCTAGAGAGAGATTTGTTCACTCAAGAGGGTGCAGCATTCGAGATGGATGTGCAAAAGTTGCTCATCTCTGTAGTCTCAGCAATTAGGGTGCGACTCTCAGTTTAACTAGGACACTGTGGGTATCTACCTCCTGGTCTGTCACCTCCAAGCAATCCCATCCAAGGGACATCCTGCAAATGGAAAAGATCCGGAAGTTTCTTGGAGGAGGAGGCTCTCGTTGGTCTGGTATGATTATCCTCAGTGCTAGTGACCAGAGAAATGCATACCAAGAAAAAGCTCCACTGGGGGCAAAATCTGTGTTGCGACCCTGTAATGCCTCCTGACATCTCTACCAGGTCCTCTCCGTAGGTGACCCCACCATAACAATCCTGGCTGGCCCGTCAGTCGTGGGCGAGGAGATGGGAGGTAACGTGGGCAGTGTCTGTGCCACAGAAATCTCTTAAAATGTCATTTGTTGGGGGAGAGGAAAACAAAATTGTTGCAAGAGCAACAGAAGCTGCAAAGTCCAAAATGGGAGCTCCACTAAAGCCTTTAACGCACTAGAAAATTTATGAAAACATGAATAAAAGGTAACTTATTCAGTGTCAGCCTTACATATTTATAGTTTAAAAATTAGTCAAAGTTTATGTCCCGAGGTTGCACCTACAGGAAGCCAGATGTGTGCCTTCTGCATGTGACCTAAGACAGGCCTGAAGCAACAACTAGATAATTTCTCGCTCATACTCCACACCGTCGATCGCGGCGGCTTTCTGAGGTGAGAGAATCTGACAGCACTAACTCTCCAGGGCAGAACTTTCCAGTCAAGTGGATCAACGGACTGAAAATCTCTTATGAATAGTCATTAGGCCTTCATTACAAACCCCTCACAACCCAGTTCTCTTTTCGCAACCAAATGCCTTTTGTCATCTTCACAAGGTGCATCATTTAATTACCAATTGATTTCTTTATATATGACAACATGTCAGATAGCAAAATACAGTGTATCTCCCTTAGGGGGAGAAGTCTGTTAACTATCAGCATGCCAGATTACTGAATTTAGCTGGAAAACAGCTATTCCCTCCACTGCGCCTTTATTTTAACTCGCTTTCCAGTTTTCCAGAGGAACAACACGGGGAAGAGGCAAAGGCGAGGAGCAGCACAAGGAGGGATTATTTCCCCCCTATCCTGTCAAGAAATTAAAGCTGATTTCCAGCGTTTCTCACTCTGTTTTTAGGCAGGGGCACCCCATGCACGCACACATGTACGTTGGCACTGGCGGCTGTGTGCACACACAGAGCCGGGCTCAAACACGTCAAACAATTGTTCTCATTATCCCAGGAATTTACCCAGCTTCTGACTTTGCTAGCACGCTGAATCTTCCCCTTCACCACTGCAGCCTGATAATCAAGCCAGTACTGTATTAATAAGCTGAATAATAAGGGAATTTCAGAAATGTACAGGACTATTATACCGTAACAATAAAACCTCAAACTGAGTAAACCAGAGCAGCGCTGAAGGTAGGCGTCGGGAAAGAATGAAACCAGTGTTGCAGTAATGCACTCCATTGTATGGCAGTGTAAATGCCTGCTTCTTTCATACACAGAAGCTACATTGCACGAGTCCGAAATGTTCTCAGAGCATCACTGTGCCTGGTTGTGATAGAACCTGGCACCAGCAAGCACTGAAAGCTGACATTATACTGTAGGATGTGCTGCAGGTGTGCAGGCCTGTGAACGTGCTCTAATTACATATTTTCCTGCAGAGCAACAATTAAGGTCGCCAAAATAATTGCCAGTTTCTTAATCCCTCTCTAACAAGACTGACATAAGGAATGGTTTATTTTTCTCTGGTTATTTTGAAAGTGTTCTCAAGATTTTGGGGTTTTTTTTTCTAGCGTGCCACGTAAAACTAATTCTTACATTCAAATGTGTGATTATAGCCATTGTTGCTGCTGGGATGGGTTTTTTTAAGCCCAAACCTTTTCTGAATTCTAGAGTACAACTAAAATAATGAAGAAGTGCTGATTGTATAACCTGGCGTGCTGTTTCAACATTTTCCCTGCAAGAAAGTACTTATTTTCCCTTTTTGCATGCATGCTCAGTGTTTTGGGGCTCTTTTTCAAGACTACAAGCTCCAGGTCAGGGCTCAGAGCCCTCCACAGTGGCATTAGGACTGCACTCTTCCAGCCAGGCAGCCAGAGAACTACAGAGTCCTGTCTGTGTCCAGGGTTCAATAAAGAATCACCTTTATTTTCATTACAACTGGCCTTATCTACTGTGGGAGACATTACAGAGGCTTCTTTCTCCGCGGCGTCAAGCACTTGACTTCAAACAATTGAAACAATTGTAGTACATGAGACAGAAAGGAGATGTCTGGTGCATCTATTTGCAAAGCTGAGGCATTTAGCAGCAACCATTATACATTGTAGTTATATATAGCTCTCTTGTAGACCTTGGGAATAGTGGCCAGTATGAGTCAAACTCAGAGCTGGGATCAACAGCCACAAGTCAACTGATTTTCATCGGGAAGCACGGAATGATACGAGCCAGGAGCCCTCCATCCCTTCCCTCTGACTCTTACAGAAAGGGAATCTGTTGGACAAAGCTGTGGTCTCAGCCTTCTCGTCTTCTTAGGCCGCAGAGCTTTAGGCTCAGCTCAAGCCTTGGCCCTCATCTTGACTTGGGACACCCAATCCTTGAGGTGACTTCTGCAGAACCTGGGTCAGACCGATCCAGTGTTTCTGAATGAAGCCTCTGGAAGGTATTTTATATAAAAACGCAGGGACATTTGTATTCAGTCATGTTAAGACAAACCTCCAATTCTGGGTTAAGCCAAAGGTTAATAGTCTGCTCTTAATTATATTTTTAAATAGCAGGACTTCTTTCCAACATTCTGACAGAGCCTGCTGTCCCTGCTCTACCTATGATCAGATCCTACTGATGTCAGAATGAGTATTGCTTAAGTTAGGATTAAATTTATCTGAGCAACCCCAAAGATCAAACAAAAAATGCCACACAGCCCCAGTCAAAGAATGTCCAGAGGTATGCCAGGGAGATTGGCTTGACATGCAAAATCACATTCAAACATCTAAGAATATTAGCATTAATGAACCAGGCAAGACACCCTTTGATAATTGTTGGCAATCTGAAAACTTTGCTCTGAGGATATTAAAAGTAAACTGTTATCATCTGATTGCCAGTTTTAATCCCACTGATAGAAGCTGCCACAACCTGTCAGCATTAAATATATAACAAGGGGGTTATGAATATAAATTCCTGCTGGGGAGCGTAGGTAGATGTCCACCTTTGCAAAGGGCATTACACGTTCACAGACTGCAGAAGCGATACTAATATCACAGACTCCTACTAAGTTACTAGTTTTACTGCTAACTCCACTACTCACTTTCTAAATTTGTCCCTCTTTCCTACACTTCTCTTGAAGTCTTCCTTCAACAGAGATGAGCTAATCAGTTGCTTAGACACCCGTCCTCATAAAGCTGTTCACATCTTTTTATGCTTCACCTGCAAAAGCCACAACAGTGGTACCATGATAGAGGAAAATGTATTTTCCCTCATTGTACTTATTACTTTGCAATGGTCATTGATTCACTCTGCAAGTGAGTAAACAAAGGAAATTTAAACTTTAATGGATATTAAATTATTTGCAAATGAATCGTTTGCTCTTCTCTAAAGGGACAAATGTATTTTGTTCGCTTGAAACCTACTTAGAGAAGCTGCATAGGAACGATAAAACTCAAAGCTCACGGTCATCTACAACCAGGTTAAAATTTTCAGACCTGGTCATTTCATTAATACTGTGTGCAGAAACATATGGTGTGGTTCTCCAAGGAGTATAACTTCACTTGTAGGCACTAAATCTTCATTCTCCAGCGTATTTGCCACGCTGGGAGATGGTGCTGTAGGCACCTGACCGGGGTTCCAGGTTGGAAAACAGTGAACTGAATGGGTCCGTAGGCTGCAGGGACTGCAGACACTGCGAAAGGTCACAGCAGAAGGCAGATCAGAGCCAAAGCGTGACTGTAAGGGAGGGCCAAGTCTCGTTGGTTTTATTCACGTGAGAATTGCAGTGATTTCAGCAAGGAGGACATGGCCCTGTTTACATGAAAATGCTTTGAAGGGAAATATTTTAGGTTTTGATCAAAACCTCATTTACATTCTTACAAAGAAACTGCAAAGAGTTATAAATGAGCTGTAGAGTATATTATAAAACACATTTTAAAAGTAACACATGCTCAGAGATGGATAACATTAAAATAAAAGTAGGTGCAATATCCAAGATGAACATTTCTCATGAGCAGAAATCACGCGAGAAAGCATTCCACAGGCATAACTTTACAGATAATCAAAGCCAAGTATTAATACATTTTTATCAGTCCACCTTCTAAACAATATTTCAGTAGATTTCCTTTCACACAGTGATATTTGTAATAAATGTTCTGCCTTTGTTTTAAAGTCAGTCCGTAGAAAGATGACATCAGCTTAGCAAACAATAAAGTGCCTGTAATATTGTCTCCAGAGGGCTGTTACATTTACTTTGTAGCAGTAAAATTCAATTTTCAAAAAACACTACATGAATGATGTTAGGTTATTAACCCTATCACCACCGTAAAACATCATCATTGTGTGCAGAATGTAGGTCACTATCTAGGAGCTAGAAGTTGCTTTTTGTTAAATAATCCATTTAAGCTGCTTTTCTTTCTTATAGCTTGGGTTGTGTCCCTTCCCTTTGAAAAAAACAAACCAAAAAACAGTCTCATTTTTAATCTCAAGGCTCTGAGCAAGCGTCCTTATTACACATCTCATTTTAAGGTGTTCTTCCTTTGTTACTTTCAGATTTGGCCACACACTTTTGAAGAGCGACTCTCTGTGAATTCTTGTTATTCAGAGCTGCTCTCAAAGAGAGAGAGAGGGGGGGAAAAAGTGTATCAGATCAGCCTACGCCTGTGGTGACTCTCACAAGTTTCAGTTCAAGGAAAGACAAGAAAATCAGCAGCTACAAATTCTGACTCATTTTGAAATTTCAGCGCGATTGAGAGGCGACTGTCCTGATTTGGGGACCGACTGCTCAGCCCCTGCTCATGCTCAGAGCTCCCGGCTCAACCTGGTTTTCCTTAGCAAGCTCCAGGGGAAAGAAAGATCAGTGAGCAAACTGTCCGCAAGCCAACCCGTCACATGGCTCCCTATAAAGAGGATTTGCATACCTGACACAGCTATGGAAATATTCCCCGTCCGGGAAGGGGCGAGAGAGAAGGACTAATAGCGCCCCACCATCAGGATGCAAGGGGTTAACTAGTTAAACTTCTACAACCCCCCACAGTAACTTTCCAAAAGCTGACAATAAGTAAAAGAAGTGCTGGTTATCCATTTTTTAAAGGGATGGGATTGGTTTTAGAAGAAAGGGAAAGAGGATCAAACACCTCAGAGCAACAAAAGGTTGTGTCAGAGGGCCCTCAATCACAAACCTCCTTCAACAAGAGATATTCCAACCTTCCAGAGCAGTTACCCGGGCAGCACGGCTAAAAAGTTCCCTGACATGAAAAGAACAAAAACAGAAGGGACAGAGGTAGTTATTGTTATGCACACTCCTCTTTTTTTTTTTTTTCTGGGGCTTTTTTTCTCCCCCACAAAACTTTTTGCATAAGCTGTTCGGGGGAGAAGTAATAGTGCTGCTTATTGAAAAGAAATCCCCCCTCTTTGCCTCTACTACCTCCTAGGTTGGGAGGTATGGCCCAGCAGATTCTCAGTCAGGAACACCTGATGAATGGGGAAGGTCAGCTCCATGAATGCTTCAAAAGAGGCATCCGAAATTAATAAACATAATTATAATGTCTCCTGGTTTGCATCGCCCCCTGAACACGTATTTGAATTTTTTTTTCTTCTTCCAGACAAGCGAAGTTGTGTGCACACAAAGAATGTAAATTATTTGCATTTGCAGTGTCAGGTCTTGGAGGTATCTTAACAGCATGTAAGAATTTTCCACTTAAATGTAAATTATTAACAAGTCAGAGTTTTCATTTGTTTTATCTCCTGATGTGCAATCTAAATAAATAAATGGCACACTTTACAGTGTTCACCACCCACTTCTCTGCTCTTTCAAAAACATACTTTATATATGCTACCTCTGCTTGAACAGGATGGTGGATCATTCTCTCTTTCATCATTTATCTTTGTCTCAGTGCTTCTGAGGGGTTGAGGTTGTTGTTTTTTTGCTAAAACAAATTTACCTCTAGTACTTCATCAAGTTTTCCTGTGTAATATCGCTAAGTAAACAACACAGTGGTTTATTCATAAAATATTCATATTTCAAAATGTTCCTTCCCAACCACCCCTCCTGGGTTTACCTATGTTTACAAATATGTAAGCCTTGTTAATATGCCCTGTCTGGGGAATGGTGAGTAGTGACCCTCCTTGAGGCACAGCTCTCGCTGAAGAAGTGTATTATTTCAGCTGGGAGAACAGCAAAGCTCCGGGATGAGACTGATTGATTAAGACCAGATGGATGGCCACACATAGGTGTGACAAAAATAGAAACACATTGCAAACATTCCTGACATTGTCCTCCTGTGGTCCGGGAGGTGGATGGACCCGGTGGTACCTTATCTACCTCCTGATGGGCTCCAGAATTGAAGAATGTTAATGAAAGCTAACTCTGCTTCGCCTGCCTTACAGTGACACTTATTACAATGAATCAAGCTTAAAATTGCATCTTGTAAATAAACTCTGGGTCCCCCCCCAGCCCTGATTGAAAAATGACAGCTGGCATGCCACTGGAAAGCATTTGCACGCGTTTCCCCGAAATTAATTCGAAGTAAGGAGCTCAGAAAGAAAGAAAGAGAAGGAAAGAGAAAGAAAACAAACAGAGCGTACCCACATCCTCTCCTTAAAATTAAACTTTCAGAAACCACATAAAGGAGTAAGTGCAAAATGAATGACCTCTGGTTTGGAGAAGAATGTTTCATTGAAACCCTCTCAGCTTTTATGTTTATTGGCCATAAACTGACCAACCCGCTCCGCAAGGCTGTGGTTGTTCCTCACAGAAAAGCCAAACCAAGGGCCTGAATCCCACTCACCTTACTGAAGTGAGGGGTCTCAAGAAAAAGAGGGAGGCAACGAGCAGGGTTTGTCCCGGCGTGGCTGTACACTCCTCAGAGAGGCTGTCCCTGCCTGGCCATAGCCACCTTTTTTCAGCACAGCACAGGATGTATGTCGCACACTGAGAAAAATGCCATTAACTAAACCTTCCCGTTCACATGGAGAGAGCCAGCAGCTGTGGGAAGGAGGTGGGAAGCAGTGCAAGACCAGGCTCCCAGGGCCACCTCACTTCTGTCCTTCCACCTATGGCACACCACAAAATGGGTTGCACGGCAAGCTCCAGGCATCAACCCTGACACCAAGACACGTTTAAAATCACAGGAGGATCCCAAACCTCTGCCTGGCACGACCCTTTTTCCCATGGCACAGCATGGAGCCTCGTGACAGCCATGGAGAGAGATGGGAGAAACCAGGCCTTCAGGTTTTCTGTCTCTCTCCCTAAAACTCCTGTTCAGCCCCAGCGTGAGCTTTTCACTCCCGTTCCCCTCTCATGGGCCTGAACTGATTACCTACTTGTTATAAATCTTCTCAGGTTTCACAGGCACACATTTGCCGGTAGGTTCCCAACCCGCATTTCGGGACGTCGGGCTCACAGAGACACATTCTCACACATGCAAAAGCCCTATGATGGATCAGGGGCTCCTCCATTCACCCCTCCACTTTAAGCAAAACCGTTCCTAATATACCTTTTCATACGTGAAGCATAATGAATGTACCTTTTCTTATGCATGTACAATACTGTACTTTCACCCACTGGCAAAGAAGTTCGCTAAATTACTAAGAGCGTTTAAAGAGGTGGCATTCATTGTAATATACAAAGGAATTTAAAGCACATTTACAAATGAATCGGCAGGCACGCCAACAGGAAAAACAAGTTTAAATGTAAAATTCAAAAAAACTCCAAAAAATAAAATTGAGGATTTCTTGAAATTATTATTATGATATGAAAATGTTTGTCCATTCTGCAGGCTGAAAACAGCTTAATTTCTCTTCATCTGCAATTCAGGTGACGATGGTTTTAAAGAAATATTCTTTTCCTTGGTTTCCTTCTCCCCTCCCCAGCTGAGTAATAAAACATAGACTGATTTAAATAAGAATCATTATGCTCAGAAGGCCTCCTCTGGCTGGAAGACTTTTGTTCCACATGTCCCATAATCTCACTCCCACATGGCTGCCATAAGGTTGATGCTGAAATCAAACTCTACTATAGAATTTGCTTTTAGACACAGCAAAAATATGTATATCAGTTTGGGGAAAGGAGTCCTATAATTTAGGTAATAGGAGAAATATACTTGGGATAGAAACCTCTTGACTTTGCCGCTCCCTTCCCTGTGTTTTCCCCTCATCCAGGTAGCTATTAGCATATGAAAAATGCTTTTAATTTTATCCATTTCTGGCCATATCTGTCACACACACAAGCGAGATAGCAGTTAGGTTTCAACTTATCTCTTCTTTACCACCTCAGCAGCAGGTTTAAAATAGATCACGCTCTTCTAGTTATTTGCAGCCAAGGTGTGTGTAACTCCCTTCCTGAGCAAAGCCTGATAAAGGAGAAGCAAGCCAGACCACGGCAGGCGGTTTGCTCCCAACTCAACCCCAAAAGTCTCTATCATAGCATCTCACAGCTCTAGTTTCATTTGACGAGTCAGGGCAGTTCTCACCCATAACTCGGGTCACAACATGGCAAGGCTGGAAGTTATGGCCCTATTTTTAAGCACTTTCTATGTGCTGTTTATCTGTTTCCTCAAAACTCCCACTTCCACCCCTGCCCTATGGATGGAGCGCACGCGGCACTGCGGCTCCCACGCGCCCTTTTCCAAGACAAGGCGACTTTGTTTTACACCCAGAGACACCTCCCAGCCAAACCCTATCCCCAAATTCTTCGCAGGCACACGTGACACAAGGCGATCCATGGCAGAGCCCAGGGAAAGCTCTCAGCAATATGCAATCCATTTTCACACATGCTATGGATCTCATGGCGTCAGTCATACGGTCACTGCACACACAAAATATTTAAAGCCTATTTCTGCTACTTTTTAAGTAAATTAAAAGCTCCCATTGCCTCCCAGGCAATTAGGCTAAGGCCCTAGGACTGGCTTAAAGCAGTTAGGTGCTGCGAGTTTGCATTTAGTGGTATTTGGCCTGGGAATATTTGTGGGTTGGTAAAATTTTGCACATACACTCTCCAACTTGGCTTTTTGGGACATGTTGGGGAAATGGCCATTTTTGCATGAATGTAAAAAAAAAAAAAAAAAAGTATGAAATTATGCTCTGTTTTAATGAAAGAGTGGTTTTGCTTGACAAAACATATGTCTCTTATTAAGAGTATTAATAGAAATAGGCCTGCTTTCAAACTTGCAATGAAACGTGACGAAACCCAGGGCTGGGTTCTCAGCTGAGCTTCAGGCACCTTTGCAACCCAGTGCAGGCCTGCCTAACAAAACCCAGCTCTTGTGAAAAAAACACACTTCTGAGCATCCCACTCAATACCTGCAAGGCCAGGAGCAAAACCAGGAACTCATTTTGCAGGCTGCTTTTCCAGCTGGGAAATTCAGGAGCTCCTCCTTGCGTCACACAGCAGCCAGATTAGGTACGTATGACCTGCCTATATGGTTTTGGGTTTTTTTCCCTGGGTCAGCCCAAAGGAGCCATAGGAATGGCTCTTGCCAGTGATGCCCACTCATCTATAATGGTTAATAACAGCCAGGCAGCACCAACTTTCTGCCTGGCATCAGCAGGACCCATGGGTGTGAAATACTCCAGGAGAAAACTCTGGAAGAGACCAGATGAGTTCAGAGAAGAACAGCCTGCCTTGCTAGAAGTTATAACTTGAGGAATAAAGGGCACCTTGCACTAATCAGGCAGATTAAGCTGATGAGCAAAGCACCTGAAACAACTTTTCCTCCCCACCTCGCCTGACAAGGAAAGAGCCCTCCTAAGTAAATAAACCAGCACAGTCCTTTCTCATTTTGACCATTTCTCTCCATTTTACTCAACTACCAGGCAGACAGAAGCCTTAACCCTGACAACACTCAAGTGAAAACTCAGGGGTTGGGTTTTTTTTTACTTGACTGACTTCTTTATTAAAGGCTTTCTGGCTGTGAGTGGGTGTCAGAGGTGCAGTATTTCACAGATCTGTGGGGCACTGCCTCATTTTACTCTTCATCAAGATATTAAAAGTTCCTCTTATTACAGAAAGCATGAAGAAAGATGACCAGCTCCAACTAAACCGATAGCCTCTGGGTATATTTATTTTATGATGATGGTGATGAAGTAGCCCCTTATATATTTTCTGTTGTCTTCAGTAAAGACACACTTTAATCACAAACTGACATATGAAACCTGCCTATTGATATTTCTTTTGCACTGAGCAAGAAGCCAATAACCTATTTTAAATATAACTTTTAAAAATGACATTACCTAAGAAAAAGCTAGCAGTATTCCTGATAAAATATATTGTGGTGGGGTTGAAAAGTGCATGAAAAGCAAGCTGCATTATTAGAATGTTTAAATATTAATTATACTGCTGTGTAGTAAAGATGATCAACTGCAAGTGTCAACTAATTTTCTAAAAGCTGCAATGTTGGATGTCGTCTAAACTTCTATTGTTAAGCTAAAACTAAAAGCCCAGCAAGTTTAGTCTACTGGAGTGTGTTTATTTTTATTGGTTTCTGCATAATTTTTTTTAACGTAAACCAACTTTAACCCCTTTACTGTAATCTCTGCCAGTGGAACTCCAATAGCACATCATAAAATTCCTATAATTCTTCAAAGCAATGTAGCTGGAAAAGAAAAAAAACAACTATGGGCACTTTGCAACAAACGCCAACTACGAGATTCAGCCAATTAAATTTAACTCTTGCGAGTTCATTTCGCTGGCAATATACTGTAGATGTAGGTTTAGCCTGCCCTCCCACAGCCAATTTTGTTGGGATCAGCTCCCAGCCAGGCTGCTCGGGGCTGGGCTGGCTTTATTGTGTGAAAAATCCCGCTCAGGTGGTACCTAGAGCTGGTAGGGGAGGGAGGCTGAGCGGACAGATGGGGAGGCAGATGTACAATGCTACATAAAAGTAGGAGACTTATATTATCTTCTGCAAATGCCTTAAGTGACTGAGCACAGGCAGCCGGCAGAGGGGTGCCAGGGTGGGGAATGAAGAGTTAACCAAAAAATGACTGTCATTTCTCTCCCTCCTAGCAGCTATTGCTCCCTCAGACTTTCAAGAGCAGCCACAAGACTCGGGCGAGAGAATCACTTTGAGATTCTCCTGCGAAGACAAAGAAATAGTGTGCGCCGAGGCTGGTAGGCTTCCTTCCGTCACTCATGGATGCTCTGCCAGGATTTCCCACCTGAGACAGATTGCGACGCATGTTCGAATCACTCATGCAGGAGAAGCAATACACAAGTTCAGTGTAAAGCCACTTTAAAAGCTCATCGGGTGCATACTTTACTTGTACAAAATACCTTATTCATGATGGAGCAGTGAGGGCCTAGGTAATTACTTGAATCAAGGTGGCCTCAGAAGTGTTTAAATCTACAAGGACACTTAGAGCATGAATAATGCAAAATAATTTGCATCTAAATTTTTTAAGTGTTCTTTATTCAAAAACTAAAATGCAGTTCCGATTAAAGTTTGATGAGTGAAAGCTGAGCACTTCATACCCACTGTGAAACGTCTCCTATTTGTGGAAATTATTTCAGACAGTGGTAAAGGGACAAAAGAGATCAAAAAAAAAAAAAAAAGTTGGTGATTAATCTGCATTTCTTTTAAGCCATCCTTATTTCATGATGTTTGGTGAGTAGGAAGTTAATTTCCGAACTTGCTGGTCTGATACCATCTACATTTCACCCCTTTAAAGCAGCCCCATCGAAAGCACAGCTCTAATTATTAACCAAACAAAATAACTATTCTTTTGCCTTCGATGATAGCACGAAGCTGCTCGTGGCTCTGAAATTTGTCCAGTATCTCTTAGTGCAATTAATCTCGCCTCTGTCCCCGTCAACCTCTTTGGAAAAGCCTTACGTGCAAAAATACCCTGGCTGCCTCTCGCTCTGTGCTTATAGGGCACGGGTTTGCATTTCTTCACTTGGAGCGCGTTGCATCCCTTTCTTTTGAATTTGCCATTGACAGCATAAACTGCCGCGTATATCATCGGTTCAGCACTTTATTATATCGTCTCCAGTCCTATTTTAGAACGTGTTGAGCAACCCCCATAAAAATTGTTTAAGAGGAAGGAGTGAAAAAGACAAATGTTGTGTAATGCGCTCGCTGAAAATTACGCTTTTCTCTGCCTGGGCTGGAGGCAGAGGAGAAACAGGGAGAGAGGAAGCATGTCAGAAACAGCCGTTTTTGCGTGCAGACGTCAGTGATCCTGTCGTTAAATGTGCTTAATTCACGATTATGTTTCCAACGCTCAAACCTGCCTGTCTCACTGGCAGGAAGGCACCGAGAGAAGAGACAGTCAAAGTTGGAGAGTTCTCAGATCCCCAGAGATTTCTACAGGAGAATCTGCATGAATCTGCTCCCCGGTTTGTTCCTGCCCTCCACACCCAACATCTCGCTGCGGTACGAGAGCCAGACCTTCCCAAAAGCAGCCCCAGGAGCCAGAGGGATGTTTTTTTCCAGCTGCTAAAACCTCAGCTAGGGAAATCCGCTGGGATCCAACAGGTTAGGCAGGCAGCAAAGTTTTAAGCGCCGGCTCACTGTGAGCAGCTAAACTTTAAAGGCCCCTTTGCAAAGGAAAATCATTTTCCTTCTGCAGCCCTTATAAAGAATAAAGACTTCCAATTTATTACCGGCTCGAAAGCTGGCTGCCACTTTATTGGACTTTCAGATGAGTGTGCTCGCCACGCTTTCTTAGGGAGAGGATCTGCTACGTTTTTCTTGGATTTGGAACAATGCGAACATTTTTTTAACTCATTGAACAAAGATTTCCCCAGCAACAGACCCCCTGCTCAGCAGGTCACCTATCTTTGCGACAGTTTTTCTTTTCCCACGCTAACCCTAGGGCTCATTTGCATAAGGTCTCTGTTGTGACAATTAGTTTCAGGTGAGCTGATTTCTATGAGGTTTGCCCAAGACGATACACAAGCCCTGGGCCTCCCTGATCCTGGCCCTAATTGCGACTGACTGGCACCAGACACAATCACCCTCTTGATTCAGCAAATTGTCCTGCAAGTAGCTTGTTGTGACCCTGCAATGCACAAATCATATCATGTCAGGCCGGCATAGTAAACAGTGAATAAAGCAAATTCAAAAAAAAAAAAAAAAAGGTTTCATAATAGCTCCTCCATCTTCTAGCCCCAGTGGGCAAGATGAATACAAATTAAAGCTATATCATATCTGTGCGCTGGTGGAAGAGGTGTCTCTGCCCTGACTAACAACTTTGGTTTGCTGAGGAGTTTTTTGGGGGTTATTTTAACTTGATTTGGGGAAAAAAATAATCAGATGTTTCTTCGTTCTGTCACCTGGGGAGAAATTCCCCAGGTAGCATAGCACGGTCACTGTAAATATTTCCTAGCTCGTTGTTGTGGAAATAAGCAGTGTGGTCCTTCATCACCTCAGAAGGTACATGGTACAGCCATATGCACATTAGCTGGGCTCCCAGACCCCCCACAAAATGTAAATACAAATGCAAAAGACAATCTGACTTTTGGGAAGTTGGGACAGAACTTTTCCCAAAGAGCCCAGGGAGGAGCTGGGTGTGCAGGGAGACCTCACCCCACTTCTCCATGGCTGACAGTCCCTCATCCCACCACAGCACTGCTTTGGGCTCAGTCCTGCCCGTTTTGGACCACTGATAACCCCACAGGATCAGGTATGGAGTTGTCAGGCTGGGGAAACATGCAGCCTCTGAGATGGGCAGGAAAAAGGAACAAGTAATAAATCCAGGGGGACAAATGCAAAGTTAAGGAGGCTGGAGGAGCACCTTTAACTGCCACACTAATAATAACACTTGGTCAGGATAAAGAACTGTTCTTATCTGTGAATAACTCCCTTTTCCTCAGTTTGACTCAGAGTTTTCATGTTATTTTTTGCTGTGATGCTCGATTCTTTCCTACCAGAGTAGCTCCGGCTGTGACCTCCACCCCGTGAGTGTGAGTCAGGAGAGATTCTCTCCCCACCTTATATATTGCAATTTTTTTTTTTTTTAAGTGAAGTCTAATTTGCAAAATATTATTCACCATAGAGACAAAAGCTGCTCCCCTGCTGTAACTGGGATATGAAGGGTAAACTCAAATCCAGACAGGTATATTGAGTCCCTGACTTCAGAGAGAGACTCACGAGGGCAGGATTAGACCCCTTGGATATATTTCGTGATGATCATTATGTGAATTAGATTAGGCTATTAGTTTTGGACTACTTTTAATCTCCTGGGGAAATCTGTATTTACATTTGGGTTGGGTTTTTTTTTCCCCTGATGCAAATTGCTTCCCCAAATAAATAGTTATGTTAAAAATCCTAATAAAAAAACTGTTTCAAAATCCTTCACTGACCATGGCTGGCAGCCAGTGTGAGAGGTCAGCCTGCCAGCCCCAGCAGTTTGCAGCTGCAGTCAAGGTAACTATATAGGCAAAAGTGCATCTGACACATGCATTTCTGTTAATCTGCACTCTTATCAACTGATATAGGCAAAAGGTATTAATTGTTTACGTGCATATAGAGATAATAGTAAGAATGAATGAAAAATCATCTCTCAGCTGTGAACACCTAGTTTTACCCTGGGAAAAAAAAACCCTTCAGGGTGGGAGACCTAATTCTTCTTTACTCCTTTACTGGTACAATTACATTGATTCAAAAGTCATTAAATCTTCTGATATTCCTGTAATCTCAAGAGTTGTTTATGATCTGGGGTTCTGTCCCAAGCATGTCATTATGAATTTATGTGAGGGAGGTGGAGGATACCCCCACACTGCAGGCAGGGCGGCCACAGTCCCACCCTGGGCTACCCCAGCCTCACACTTTGTACATTTGCAGGACATTAAGATCACATTTGGACACAGAAACAGGACAGGCAGCACTCTCGGAGCAGGAGACAAGGTCAGCCCGGGGTTATTTCTTCCAACAGCGTGCACCATCGTAGTGGGAAGCCCCCCATCCCTCCCGATCCCTCCCGCCCAGCAAGGCACACACGAGGAAGGACGCTCAAAGTCCTGCCTGCCATGAACATCTCCATGGACAACTGCAAAGCTCCCAACACCCCTGTCGCCGTATAAACCCTGCTTTGGCTGAGTTGCATAAACCCACTGTGCCCAGCCTGAACCTCTGCTACCATGCTCAGTCCCAGCGGCGGCAGGACCAGTTGGTCACCCACCGCTTGCCATCAGGCCAGGGTTTGGCTGGGGATGCATAACAAGGGACCTCACAAACCTCACCTTCCCCATTTTCAATGTGTGTCGCATTTTTATTCCATCCTGTGTCCCTGCTAATGCTTTTATCCCTCTCTTGTGACACAAACCATGCTTTTACACCAACGGCAACGCAGCGAGCTGATTTTGCACTTTAACCTTCAGCAACTCTGATTCTAATGCAAGGCAAAACTTTTAGATTTTTAAGTAAATAAACACTTGATTCTGACAAAAAATGACTATTCCCTGAGGGGACATTTTTGTGAAACTGCGCCAGGTACAAAAAAAAATGTATATTTTTTGGCTTGGTCATGAAACTGTCAAAACACAACTCTAACATGTTTTGCTGCATATGTAATTTTTTTCCCACAGCTCTTTCTGAGCAGTGCTTAATTCTGAATTCTTTCCGCACCCAGCATTTGCAAGGAAGTTGATAGATGCACAAGAAATCCAGGCTAAGTTTCTAAGTGAGTGAAATAGAACAGCCAGGAGAAAGAAGGAGGAGAAAAGCAAGACAAAGCCGGAGAAACTTTGTTAAAGTTTCTAAATAATTCATGTTTTCGAGGTAAAATTCACCATCAAGATAGAGCTCTGGTGAGATTTAAGCAGGGAGAAGGTTGTTTGCTGGGACTGGGCACATGGGATAAGTTTCACCTTCTGTGCTTGTGTAATTTCATTTAATTTTATTTTTAACTGTTCTCTCTCATTCTCTCTCTCTCTCTCTCTCTCTCTCATATATATATGTTTGCAAATGTAGATATCAAAGTATCTTGATCATAGTTGTGATTACAAACTTCACTTTTACTAAAAACAGCTATGGCACTGTGCTTTAAAATAATAATATATTTTCCCAAGCGCCTTCACTGTTTCATCCCAGCAACTGAAACAGAGACAATCCTTTGTATGTTGAAATGTGTAATTATCATGTAGCCAAAAGGGAGGGTGTAATTTTCACATCTGATTACAAGGGAAGAGTGTAAGTGAAACTGCCTTGGTAAACTTACACTTGTTTACAGAGAGCAATACCTCTGATATTAAAAACTCCAAACATGTAAAATGCTGGAAAAAATCAAGATTGTCACGCACCAAAGCTAAACATTGACAACAACAACAAACCCTAAACAATTTTTTTGGCATTGCTACAAATGAAAAGTCAATTCTTCTGCACTTGGGCTGTTCTTCTCACTTGAGATGTTTGTTAAAAGACTTACAAATTGTTTTTGCACAGTGTGCTCTACTTGTTGTGTGAAAGGTTAAGAAGCTAAAGATCCAGCTTTATTAAAAAAAAAAAAAAGGGAGAACTTTCAAATGTTTCTGCTGTTTATAAGTCCACTTGGGCAGTTTAAACTAGAAAAATGCTTTTCATATTTCACTCCATCTTCACAGAATTTACTCCTCCTAAATATGACTGTGTTTGCTTTCAAGTTTTCGTTTTTCTATTTTTTAAAGCACATGAACTCTATCCTGTTTATTTCTTTTTATCTTTCTTTCTTTCTTTGCTGATTTACCTTCCATGAAATGAGCTTCTGCTCATGTGAAATTATTTTTTGGCCACGTAGGACAAGATGGTATCAAGGAAAGGAAGAACTTTTAAAGCAAATATCACTTACCAAGGAGATTAAAGATAAGCAGAAAGATCGCACTACAGGTAGAGGGAAAAACTACTGAAAAACCAAGAAAGATATCAGAAACTGTTTAAAATGATATGAAAGTATAATTGTTAAAGAGTTGTTGTTGCATTTTTAGAAATCCTTAAAAACTCTCTATGCAAACATTGGATGTCAAAGTATGACAGTCTCAGGTTTTTGCTTACCAAGAAAAAGGAGGGGAATGAGAAGAAAAACCAAATTATTTTTAGTATGTGGAAAACTCATATTCATGTTGGAGAATGAAAAAAAGATCACATAATTAACATGTACAACATCTATCAACAAGACTATGATAAGACCCTATTTTCTAAAGTATGCCTTTTTTTCTGCCCTAAAATTAAGTTCCTGATCCTATATCCTTGCTCTGAACATCATATCCAGGGGAAAAAATACCTACCACAACAACTAAAGCATATGAAAAATAAAATGTAACCCAGTAATAGCAGTAATTCAACTTGAGGATGCATGTAGTTACTTTAAAAGTGGTTTTGTCTAGTGCAGAAAGACATGAATGCTAGGGCTACCAAAAGCAATTTAATACCAGGTGGGGGTTGACATTAATCTTTCATGACAATAATATTGTGGTGTTACAGGAGGGCAAAAACAAATACCTCCTTGCACGTAGAACCACTTCCCTAAGAGTCTGTGCCTGTCTTAAAAATGCACGTATAGAATTGATGTATGGCCCCAAATTCATAAGGAATATGATTATTAAACAGTCTCCACTCGCGCAAATAATCAGACCTGTCCTCCTTCTGCTTCCCTTAGGTGTGATCCAAGCTTTCTCTGTGAGTGTTGCAGGAATGCTGCTCCTCCTGGAATGGGCCAGGTTTGGTGAGCCCAGGCTGTGCAGAGCTGTTTTCTGCAGGATACAGAGCCAAATTCTGTCTGTGGTTGAGAAAATGTGGTTGGCCATGAAAGCCAGCAGGGCTGCACAGGGGTAGATGGTGTGCCTGAGGTAGATGCAGCTTCTGAGCAGCATTAGTGTACTTAAAACAACAAATTAATGTCTGTGGAACACTAATCAATGTTTGGTGCACTCCACATTTTTCACTGAGTTGTTAGAGTACATTTGCTTATATTTTGCACTATTTTAATTTAGCCATATTGATCAAACTGAACACTCAATAAGACCCTAGGCACCTTAGCCTTATTAAAATTAGTCAACTTGAAGTAAGTGAGCTGAGGAAGTAATGGAAACTATTCAGAGATTTAAATACAGTGCAGCCCACTTAAATAAATACCTGTTAATGAAATAAGTCTGTATACACACATATTTCCTCAGAAACAAATTATTAAGGGGGCCCTTTAGAAGAATAAGACTCAAACATATCCCTTAGTTTAAAAGAGAAATATTTCTGTGTACATTCTTGTTTGCTGCGTTAAACTTGGGGAATCCATGCTGACCTTTCCCATCAAAGCAGTTATCATTCTTTAGAGTTTTAAAGTGACAAAATTTATAAAAATGTCCCTAATTAACCTGTAAGTAAACACTGTTGTGGGGTTTTGGTAGCTCTCCCATTTGAGCTTATCCCAGGAAGAGTAGAATTCAGCTGGGCCATCACCCAGACAAGTATATCTGGGCAGCTACAAAAGTAAAATAAAAGGCATTTAACACGCAGTGGAAAAAATAAAAGTCATAGGGCCTAGTCTTTACAAATAATACGTCTTTGTCTTCAGAAAGTTTTATCTTTTTTTTTTAAGCAGGAGTTGAGAGGCGAGATTAAAGCACTAACTCCAAGGTTTGGCTTGAGCAGGGATTCGCAGCACACATCTCTGGAGCTCAAAATATTGTTTTTGAAAACATCGCTGCTTTTCAGCAAAAATAGGAGATTAGACAACATCTTTAGCTGATTAATCCTCTCTGCTTTCCGAGGGGGTGACCTATGATAGTGTATTATTTTAGCCAGGGAAAAAAATTCCACCACGCAGCAAACTCTTCCTGTAGTACCTACAAATGAATTAAGCTAAAAAACTGGGTAGAGTATCTGTGGAGGTTTCCTGGCCTCCTTGCATCAGGGGCTGTCTTTAAAGGGCTTTGTACACTCATTTTTTTTTCCCTAGTCCAATAAAAGATATTAGCTCTTTTCCCTAAGCAAAATCCCTCTCATGAATCAGGCCCTACACTTGCAACTAGTGTGATATTGCTGGCCAGGTTTCACCCCAGTAAAATTCTAATCTATACTTTGTCTTGCAGAATTAAGAAGAAAATGCATATCAGCAGAATCTCCTCTCTACTTTATTTCATTTATAAATTACGAGAATGATGCTATTATATATTATTAATTTCTGCTGTTCTCCAACTCGGCTGCAGCAGTGAGCTGCGGATGTTGGAACGGTGTAATTATGTTCTAGTAGGGCAGCCATCCGTTTCCTTTCAAAAATTTACAGGATTCTTAATCATGCTGCTCATTTGGGTGCGCAGTAGCGAGGATGGCGAAACACAAACAGGGCACGTTCGTTTACACAGGAACACCTGCTTAGCATGATAGCAGATGTCAGTCAGCAAGCAGAACACAAAAGAAAAATATCAACAACAGCAAACTAGAAGCATTTTTAACTCAGTACGGAGATCTCTTGTCTGGGGGAAGCCAAAGAAAGGGGATGCGCCTTTGCAGGTCAAAGCAGAGGCACGGTGATCATTTGGAAAGTCTCAAGCAGTGTTCCCCAGGGACCGGGTCAACAAATCCAAGACAAGCTGCTCACTGGATGGTGGGATATTTAACAGTTTCTCCTTCTATGGGGTCACTTTTGCCAGCTTGATGCTAAGCATCTTGCAAGGGTCATTGTAAATCTATGGAATATTAGACAACAACAGCAAAGTAGGTGAGAGGAATAAAATCCACAGAACTACTGCTCCACGCGTAAGGGTCTGCCAGCATTCCCACTGCAACCGCTTATTCTCAAGGCTTTAACTTTAAATGTTTCAACCCGGGCTGCTCCTTGGCTCTCCCATCTCAAATTGAGAGCGTTTCTGTTTTGTGCATATTTTATGAAATAGAAAGATGTCAGTGGAGGAGCAAAAGTTCAGCAACTCTGGGCTCTCCCGTGCAGCGCTCCAGCCCGGGAACGGCCACACCTCTCCCAGGAAGGCGTCGGGAGCGCGGAGCATGAGCCGAGCTGTCGCAGGCAGGTATTAATAATCCCCCTCCGTGGCATAGGCAGTAACTACTCTTCCCCAGGATTGTTAGTATTCAGAGCAAGTCAACTTGCGTGGGTCCGTGCATTAAGGGCTCCCTAAGTATGCATTGACTTGATACCCAGTAATGGCTTCTAAGGAGCCGTTATGTAGTGCCGTGTCAATGATCCATGCATTGAGGACTCCCTGAGTACGCATTGACACGACAGACCGGAACGGCTCCGAAGAAGCCGTTACGGTCTATCATGCCAATGATCTGCGGATATTGGCAGTGCCTCCCGCACTTCTACGGAGACTGTAAAAGTCTCTGAAGAAGCTGTTATGATCTCAGTGGAAGGACCATCAATCAGGTCGATGGCAGGGTTGCGCTTTGCCATTTTTCCACCCCATCGTTGGGAAGCCTTGTCCTGCTTCTAGAGTTAGATTCAAAAAACAGACAAAATGTATAGGCTGCCCACACACGGGGTGGCTCAGGGACTGTGCAAAGGTAGGATCGTAATATGATCTCTGGTTCTATTTGTTTTAAGTTTTTAGTTCCAGCTGGCTCCAGCTGGGAGGCCTTGACCAAGTCCCTCCAACTCTTCCTACCTTCGTTTGCTCTTCTCTAGCAAGCATGGAAAGGGATGACATCCTTTGATTGCAGTGGAGCTTGGTAAATGTGGATTTGGAGTAGTTACAACTAAGGCTTGTGTGAACATCTCATCACTGGTGGAGGCTGCCGAGATGAACAAGGTATGTACATAGAATCACACAATGGTTTGGGTTGGAAGGGACCTTAAAGATCATCCATTTGCAACCCCCTGCCATGGGCAGGAACACCTTCCACTAGACCAGGTTGCTCCAAGCCCTGTCCAACATCCACCTTTTACACCCAAGCACACAGGCAAAGCTACACTCAAAGAAAGTCTTACTTCTAAACTTTCATAAACTCCTATCTATTGAGTTTACATAGTTTCTATCTCCTCAGTGTCTGTGTATTCACATCAGTTCTGAGAATCACTGCTTGGCAGAAGGTCATCTGTATTTTCTATGATGCCAAAACTTTCTATGAAAACACTGTGAACCTCTTTTTCCATGTCTTCTTTAGTACATGAATATTTTTTAAAAATGTTTTAAAGGTACATCATTGCACAATGAAGTTTTAACTCATGCTAAGTCTATGACCACAAAACACTGCTTAACCAGCTGATATTGTTTGTCTCTACTTTTCCATACTCTTTCAGGCAAAACTTGACTTTTTATTCTTACATATTCACTTCATACTTCTGTTGAGGGGAGATGGAGCTATAGTGGAATATAAGTATATAGAATACTCTACCTACTTTATACTCTGGTAAAAACCAAATGATCTTTGTGGTCCCTTCCAACCCAAACCATTCCACGATCCAATGATTCTCTGATGATAATAAGCCCATTTGAGGTATGATCCCACATAACTTAATTTACATCTACATGTTTAAATGTTAGCAGACCACTAGAGAAAGGCTGTAACCATACCTTGTGGAAAGCAGAGATCCTCAAGCAAGAAAAAGCAGAATTACTGTGCAGGTTGGAGCACCATAGAGAGACCTTGTCTGTAGCCAGGCTGGCCTGAAAAGTGTGAGCTCAAAGAAAAAGAAGCTGTGCAAAAGGAGATGGAGGAACATTATAGAAGATCAGAGAGGGTCATAATAAAGGAGAAATTGAGAAGGCAGAGAAGTCTCAGGGAGCAGTGGTTATTAATCCTAGGTACCTCTTTCTTTAGACTCAAAAGTTCAAATATTTTTAAGTGTATTTCCAGATGTATGGAAGCATTAGAGTTGTCCAGAGACTGGTACCCCAAATCAGTGGTTGTTTTGGCCCTGTTAATGATCACTTTGGAGCTGCAGAGTAGCTGTAGCCATCAGGTCCACAACAACATCACCAGCAAACAGAGGAGAGAAGACAATATGATATTTACTGAAAGCTTGAGACGTGTGGATTTTACCGACACAGCCCTCACTCCTTGCCTTTCAGGTAGAGGAGTGTGCAAGGTATTCTGGAAAGCAACAGTCATTCCTTGGATAACCTACTCTCCAAAGGCAAAACTATTAATTCTTTGAGAATGCATCTTTGGGATTTAGACCCTCTTTGGGGTGACCATGAGGTCAAAAAAAAAAAAAAAAAAGCCTATGGACACCAACCACCGCTGCAACCCAAATTCCATTCAACATATCCCTCCCTGCTGCACGCTGCGAATTTGTGTGAAAAGTTGCATTTCCAAAACTGGACAGCTGAAGACTGCTGTCCCCTGGGAAAAAAACTAAGCTTTTCACTAAATTTAATCATCTGGGGGTTTAAACTCTACTGAGAAGGAAGAGAAGATATCGTTTTACAATGATTCAGACCATATTTCACGTGCGGTATTTAACGGATGCTTTCAGGTATCTTATGTTGTAACACTGGCCCTGCAACATGTGCTGAGCCCTCGATGTAAAACCTCAAATATTTTTTTCAGCCCCTGGGATAGGAACAGGCATTTGCCTCCTTCCATGTGTATATTTATTAGTAAGACTTTTGCATGGTATAACTGAAGCCTGGCAGTTTTTACCAATTGAGGCTGAAGAGGAAAACTAACACAATGTAGTGTTTTGTGTCTTTTTTTTTGTCCATGCAGACCAGTCACCGAAAAGGTGCAAAGCGCTGCTAAAAGTACGTTCTCTGAAATTCAAAGCCTTTTAAGAAAGGTACACAATGCAAGAATACGCAGCTGCAATCTTAAAAAGGCTACTGCTCCTTTAATGCCCAGCTGGTCCTGAGATGTAATAAAATTGACATATTGATTCCTTTGAATTTACAAATGCCTGTTTCATAAACTCCATCTCCAAAGCCTAGGCATCTTTAGAGCACTGTCATTTTTTTCTCCAAATGGATCAATTATGTGCCCACGTAATCCTGTTACCTGTGAAATCCATGCATACTTCTCCCATTTGCTGCAGTTCCCAGGCGGACAAACTTGCATTATGTACGCATAAACAAACAGAGCATTTTCCTGATATTAGGGATTGTTTTCAAAGTGAAAAGCAATCTCCTGGGTCCTTTGCTCAAAAAAACCCCCATACATAGTGCAGTGTTCCTCCAAGTAACCTCACTGCACTATATGTATAATTATTACACAACACAGCAAATCATTAAAAAAACATTGAGTCCCGCTATCTCAAATGCTTCAACTGCAAAAAGGCACCCAGACTTAGCAGCCAGCCCTCATTTTCCTGGTGAATGAAACTTTCTCATTTCTTTCTCAGCTTCTTTATTTGATAATTATTGCCACATCTATAAGGAAATCATGTTCATCAGAAGCGTTTCTGCGTGACTTAAATACTGGAGAAGCACCCAAAGCTGCAAACTTTGCTGTGGAAGTTTGGGGCTTTTTTATTTTATTTCTAGGATAATTCATCTTTTCGTCGTGCTGAGCACCTTTCCATCATTTACACACACATACAGAGAGTCAAGCAGGCATTAACCTGCAAACCTACCACTTATGCATATAAATGCATCACACATACGACTATTCCCATATCCTGTGGCATATTATTTGTATGAATATATACCATGCACATAAACACATTTATACACACACACCCCATGCACAATCCTCAAATATAAGCAGAGAAAAAAGAGAATAAATGTGTTTTTCTCTGTATATGAATTGTTTATAAAGTACCGTGTACATACATAGATATGAATTCTCGTTTCATTCTTTCAGGCTGTGCTGTATCTGATTTTCTACACTTCACTGGGCAACCAGCAGTTCAGTTACACTACACTTGCCCTGTACAATTTGTCTCTAAAAGGTTCCCAAAATTATGAAACATCCTGTCTGCTGCATGACCTGCTCACTGCAGTGCCTCAGCCCGAGGTGCATCCACACATATAGAGAGGATGGCACAGAAANTGGCCCAATACACCCCTGCCATTGTGCAGGAGTGGGTTTTAAAGATAAATGGCTGCATGTTAACCAGATTTGACATGCTGCACAAAAGCAGCCACCTTTGGTCCCATGACACAGCCAAACAGAAAAAACAACAAGCAATCCTGGCAAAAGATGTCCAACGTGAATAAAAGCCCAACAATTTGTCACATAGTCGTTACAAAATGTTCCAGGCTTTGGGGCTTGCCATGGGACAGCAGCGATAAGACGAGCATAGAAAAACGAAGGCTGGGGGTGTTGGGGTGGCAAAAGAGTTAAAACTCAAGGAAAGCTCCAGTAGTTCCAGCAGGGAAACAAAGAGGATATTTTCATTTGGCTCTTTCCAAAGAGACACACAGCCCCCACCCCCCCCCCCCCCCAAAAAAAGACGTAATTAATTAAATCAAGAAGCCCAGTTGTTTTGAGAAGTGATTGAAATCTGACATGCAAAGTAGAAATATTTACGTTTACTTTCTATTTTAGGAATCTGCGAAGCTACTTTTCCCTCACTGCACTTCCCCACCACTACAATGGCCATGGCTCAGTTTATCCAGTAGTAAGTACTGCCTGTTCAGGGCCAAATCCTGCTCATGTTTCTCATGGCATTTGGTCTTTCCTCATGGGAACAGGCCCAGAAAACTCCAAAGATGTGGCTGGAGTTGAGCACTGGTGTGTGGCAACAGAGCAGTACCTGAGCTCCTGCTTTCCTTTCAGTTCATGTAAGACAGAAAAGAAGCAGCCCAAACTTAGGCTTGGTTTGATAAGCCTGAATTTCCAAACCAGCTTGATCGTGCAGTTTTCCACTAAAACCAGCCATGCGCGTCAAACCCTACTTTACTGTTCCATGTCCCCCCGGAGTCACTCCGGTATCCCCACGGACTGCAGTCAGGTCAGGATTTACACCTATGCCAGCCCAGTGGTATTTTGATGTATATTTAGAGCCCCTATACCAAAATAAGGAGCTCAAATGCACCAGTGCAGCTGCTTGCTAAGCTCCACATAACGGATCTAACATTGTAAAATACCCTTCAGTCAATAATCATCATTGCTTCAGTGATTACCCTTCGCTTCTTTATATTCAGTGGCAGAAAACTGGGGAGGGGTGGGCAGTTAAAAGCAATATCACCCTCTAAATTAGGATAACCAGTTGTATAATAAACTCTGAGATTCTGGTTATTAGGAACATACATTTGTAATTTTCTCAGACAAATTCCTTGGCATCCGCTCGCCCTCTGACGAAACAACAAATGATACTTGCTCTTCCTCAGTCCCAGAGAATGACAGAGTGCTTTGGAGATATTAAGCTCTACAAAAGCCCTGTGAATGAGTTCAGCAGTATTTCCCTGTCTCATAGACAGGGGAAATGAGCACGCTGAGGTTAACTGACTTGCTGGAGAGCACTTGATGCTGCACTCACCTTCCCCAGCTCGGCCAGTGCAGGGCCGGGGCCGGGAGACGATCCCACCACATATCCACCCACATCCTCTGCCCAGCTGGGCTGCAGCCTCCTCGCAGCATCCCAGCAGTCCAGCATGGACCAGCACAACGTGCCCTTCCCCTTGTCCCTTCATGGGCCTAATCCCTTCGCAGGGGTTTTTGTATGAGTAAATTAAATAGCATAGAAATCGCCTCTGAAGTGCACAGGGCTTATCAAAAGCCAAAAAAAAAAAAACCCACAACCAAGTGTCAGCCAGAAGAAAAGTTCATTATTATATGTCAAGGAAAAATTAATAGAAAGGGCTTCAATAGTTAAATTACATGGGCAGATCAGGCTTTCTGCAGGAAGACCAGCTTGCTTTAATTAAAGCATGTTCTGTTCAAAAGCCACTGTGCACGTGTTTTACAGCAACCCGATACCAACACCTGTAAGTCCCTGCTCAGAAACTCCAACTGCTTTCCCATATTCCAGCCCAGCAATCCACGTTATCAAAAGTCTGTGTTATTTTTAAATGGATGGGGGGATAACTAAGCCCTGTTCTCGGTGGAGTCGAGCAGGGGGACGAGGACTGTTCAAATCATGGAAATGTCAGTTCCAGCAATGCGTGCCTTGGATTATTTTTTTTTTTTTTGACTGTCAAGAAGATTTTAAATCTTTAATATCTGTTTGTTGTCAGGTTTGCCTCCAGCTTTTTGTATCTGCAGGTTGTATTTTTTTGTTGTTGTTAGGAATTAGCATTTCTCATTTGCTTGCTGAAAGTTTAGGAGAAAGCACCAAAATGCCGATAAACAAAGTTCATCTCAGGGAAAATCTCTGTATGCATAACCTAGTTAACAATTCTTTCATGGTTGCAGGATGAAATTTGAAATGCATGTTGAAAAAGAGAGTTCCTACAGAAAGCATCAGTACTACCGAGGCTTTTTGAGTGCGCTGTACTAATTTTAAACAAGAAATCATTACGATTTCCATGCCGTATTAGCATCTCTTTTATTTCATGGTATCTCTGCTGCAGTATTTCAACTCGCTGCAGGTTGCTGTTACTTTTTTTTGATACCACATCGTTTAAACACACACCGGAGCTGAAGACATTCACGATTACCGGGGACTTCAATCAACGTTTTTGGCCTTTGTAAAGGATCTTAGCCAAACATTTGGTGTAGTTAAACTCCAACTGATGCCACGACACACGGAATATCACTCCCAAAAAAGTGCAGAACTGATGCATTGTGCCATCTCTGGCAGCATTCGTTCAGCATTTGCTGCGACTGGGGAGGAAGAAAGATACGGAATGCACGGATTGATTTTCAAATTACCTCAATATTTTGAAAACATTTTCACCTGCATGCTGAGAATGCTAAGAATAGGCAGGAAGGCAATTGTGCATTTGCACAGCCTCCACTGCATTCATTTATAAATTACCTCATCACTGACTGAAATTAACACTGATTCTTACAGGCAATTTCTCAATTTCCAATGCTAATTACATTTTTTTTACTTTTAAATTCTGTACCACCTGTTTTGGGCAAGACATCTTAGGCAGCGCGACCGCATTTAATCACAATTTTAATTAACCGCCCTGTAGATGTGAAAAAGAAGCAATTATAATGTAGATGAATGATGATTTTTCTGCATTAAATTGTTTTGTTTCCCTGGTATGTTGATTGTAACACAGCACACAAATACAGTAACTGTACAATTTTTTTCTATTGTAATTTAGTAATTGTTTTTGGAAAACCAGTTTGGGAATGAGTGACTTCATCTGTTTACAAATTGATTGATACTGTTAACTCACTGATTGCTGCAGCATACATTTTGTATTGCACAGCCTAGCATAAAATATAATTAGGCATGCACAGACTTTGCAGCACCATTTTGGAATCTGAAAATCAACTGTAACCGAAGTGTGTTTTCCTTGAGCATCCTCGTATCAGCCGGGGCTGATGATACGATAACCAACAAACAATGGGCTTTTCCCATCCCGCCGCTGGTAAAAACCCTTGGATTTAATCTGATAGTCTCACGGTGTAAGGGTTAGAGGGGTTTTTTTTTTCAGAATGTGCTTTGCCAGGCCTGGGAGCTGAGGGCTGGCAAGTCTGCAGCTTGCCCAACTCCCTCAGATCGCTATCGGGAAGGAGCAGGCGAGTGATGGAAAGAAACAATGATGGCAAAAAGAGCCGCGGCTCACAAAACGCGGGGATCGTTCCTGACACGCGTGTGCTGTGGCACCGGCTATCTCCAGCTACACATTACCGGGGAAAAAGATCTCGATCTGACTCATGGCTGGCAGACACAGATCGGCCAAGTTATATATATATATCCCCACGGAGAAGCGCGAGACCGTTCCCATTGGAGGCAAAGCCTGCTGGCTTTCCCAGGGAGTGAGGTCGCACCGGAGAGGGAAGGGAGCAGATGCGCAGCACTAGCAGCACCTGGGCTTCGGGACACAGTGCCACCACCACTGTGCTCTACCAGCAACCCGGGATGGTCCTGCTGGGGGTCTCCCACCTTGGGGCTGTAAATCCCCCAGCAGAGGTGGACTGAGGGGCAGGGACACAGGGAAGGCGCACCCTGACACTTACAGAAGAGGGGTGGCAGCTCTCCCCCTCCCAATCTCCTGTGCAATCCACAGAGCAAGAAGTCTCCACCAAGTAGGGCTTGCCAAGAAGTGAAACACCACAACAGCCTCTGTGAGACCACATCCCAACCAGCGATGTCACCCACAGTGCACTGATACCAGGATAGGGACAAAGCAGACCTGGGACTGTCTCCATGGGAGCACAGGGGTCACTGTGATTTGGAGGCAACTTGGGGGGCTCCTGGTCTCATCTGCTGGCCTGCTTGCTTTATAAATATTTGTTAAGAGGGCAGGACATAAAGTCTACTGTTCAGTAGGTGATTTTTGTAAGAATCCAGCTATCCATACATAAAAGGGTCTATTATCTCACTGTGGAAGAGATTTACATGCGTAACTCCCATTAACTCTTATGGGACTTAGGCACGTAAATCTCTTGTGCATCTAGAGAAGAATAGACCACATAAGGTCTTGTGATCTATACTGCTAGTAGGTTTAAGTCCCTTTCATTTATAAAGCTATACAAAAATTAACCATTAAAGCTCATTCTGTGCAAGCTGTCCCCCTACATATATCACCCAGCTCTGTGTTTGAAGTACTCGGTGTAAACGCGCGCTGAGGAAAGATACCGGAGCGAGAGAGCCCATTCATTTCAGTTAGTAAAACTGTCATCCCTGAAAGCAAGCAGACTGAGGGCAGGTAGAAAAATTGTACAGGTTTTGCTCAGCAGATTCAATTTCAGATTTAGGCTCTAGACTGCACTGTTTGGAGAAGGAATACTTTCATTTTGCTGAGCGCTCCCTCCACCCCCTCCTTCCCTCCCTCCTATCCCTACTCACAGCCCTCAAGTAAAGCCCCGTGCCCTGGACCGAAGGACCCTGAATGGCTGGAGCATACAATCTTTGCACAGTCCAACTAAGATGCTGCATCTACTGAGGAGAAAGAAATAAATCTTTTATTCCATAAACTTGTTTAAGCTGAAATGTTCATTGGTAAGCCTGTAAAAGTGGGAACATCTGTGCTCCTGCTGGGATTTGATGTCTCACCACAAACCTTTCCACAAGCACTTTGTCTCTGGTAGGAGACAAAGAGGAAAATACCTGATCCCTGGCCTCAGCTGGGCAGCTCCTTCTATCTTCACACACCGACCTAGTGAGCATTCCTCCCAGCAACGAGCTGCCTCCCAGGGCTACCTCCGCCATGGAAGCTGCCTAACTAATCTCTTAGCAAACACTTGCAGCAAACCTAAAGGGAGTTTAAAAAGGCGACGAAGAAGGGGAGAAAAAAACCCAAAACTTTCTCCAGATAAAGCCTGCGGCATCTCTAAGAGAAGAGAACCAAGCCTAAATATAGCTCCACATGCTCACATTTTCTCTTGATGAACTGCTGAGATACAAAGTTGTGGCCACCTAATGAACATAGAGATATACATTCTAATCTTAATCCGGTTTCCTGCTCCCTTCCACTAACCTGCCATAACCAGCTGTCTTTCTGCCTGTCAATAGTCCTCTGACTATGCTTACAGGTATTTGCAAGACACTGCTTTTATCCCAGCAACACCGCTGGGATGATATGGCACTGGAAAAGTCCATCCCGCGCCCTGCCTGCACATGGGGTAACCTCTCCTTAGGAGCTTATAAGAAAATCCACTGTTGAAATAAATAACAACTCTCAACAAATGATCAAAGAAGAAATAAATCTTTTACCCTTCTAAGAGTTTTTAAAACTGAAATCCTATTTTTTAACTGGATAACAGTTAAGAGGCTACCGGCCACCTATTTTTCTGGGAGCTACGTTTTAAGTGTTTGCCTCATGGATGTTGGGCAGACAAACAAATCTGTGGTTCTTGGGAGCAAAAGCTTTTAAAATAAAGTTTGTGTGTAGTATATGAAAACATATTGTTTGGAATTTAAGTTCTAATATCTAGGAATAAACAGAGCATTAAATCAAGCAAAACTGTGACAAGGCCAATATGCACATGGATGATGCCAGCGAGGCATCTCCAGCCCTTTGTTCACAGCTTAACAAAACTGTGCCGTCACACCACTTTAGCTCAACAGTGCCTGTCGAATGGGCATCAGCAGATCAGCCAATGCCTGTCACACACACAGCTGAAAAACTGTTTGAAAGCAAAGCTTACTTTAGCACAAGTCTGGTAGGAAAAGTGAGAGGGATTTTTAATCATCTGGTAAAGACCACAGATATATATTTAGGGACAAAAATATATGTATTGTCAGCTTTCTTCCTCAGGAAAGTAACACAGTTTTGCTCTTTTTCACCCCTAAGGAGGGAAGGGGTCTTGGTGGTGCTGCCTGTTCCTTGGTGTGCTGCTCTCTTCCACGCTACATCAGATTTGGAATTATTTTCAAATAAGTAAAATTCTTTCAGGGTGGGAGGGGTATCACAGGGAACGATCCCGATTTGTCCAAAAATCTATTAAAAATTAATTTTCACGTTGTCCTGCTTGGAGACCCTCTCCTCCCCGCGACAGAGGATAAATGAAATAACATACTCAAGGAAATGTTTGTTTTGATTCTAATGCAATTATCTTTGCAGATGAACGTCTTTCTGGGTTGGGTGGTTTTTGGTTTTTTTTCAGCTGATCAAAATATGTTTTCATTGGTATTAACAACCCTCTCCGTCACTTTTCTTAACAGTCCTAGTGCAAAACACGACATCGTTCCGCAAAGAACCACAGCAAAATAAGCTTGTTAGCGCCAGCAACTTCAGCTCGGCACTTCTCTCTTTTTCCCAACACTTTTTTTCCCCAATTTATGTGGGTTTTGGCACACACCCCCTCCCCAGCCAGCCTCCTCGCGGCACCGGGGCGGGCTCCCAGCGCTCGGCCCCTCGGTGGCGGCCCAGGGTGGGACTGGGGAGGCCGGGGGTGACCGGGGGGGCCCGAGGGAGCGGGGGGCTGCAGCCCCGGGTGCTGAGCCCTCTCCCCCTGCCTGCCCGCCGCTGCTGTCAGCTCGCTGCCTGCACTTTAGCTGTCTCTTTCCCAGTCCCTACCCTGTCAGTTTCTGGGCTGCCAATTTCAACTTGAAGCTTGACTGGGCTGATTTGATGCAAATACCTCCAGGGAAAACCCTGAAACTGATGAACAGTTATGTCAAGTCGATTTTGCACCATCGGGAAAAGGTAACCTCTGCGAGAAAAAAAAACAACAAGGTTAAAGAGACAAGGGCTTTTCACGTGTAATACCACTGCTGCACATCTCGTTCACTGTTTACCATCCCTCAGAAATTGTAACTGTCAGAATTAGTCCTAATTGCAGATGCGAAAGCTGCCATTATAATAAAAACAGAGGCAGTGCAGGCATTAAATGTAGCAGCCTAATTTGTGAGACTACTGAAAAGGTAGAGTAAATGAATATTTCATTACTTTAATTACCAGGGACTACTCTTTTCTTGCTGTCTTATGATAAGTGTTGCTGTAACTAGCAACAGCAAACATCCACTAAAACATAAAGTGCAATAATAGTACTGCTGTCAGGATCGCTGCTTTAAAATACGAGCGGGAGGGGGGAAGGGGGAAATATAATGGTTTATCTATTTCTTAGAGATCCGCAGGAGTAGGAGATGGAAACTCGTTTAACGTCAAAAAACAAAGAGGCGAGTAAACAGGTTTTAGTCAAAGAAAATAATGACCCGGAGGAGGGGAGGGGTGGAGGAGGGGGTGGGGGGGGAGTTGAGGGCACACTTGAAACCCCAGAGCCGGGAGGAGCGCAGGAAGCGCCGCG
>VYXC01009179.1:707098-737785 GCA_013397175.1 Platysteira castanea | reverse complement strand
TTGCAGCTCATCAGAGCCACCGAGATCTGCCTGGGAATTTTTTTGGTCATCTCAGTTAGACGGGAGTGGGTGCCCCTGTGAGATGCGGGGGAGGCGGCGCACGGGGGGGCCCCGGGTAGGGGCATCCAAATCCCCTCCCGGGCTGGGAAGTGGCACCTCCGGGTGTCCCCCTCCTCAACCTCGAGCTGCAGGCGGAGTGGGGAGGGAGAGGCAGGCTCTGGCCGTCTGCTGCCGCTGCAATCCCCAACTAGGCAAAGGTGGGAACAAGCTGCCCTAATATTTTTAATTATTATTTTCATTTTTATTTCTTATTTTTATTTCTATTTTTATTTTTTTGTCCCCGCAGCGAGTCACCATGGCTTTGTTAAAAGTTTGCTTGCCACTAGTCTCTGAATGTCAGCATGATTTTCCTGCAGGATGCGTGACTTCTCCATGCCTAAATGTACCTGCAATACACAGGGACATATCACACACACACACGCAGAGAATGATGATATCTTAATGAAATAGATAGCACAGTGCAAATATCCTGAAATCAGATTCAAGTATTATTAGTTTGAATTAGATCCTCTCAGATCCAGAAGGCACTGCCTATAAATCAAGGGCAGTCTGGCAATTCCTTAAAGAGCTAAACTGAATTTAGATGCATATGATAAAAAGAAAGAAAAAGAAAAAAGTGAATGCTAATTACTGACTTGCTCAATTTCCACTTACCCACGTTTTCTAGGAGAAAAAGGAGAAAACCTAAAAACCAACCAACAAGTTCTCAAAATAAATTAATCCCATTACAAACTCCTTACATATTGTTCCAGATTACAAAACGAGGGGATGAACTGGAGATTACAAGAGGCTGCAGCCTGACTCGCAATAGGCAGGAGTGTTGTCGATGGTGTATCAATAAAATATATTTATCTGCAGCCACGCTGAAAAACAAACCCTCAGAGCGTGTGATGATGCTCAAGGGCTTTAAGAAACATGTCGGCATTGTCAGATAATCCCTATTCATAATTTTGCTGGCTGTTCTTTCAGCCCTCAATCTCACAGTTTCCCCAGCTCTGAAGTGCCTCAGCAGGGTTTGCATCGGAGAGATAAAACTGCTCAGATCTTTGCAGGACTGACATAGCACCCAGCGTTATAAGATGTTATTTTAATGTGAGATGTGGGGGTGTTTGTTGGGGTTTTTTTATTTTTAATTTTTGGACACTGGACATAAACATTTAGCAATCAGCTAAGCCCTTCTGAGATGGAATTTAACCTTAATCCAGGCGATGATTTCCTGCCTGGCTCTGAACTAATAACGGGTGTGCAGCTTCTTTAGGAGATGGAAATAATGACAGGCTATAGATCCTGCTTTATTGGGGTGGTGCTGGCAGCCCGGATCCCAGTCCCTGCTCCATCAGCATCCCCATGCAGATCCTATTCCCTGCTCTATTTTAAAACTTTTGCATATCCTATCCCCCCACCCCATCAGTTTAAAAGCAAGCAGAGCCAAAATATCCTCACAAATCCCAGCTCCTTCCTTCTGTACAGCTCCCAGCACTGTGGCTTGGAGATGCTTTTAAGGGCAGTTCTCTGAGTGCAGGCTTTTCCTCTTTTCCTCAGGCTTTCCCACATGGAAATGCAGTGAGTTGAGATCAGGGTGGCCTGATCTTGATGCAAACCTGCCTGGTTAAAGCCACAGGAGAGGCTATCTTGCCTCCTGCTCCTCGGTGGCTTTCCTTTGTCCACCAAAACCGATCATGATGAAGATAAGCCCTTTGGAGATAACCCTCTGTTCCCATCCCTGTGTGGATCTGTAGGGCCAGCCAGGGGCAAATCCTTCTGCCGGGGACAAACCCTACCATGAGAAAGGGAGAGACCCCCTCTGAGATCCCCAAACTCTGACTGAGAGGGAAGGTGACCAGCCAGCAAGGAGGGCTTTGGGGCACAGGCCCTGGAGGACCTGAGCCTTCTGCTGAGACTTTCTGCCATGGTGACTTTGTGGGGACCTGGTGGCATGGGCTGGGGGATGATTCACGGCCTTATTTATTCTGGTGTGTTTGCTTTTTCTCTGGTGGAAGATGAGTAACGGGGACTGTGTTTTCCTGCCCACCACGTGGAAGGAGGAAAACCGAGGGAATAGCAGCAAAGATATTCTGGCTGATGAGTTTTGACTACATTTTAGAGGCTGGTGAAGACAGAGGTTTAACACCTCTACATACACTTTAGCTGTTCTGAGGCTTTTCCTTCCTGTGTTTCGTAGCCAGAACTCTCTACTATTTTCCCCAAAGTGTGGAACCCTTCCTACATCAGGGATTAAACATCCCCATGTAGGGGACCCAGATGAGATGTGCCCGCTTGCAGCCAAGCCCGGGGAGAGCATTCTTCCCTCCCCACAGCCCTGTTCCACTGAGGGAGCTGCTCCTGCAAGATTTGGGATCCCTGTGGGTTCTGGCTGCTGCTCATGCTCCAATCTCTGGGGTGTAGAAGATGTCCTTGCCTTGAGAAAAAATTCTGAGCTTGCAAAAAAAACCCCAAATCAAACAAAAAAATACGCCAGGGGGATTACTTTCTGCAGTCACCTGTGGTAGCAGGGGATAAGACAGGCTGGAATAATTTTTGTGAACAAGGAAGACCCCACCTGGGCCCAAGATGCTGCTCGATTTTGCTCCATACAGGTGTCCCTATAAACTAAGATTTGGAAAGCAAAGCCTTTATTTTTTTTCCAATTTCCACATGGAGGAGAGGGCACAGAGGAGAGGAAGAAAGGGTCAGGGAATGACTCTCCCCCCCCCCCGCTGATGAGGTATTTGGGAAGAAACCTTTTGAATCAACATTCCCAAAGTTTTTGAGTTCCTTTGCGGAAAACCCATGTAGGGATAGGATACGAGCCAAGAGCAAGGGAAAAGATTGTCTGGCTTTAATTTATCTATCCCTGGGCATTTCTAACCAGCAGATCACGGTAATATTTGATCTTATGTGAGTCCTTGAACATTAAAAGTGAATCTCCTCATATGTTTTTGTTAATTTTGTCATTTATAAAGCCACTTCTGACGACCTAGAGCTGCTCAGCTGCCGTTCACGATGTCTCTCTGTGTGTCTGCAGGAGAGGAACAGCATCTGCAGGTCCCAAAATTTCTTCTCTCATTGGGCAGAGAGCAGTGAGGGACAAGCATCCTCCATCCACTGTCCTGCACCGTGAGCTGGAGATGCTTTTCCTTCTCTTCTGGGATCAGTGCTGAAGTTTGGCCACATTTCTTGGCTCAGTTGGCAGTGATTAAAATTCACGGCTCACTTTTGTTTATAGTTGGTTGTTTACTTTGTTGAATTTTTAAAAACTTGTTAGAATGCAATTGAACACAGATTCAACAGTATTTAGGCTTGAAAAATAAAGATGCATTAGAAAGATGCCTATTATGCTTCAGAATTATTAATTGACATTTTTATGATGAATAATTAATCATTTGAATAATTTTCGTATCTCTGATCTGAACACATATTTGCATATCTAATGTCTGATTTTAAATGTGGTTTCTTTAGTTGCATTCTCCCAGGACAAAGACACGAAGTAAGTAACATCCTAATGCAAAACTTTTTTTTCTTTGCACTTGTAAAAGTATGTTTATTGAAATGCAAGTTCCTATCTAGTTATGAAGCTGTTAATAATCTATGCATGACATATATGCATTAATAAGGTGGTCGATCCTCTGGAAATGAGCACGTTTAGGCCTCATTTTCTTACACACAGTGGTGAGGTCCCCTGCAATGCACACGTTACCTAAACCCATGTGAGGTTAAGCTAGGAAACCATAAAGAAATATCTCAGATACACAGTGTTCCTGTCTTGTTTATATGACACTTAGTGAGAAAATCAAAGGTTGCTTTAATTTGAGGTGTTTAAAGCATCAAGAACTTTTAATATAAATTTTCACTGTGCCCTCCCAGTGAGCCAACATCAGAATTTTCTTAGTATATTTTAATATGCCTAAATCATACCCCTCAAGACCCCACCTTGCTGTGAGCTGGTGGCGATAAAGGAACAGCAGAAGTGCAGATCAGTTATAAGTTGGTCAGCAAAGGGGTGCAAGGGATGGTGCTTGTTGTGCAACCCCGCTCGGCGTTGGGTTGGTGTGAGCACAGCTCAGCCACAGAGGGAACAGAAAGGAGGAAGGGGCAGCTGGACAAAACCAGAACCCGAAAGGTAGAAAAATTAAATAAAGGAATGAAAGAAGTAGCCTTTGCTCCACTGCCTCTGGCCATGGGTTGATTGTTACAGCAATACCGCTCACCTGGCATGCAAGGAGTTGCCTTCACTTCTGTGAGAATTTGATTTATTAAGAAATTAAAGATTTGGAGAATTTTATTTAGTGGGACCTTTAAATGTGCAAGGAGCCCAAATATTCTGTGTATAGCCTGTTGGCTCCTTGGTGTAATACTGAAGAACTAAGGTGATGGTTGCTCTAGAAATATCTAAAATTGATGCACTATTTATATTTAGCAGATTAGAGAAATTACATCAAAATGGAGTCACAAATTCATCACAGTATTTAAATTTCCTTAGTGTCATTAATACAAGGAACATAGGACATATGCAATGTAAAATGAAAATAAAAGCTTTTAACATTTTTTTTTTTCACATCAGGTAGTAAAAAATATGCCTAAAACATACATATATATATTTTATGGTGGAAGTATATTATATAGACTATGGTAATGTAGTGGGCAATATCTGACAGACAGATACTGCATAAAGAAACTGTGAAATGCAGTTCTCAGAACAGGCTGAAGTTATACTGAATAGGATGTTTAGCAGTTGCATATGCTCAGTGATAACAGATTCTTTTTTTCTTTCTTTTTTCCTTTTTTTTTTTTTCCCTAGGAGGGGTTGAATTTGTAAGAGCAAGAGGGGTAAACTTGAGCAATCCTTGTCACACAGAAGGCCGAGCTCTGAGCCTGGTAGCCAAAACTGCCACCTCTTTGGCCATCAGAGTGGTGGCAATGTCAGCAAGTTCTTTGCAAAAGGACGAGGTGGGAATTGGGGTTAAAGCTCTGCTTTTTTTAGTTCTAAAAGCAGGAGAGAAAGCAAACATCCTTGAGATGCTCCCACAATTCTTTGTAAAGGGAGACATCCCTTTTGGGGTTGTGGTCACCCTGCAGCAGTTCTGGGGTGAAGGTGTCCTGTGCTGAGATTCCCAGAATGGTTTGGGTGGGAAGGAACCTTAAAGCTCATCCCATTCCACCTCCTGCCATGGGCAGGGACACCTTCCACTGTCCCGTGTTCCTCCAAGCCCTGTCTGACCTGGCCTTGGACACTCCCGGGGGTGGGGCATCAAGAACATCATCTGAAGCCCCTCAGATGTTGTCGTACCTTCATGAGATCAATGGATAACTTTGTGGTAGATTTATTAACATGGGGATTTTTTTTGTTTGGCTTTAGGCTGAATGCTGAATATAAATTCTACACTAACACAGTAGCCCCTGTGCTACCTGTTTGGGACTAGATCAAATTTCCTTTCCCCTGGCTTTCTTAGTGTCACCCTACTTTTCCCAGTGACTCCTGATTAAGTTAATAGAGGTGAAATTAGCAGCAAAGAATCTGGGTACAAAGCTCTGACATTTTGATGTCCATCCAAAAGTTTCAGAGTCAATCAATTGCCCCAATTATTTCCTATCACTACCCTGGGGAAAACGTGTTTCTCTTGCCACAAATTCAGGAGATTAGCTGGATATTTTAAAATCTACAGAAACACAAGGGTTACAAAGATATTTAGAAAATCCCAAGTGATCTGAAGCCATTAGCTGCTGCAGCATAGTTTCCAAAGAAATTCCTTGTGTACAGAATTGCCCAATGTCTGGGAAACTGCTGCCGTTCTGCGGGTGGCTGCTGACTGGATCAGATTCCAGGAGAAGCAGAGGCACAACCCAGCGACTGCTGCACACCTAAACTGCAGATTTACCCAGGAGCTGGCAGACATCCCCTTCGTCAGGGGTGGCATTGGACTTGCCAGGTCTTCTGTTTGCTTCCCTCTGACTATCAGCATCATCTCCAGCCTGTCTGTGGATAGAGCCTTGGCCAACTGGCCCCTTTCCAAGCCCAAATCTTAGACTCTGGGCTATTAGAGCTGTCAAAAACCGGAGAGAGATTTTTTTCTTTTCCCTTGCAATGAAAGTGTTCTCCATGTTGTCGCTCCCTCCCCGATTTATGTTTTAAAAATGTTTCTTGGGAAATTTCCTGACTCCTCTCTGGGTCGTTTGAGGTGTTCCAGGTCAGAATTGCATTAAAGGCACCAGCAGTCGGACAAGTTGTTTCCCACCGTGAATGGTTTTAGGTGCACATACACTCCTACCAATGCTCCTTACTATATTTCTTCAAACTTGTTCCAGGCAGCATCTAAACTATTTTAAACCTTCCCATCCTTTTTTAACACACATCAGCTATCCTGCTTCAAATCTCTGACAAGGATGTGAAAACCGCAGTGTCAGAACAACTGCTGCTCTCTTCTTGGATTCTGACAAGCAACCTTCAACCTGAAACCCTCTAAAAATGGCTGTTTTAATCTTTTTTATGTTTTTTTTTTGGTTTGTTTTTTTTTTGTTTTTTTTCAGAAGCCATTATATTGACTGTATTCTTTTCCATTGCATTGACAGGTTGGAAATGGGTCCAAAAAAGGCACCAGGCAGAATGGAGGAATACTGTTCAATGTTCACCAAAAGGGTCCACATGTCAGTGGGTCCACCTGCCAGTGAGCCTACCACAAAGAGGTTGTAAGTGGATGTGACTTCCCAAATTCTGGGCTAGGGAGGAGGTAAAATGGTCTCTGGAATAATTGTGGCAGCCTGGGTTGGGTTGCTGTGAGTGCTTGGGAGAGCTCCTGTGCCACCACCACCCGCCAGCTGTGCCTTGCCATCATGACTTTGCCTATGCCAAAGTGCACTGGTGCACTTTGCCTGGTGGTGGCACTCATTTTTGGGAGGTCTGTGCCTGGAATTTGGAGACAGGAATTTGTGGGGTGGCATTTCGGAGGTAGGAAGAGAGGGGTAAAAAGCCACATCTGATATTTAGTGCTGGAAAGTGGATCTGGTTGGAGGTGGGAGCAGCAGGGAAAGCAACACTGATCCATGCACAAGGAAGGCAAGCTCTGCCTCGTAAGGAGAAACACAGAGCAGAGACTGAAAACACCGCAAATATTTGTTCTCATTGTCAGATGTTTCTATAAAATCAGTTGTTACTGAATCACTGCTGAAGTTACGGAGCATTTAAATAAGCAGAGGGTGAAAAAAGCTAAGTCTAATTATATGTTTCGTGCCATTTACAGAGGTTTCCAGGGGATTTTCTTTTAATAAAAGTGCAGCGCATCAAAAGGAATAAATCCTACAATTTTGTTATTTACAAATCAGCTGCGTCTGCCGCGAGCTGACAGACTCATCCTCCATCTCACACCCCTCTCTCCATCCCAAAATGCACCCAGTACTCTGACATTCATATCAATACTCTTCAAGTATCTTTACACTATTTTATGCCCTTTATGTTGTTAAGCAAACAGATCAGAGGAAAATCATCATGAAGGCATAAAAAAATTCTGAAAGAAAAATACAGAGGAAAAAACCCCATAAGGTTGGTAAAATGAGCAACATAGATGTTTTCCAGATGAAGAGAACAAGTGCCTTTTACATCCCTGCCCACCGATTCCTGAAGATTTCAAATCGGAAGCCTGGCTAGAGATATGACGTAATCAATTAGTTAAAATGATTTACTAACATAAAACAAAACACTCTTTCCATGATTGATTTTTATCCCCTTCACATTTTTTTTCCCCCATCCACAACTGCTCTGCCCCTTTCTGACTCCAGATTATTTAGCAGTTGACTTTGGTGTTCAGAGTGTTGCATATCAATCCCCGCGACCAAAATATGCCACTCATGTTTTCCTGGCTTTGTAATCTATGGATGCAGCACCTAACCCTGCAGCCCTCCTCTGTGCTTCAGAGAGAAGTGAGATGTGCTGAATCAAGCTCCTCGCTGAGGCTGCACTTAGAGCTGAAGACAACATGAGAAAACCAAGAGACCACCGTTGTTCTTGTCCAGCTCGGCCCCTGCCGTGATGCAGGAACATGACAACAGCTTTGGTAATTAAAAATCTGTGTGCAAAAGGTACCAGAAAAAGAAAGAAGTGAAAATGAGATGGTTTCCCACAAGTGGGAATGTACCATGAGTGCATTGCACATGCTGCAGATGCTTTGCAGAGGCCTTGGGCCTGCCGTGCAACAGCCCTGCCATTCCAGGATGGGCCTCTTTCCTCAGCAGCCGCCGTCCGTCGAGCCAAATTGCATGATTGTTTTGTGATATGGATATATGTGGACTGGGGACTAAATTAAGGACATTAAACTCAATTTCCTTAAGATAGGAGCCAGATTTTAATATTGCAGCTGTCCAGAGGTGAAAGGGTAATGAGGACATGAGGAATTCCTGGACAGGAAAGGGACACTTGGCCCAACAAGCCTGTCCCCCTTCAAGTTTATTACAACACACCTCCCCACGTTGTCGATATATCCTCCAGCCCTGTCTGCCTGTGTAAACATGTCTGGCTATCTCTTCTGTTCATTAATACTTCAGTTCACTCCGTGGTTTTATTTGACATAATGCCTACTACTCTGTGAATTGGACCTCTCTACAAGAATTCACTGTTTATTCTTAGACCTTTCATTTTTAATTGGCATAATCTGGGTTTTTTCCCCTTTTTAAACTCACCAGATACAACCACTACCTCAGTCCTCAACCTAATTATGAAAATATTAATGTTTAGGTCTTTTAAAAAAATTATTAGGCTCAACCTTTGTTTATATAAAGCTTCTTTAACAGCCAGAAACAACAATTGCTTCATATCTTATTCTTATTTCAGTCACTAAACTTCTTCTCTGGAAAAGGTGATCAGAATTGGAATTACTGGAGAAAAATCTATCACGTTCCTTGTGTGATAAGAGCTCGTTTGATTTGCAGGCAATCCTTTGCTGGAGTGTCCATATCACACTTTATTTATACTGAATTGGCATTGATTCAAAATTGATGTTTGACAGATTCAGTACAATTTTTAAGGTGGAGCAGGCCTTTTGGGAGTCAAGTATTAACTTATAATGGTCTTGTAAAGTCAAGAAACAGCCTTGAAGGCTGGTGGGAGGAAAAAAAACCTCCCAAGAAACCGGTACCACTACAAAGATTTCTAACTGCTAACTGGTCTTCATTTGCTAAAAACCATCTCCCTTTAAATTTTCTGCTTGCAAAGTTGAGAGGGAATTAGCATACAGATGCTTCCTCAGACTTGTGAAAAAACCTGGGTCTTTCCTTTCCTCTGAGGCAACTCGAAGGAGAATGTCATTAAAGCTCTCAACAAAACCGTGGGGAAAGAAACACAAGTCACAGATGAACCTGAGTGATTTTGAAATTTCAAAGATTGATAGGCTGGTGAAATAAAAATATTTTGGGTGGAGCATGAAGTGGGAAGCAGTCAAAGTAGATCACTGTAATGCAAGATCAAGAAAAAAACTGTTAAAATCATTGTTTAAGTGCATTGAAATGCCAGAAAACCAATATATTAACAATTACTTCTGATATCTAGCCATGCCCTCTTGCTTAGGAAAACAACTTGCTTTTACAATGACTAGAAATTTTGATTTATTTATTTATTTAGAGATTTTCCCCTGAGAAAAGAGGCACTGCTAGCAGAGGTTATTTAGGGGAAGAAATTCTGCGCCCTGTTGAGAAACACTGAGGTTTTATTCAGGAACTACGATGGCAGTGCTGGGTGGACAGGGAACTTTGAGAAACTTGGAAACGGAAGAAAAATTAGAAATCTCTTGGTTTCAGGCAGGTGAAGAAACAGTTATGACAGAAATGAAAACATGTGCATGCAGCTGGTTAAAAAACTTGATCAGTAAACAGTATCTGAGAGACACAGAAAGCTTCAGGTTCATATCCAGGATCCACGGTGACAAAAAAACCCCTGTAAAAGTCTAAAAAATTTTTACCTTTACATTTTGAGGGATGAATCCAACCTTACTAGGGAGCTGGTGATTCAAAGAGAAATAAAAAATGCCACTTTAGGCCTAGACAAAGGCAATGAAGGACGTGAAAAACATTTTTCATGGCATCTTTTGGGGGCCCACAGCTTAAAATTCCTTGATTTTTTTATCCCTTTTTAAAAGATACTGGTTTGAAAAAGTGGAATTTAGTGTAGTGACTACCACAACATCAGACTGCCTTTTGTGATAATCCTTCCATAAAGATAATAAAGGAATAATTGCTAAAATGTGTGTGATAATAAGCTGAAACTTTAATTTTTGTACAGTTATAATAAATCCTCACGAGGCCAAACATTTTCAGTCTTGCTGTTGAAACTAGATCCATTAAAATGAGTGAAATAGATGTGGCAATAAAGCCAACAGAATTTGGATCTAACGTTGGGCAAAATGTTTGAAGAAATGTGGATGTAAATTGATAAAAGTAGTAAAGCCATAGGAGCAGAACCCATTCTTAGCTGCTGCTTGTTTAATTTAAATACCTGGTGAAATTCTGTGTAGTTACCAGCGGACAAAATGAAATGGAAAACTCTTTAGTTCACCTCAGATGCTGGAGTGGATCTGTTCAGCTTTGTTCAGCAGATTTTTTATTTTTTCATCAAAATTTATTGGAAGACATATCCTTCTGTCAGGTGAAGGACCTATCCACTCAGCTGGAGCCCTGTTCTTGGGGTTTTTGCCTCTGTGCCAACTTATTTCATGGACCTCATCAATTGACAGTATAAAAAATTGTACTGGGAGTGAGGTCCAGGGTTCCCAAAACCCCTCCAAGTTTCAGTCAGCACTGAAGTTGATGGCAAATTGTGTTTTCCACGGAGGAGACCCTCTTGTAAATAGGATTTAGGAGCTATAATCTCTTTGGTGGTTCTGAAAAAACATCAGGAGGTCTGTCGAGCTCCTCCAACACTGCCCTGAGTTGTGGCAGCACAGGAATGAACACTGAGGCTTTTGTCCCGTCCCCTGGTCTGCTGGTTGTGCTGAGCTTTTCCGACCAGATCTGCCACCCTTGGGGCAGAAAGGGACTGCAGTGCCCCAAAACTATGCAGGACTTGGGTTCAAGGGACATGGGATTGGTTTTGACATCCTGACAGTAAACCATAATCATATCCCTGGAATAGAAAGTTTTACCCAAACACTTACCCATTAAATTGGGATAGGAAAAAAGGTAGAGGTTTTTTTTTGTTGTTGTTGTTTTGGTTTTTTTTTTTTTTTAAATTTCAAAAGATTTTAATCTGCTCTAAACTCCCCATCTCCTAAGGATTAAAAGACTCAAGGCATCCTCTTATCTATTCCTTCCCTTTTGCTGCGATTCCAGTTGCTCCCTGAGCTCATCCCTTCTCCCCAAGCAGCACCTGGTTTTCCCCTGCCCCTTCCATCACACCCTCCCACCAATTTCTTCCCCCCCCGTGCCCACGTGGAGCTTGTTTTCACATTTGGCCCTGCATGAGAAAAAGCTGTTTATTCTGCTCTCTCAGCTGCGGGCTCCGGCACCGCGGCGCGATCCCGGCGCTGCTGATGCTGCATTTGCTGCTGATCTGGATCTCGCATTTGCAGCCCGAGTGAGACAATTGCTGCTACAGCCCCTGTCGCTTTTATGTCCCCGGCACGATTTGATACGTTACCTTTGGTATTCTGATCTAATTCTTTTACATAGATTAGAGGCCAGACAAGCCCCTAACCTGACCGAGGCACTACCCTGTATTGACTGCCAATCTCTAAGTCACTCGGTGAACGCTGTTTGCAGACTCTTATCAGTTCATTAAAGTTTGTTATCATTTATGCAGTGGCTCTGTACCTTGCTGGTAATCTCCAGTGTAGGATCTTATCAAACTCTCTTTTGAAAGTCTAGGCATATTGTATACCATCCATAGCATTTTTCTTGTCTACCTTGGCAGGGATAGCTTTGAAAAATTCCAGCAAATTATTTGAGCAAGATTTCCTGCTCATAAATCCAGGTTGGTTCACTCTGCTCAAATTAGGATTTTCAGTGTGTTTCCTCACTAAATCCGGCAAAACCGTTCCTATTCTGTGTTTCATAGCTACGATTTGTGTTATGTTAATTTGTTTATATTATAAGTTAAAATAAGTTTATATGTATATATTCCTCTGCATATGCATGTGTACATAAAAGTGTGTGTATGTAATGGAGATTATATTGGGCTTTAAAGCTGAATGTGTTAAAATTGTTAATGCAGTATAAAATGCAAAGGATAGAGTTAGGGACAGATCTTTGGCTGGAGTAAATGAATTTGACTTTGAATACGTTTTGCTAACTTAAATGGTGTTAACTTGATTTATGTGAGCTGAGGAGTTAACCCTTATGCACTGTGCTTACTTTACTTCAGTGCCAAGAGATCAGAATGACTGTTGGGATGCTTCTTAACATTTCTGATTTATTACAGGTCTCTACCCACATTTCTTATGGATTTCTTTGGCTCAAGAAGTATATTTTTATTTGCTGCTGCAAAAATAATTCTTAATGCAAAATTGTTCATTCTTAATTCTAAATTTTATGTAGTATGTAATATTTTGGTTTGGATTAGCAGTTTCTTCTGCTTTATTTTTCTATTATTTGACCATTTTAGGATGTTTACTCTCCTCCCCAGCTTTCTGTTCCCATCTGCAGATCTTTCTATTACAATGATGAACCTGGCAATTTCTGGTAAATACAGTAAGTGGTTGATTAATATTAGATTCATGCTTAGATGGATTTTAATATCAGAAAGCTAACATTTTACAGAGGAAACAGTCCCTCCCTTTGAGTTGAAACCAAATTAAAAATTTAAGACTAAAACAAATGGAATTTGTATAATCTGTTTCTAACTGGACCTGTTTAAAAGGTGCTGTAACTTGGGTCCCACATCCTCTCTGGTGAAGTTTGCTGATATTTTGCCTGAGTTATAGTCTGCCTTATAAATCATGGTAAGGAAACACCATCATGGTTATGGTTCCAAACAGAAACATTTTTCATGGAAAATCAAAACCTTAATTTTTTTCAAGTTGATTTTCTTTTTAATGAAAATTAGATTTTGCTCTGAAAGATGTTTATTTTTTTCATGGAAGAATTAATCTTTTTTTTGCATCAATGAGAAAGCAAGTCTGATAGGAAAGCTTTTGGGCCTACCTGGCACCATTCTGAACTCCCCTGTGGCAAAAATGTGAGGTGGAAACTGGATCTGAGTGGAGCTTTCTGTGCAATTCAAGGGAAGAGCCAGGCAAAGCCACATTCAGTTGAGCCAGGAAGGGTTTTGGGAGAGCGCAGGCTCTGCAACCATCACTCAGCAGCCTGAACATGCCAAATCCTGTGGTGATCCTTAACCTCCACCCCACCAGGCACAGACAACTCCCTTTCAGTGGCAGAGGACAAGGCTGGTGTGTTGCAAAATGCTCAGGATCAGCCACTGGGGCTTGTTTTCACTAAAGTTTGTGGTGGAAGTGCGTGTCCAGCCCATAGGAAACCCAGTCAGCTTCAACATTTCTCTGAAGGAAACCTAAACCGAGAAGTTCTCACCTTCATTGGGCTTTGGGGTTGCTGCCCACCCCTCTTGCTGGGGAGAACTCCTCCATCCTGGGGCAGACCTGGATTTTAAGTACCTGCTCACAGGTATACTGCTTAAATCAGTGTTTAAATATACAGCATATGGAACTGGAGACCTCTCTTCTGCACAAGGCCAGTCCCATTTATCAGCTGCAAAGCTCTTGGTTTGTTATGTCAGCAACAAAAATACCTAAATGAGAAACTGTATTTGTGACTCCTGGAAGATGAGGTCCCAACTTTGAAGTCCAGTAGAAAGAATTTTTTAATCGGAATAACCACAGAACACGCCCCACTAAAGCATTTTTGCTTTTCCCTGGTTCAGTACTCTCAGATTGCCACTATTGTACATTATTGTCACACTTCCCCTCACCATTGGATGTATCAATTCTTTTGTTTTCAGTAAAATTTTCTCTTCAAATGAATAATAGGAGCATATGTGAACTTTAATTGTTCTCTTGACCCAAGTCTATTCGCTTTGTCAGAGTCCCAAGCTTTTCTTGATAAGAATGTTTTCCATTGACTTATCCTTTAAATCTATGAAGATCTTTATCATAGTGAAGTTTGAACTCTCTATCATTAACTTTTAAACTTATATTGACATGAAATGTGATTAAAGTTAAATTTTATAATTAAAATTAATTTTATAACAGCACACATGCCCAACTCCAAGTGCAGAGCTCAGTTACTGGACTAATAGCATTGCTGCCACAAACAAACTCTGTTAGCTTCCACATAGTTATCATAGCAATCAATACCTGAATAATTAAATTCCTCCATTATCAAATTCTAGTCTTCTTTATCAGCTTTTCTTCCACCAGTAATTTTTTTTGTCTTAATCTGGTTTCTCTTTGGAAACTCTATAGCAACCTTGGAGTTTCACCAGATAATCTTTCTTTTCTTCCCTGTTAAGTTCTGTAACCCAAATTACTTATTGCCAAAATCTGAAGTCCTTAAAGAAGATTCCACTGAATGGAAGTTTGATCAAACTGTATTTTGTTTTGTTTTAATAAAGACTACTAATTTTATCTTGTCTTGGCCTTGAGTGAAATCCTATACTTGTAAGTATTTGAAATTGCCATTAATTTTCTTGATTCATTCTCTTATTGATTTTCTTTCCAACTATTTCCATCCAATGTATCTAATAATTATTAGAGATGAGGGAAGAACCAAGTGCCTGCATCCACACCCCTTAGAGCATCATGGCTCATGCCCATCTTTAATTAACATAAATGCAAGCAGAGAAGTTTCCCAGACTGCTGAAGTGAGGTAAGCCTTCAACCTTCTCTGACAGACTAAACCCAATTGTTTTAATGTTAAATCCTTACATTCATCATTTTCTGTTGCATTTTGACACAGTTTTGGTCAGGGGTGACTTCTGGAAGAGCATTACACGTCATGAAGCTTCATGCTCCTCTCAGACCTGATGCTAAGTGACTCAAGCAGGAAGGAAAGGGAAGGAGTCCTGCTCCCTTTTATGCTCCTGTGAAATCACTCCAACTGCTTTCATCTGTTCATTACTCCATAAATGCAACACTTTCCAAAAGAAATTCACTGTTGAATTAAGGGGGAAAGTGGGACACAAAACAAATGGGGGTGATAATGAATTGAAGTGATGATCTGAGGAGCTCATAGTGCTTCATAAGCATTAATTAATTAAACCTGACTAGATCCCAGTGAGGTAGGTATTAGGGCCCATACTTCAGGCCTGGCTGCGGTGTGCTATTTCTGTATCTCAAATTCATTCTGTTAATGTGCATTCTGATGAGAGGACTGAAATGGTGTCTGACTAGTAGAGATGACTGTGCATATATTTAAGCTGTGAATATTCTGCACGATGAGCCTTCGTATGGAAGCGACTTTTTTTTTTTTAAATCCAGCCTTGTTCCTGAATAAAAAATGCACGATAAATGAATTGTACGGGGAGCACTGAAGGGCTACTGATGACCTATAGTTATGTACAGTGTGTAACTCATCCTGTTACCCAATTAGGATGATCAGAACTTTTCTTTCTGTTGCTGAAAACCTGAGTGCGCTTCAGTGAGTGTATTTTATTTCTTTTATAGAATATTTTATTTAATTGCTGTAAGAACTTAACCTACAATTTTAACTGTAATATTTAGAGGCGTGAAGAGTACTTGAATCTTTTTTTAATCCATTATAAAAGTTGTTCTGAGGTTTCATTGCAAGAAACTTGTTTTGTTTTCAGTACTGGTGTAGAGCTTTGACTCCTAATGAATGTTTTCCCCTTTTTTTTTCCATCCTGCTCTAAACAAGATGTTGTTTATTACTTGAAGCATTATATGTAAGCCCCAAGAATATGTTACATGTGACTGGAGCTTTGGCAGACTTTGAGAAACTGAAGTTTCCAGAAATTTTGCTATGTTTAAACACCAGAGCCTTGTTTTAAGGAAAGATTTCTACTTCCAAATGTGTGGTTGCCTGAACCTTTTACATTTTCAAGTCAGATTCCTCTGCCAAATAACACACTGTACCTTAACTATAATAAAAAAGCAGAGACTCTGTGTTTATAAAAACATTACAGGAGCAACTGTGATCATATTTCTTGAATTTATTCTATTCATGTGCTCAAATATGCATTTTTAGAGTGAGCTCTCCACTGCACTGGTCACTTACAGGAGCAGAAAATGACATGTAGAGGCAGAAGGCTGGCAAAATGCAACAAACCAAACTGGTAAAGTACAGGAATTCAGAGCCAGACCAAAATATGAGGTCAAGGAAGTTGCTCTTATAATAATAGTGGTTATCTGTTTAATGTGTGATCTGGCAGTGGTTCGACACTGACCATAAGCAATTACACATGTTTCTAAACTGGTGGTATATGAGCCCTGAGCAGCTCTACACGAGATAGATGTGCTGTGAGAAATGGGCACTTGCTCTATTCTTGTGGTTCTGCTTGCTTAATGTCAATTAAAATTACAGCTTAGTAATAGATATAAATTCTCCCTGTGTAAAATAATGTCTATATCCCCTCTCTCAGTTGCCATATACTTAAACTCCTATATTGAAACCAATTTTGTGTCTGGGCTGATAAATGCTGCATAATATTCTTCTTAACAGACATATGGTTAGACATGGTTTTTCTGACTCTCTGGTTATTTGAAACAGCTCTCTTTACAACCCAGTTCCAATGGCGGTGCCTGTGAACGATGCCCTTGTTCTGGATTTTGTCACGCAGGAGCCTGGAAGGGAGTGGAACGTCCTCGGTGTGTGTTTAGCTGCCTGGAGGTGACCTCTCAGGAGTTAAAAGCAGGAAGGTCACTGTGATACCAAACTGCCCGAGCACAGATTAGGCCCTGGGAGCTGCTGTGGCGTGGCCCTGGCTCTGACACCAGTTTTTCATGACTTTGGTGAGTCTGCTGGACAGCACATCTCATTAGCTTTTGATAGACTTGGATCCCACTGTTAAAAGAGCTTCTACGTCCTCTTCTGTAAAATAGCTTTGGAATGTTTTCCTGGGCTTAGGAGGATGCGGCTGGAGTGAGAGCTGTGCAGTTGAGCTAACTGCAGTAGAAACCATGCAAATGAGTTATGAAGACACCCAAAAAATGCCTCTTCTCCCCAAGACCAAGGAACAGTGTACGATTTGACTCTTTTAGTACAAGTCCTGTTATTGCTGGCTTGAACCTCAGCCTTTGCACAGGAGGAGCTGCTGTCACCAGCCCACCCTGAGTACCAGCTAGAAATAATCACTTAAAAAGGGGCATGTGAGCTGCTTAAAACAAGTCCCAGCTGAGGGGTAAGCCCGTGGCTTCCTGAGGTCTTCTGGAGGCTCTTCACCTGGCCCTGGCCATTGCAGAGGTAATGACTTAATGTACATCCTTAGCAAACTCAGCACAGATACCTGCAAGGCCTCCCAGAGGGTAATAGTTTGCCTTTGTTGCCTGAAAGGCTGAGTTGAATGAGGATTTAATGACCAGGGGACATCAGTTAATTGTCAATAATTTAAGAGTTGCATCAGGAGCCTTGCGATAGTCCGGAAGTGGTTCTGTGGCCACGGACTTTCACATCACCTCAGTGCATGTGCTTTGACAGTCTCCAAGGCTTCCAAAATGTAACTTTTCATCCTTTTCCTTTTCAGAGGCATGTCAGAAAGAAAAGGGCTGCAAAAATCGATGCTTGTGGCTGAGAACTAAATAAGGAAACACAACTGCTTAGTGAAGAGCCACCCCCTCCGAGAGAAATGTCAGCAGCACAATGGGCACTATTATTCCCCTGCTTTACAACCAGACTGGGGGTTATGTTGGAGTCTGTAGGAAAGGGCACCAGAATCCTCTCAGAACCCAAGCTCTGATCAGCATTCAGTGCTCTCTTTTTGGGATACCCAGAGGAACCCCTGTTGTCCCCAGCAGACCCATGACCTGTGGGAGGCAGCTGGAGGAGACACTTTCCTGCGGGCTGCTCCAGTGCACAAACAATATTGTGGCACGTTTTCCCTCATTACAGTCATGCAAGATAGTTGTTAATCACCTGTAATAAAGTGCAGCTCTGGTGTGTAGTGAAATGGTCATGTGCAGCAAATGGCTTAGTGCATCAAAGATCTCTACTGCTGTTCCACATGTTGAAAAAAAGAATGTATTTTGTGATAGGGCAGGGTTTTTTCAACTTTTTCCATAAAAGTTTACCTTATTTTAAGGCAAAACCCTCTCACTGAGCTTATCTCCTTCTATTCAGTGTCATACGGACCCTCTACTTCTTTCTGGTAATGAAATCTGTACTTAGCGAACACTACAGCAATTATCCCCACAAAAATGTTCTGATAGGGAAAGAACACTGTTTTAACCTTCTTTATTGTGATTTGCCAGCTGGAAACAAGGAAAATGTCCAGGATTACTGTGCTACTCAGCTCTCTGGAGTCTGTCAGCAGCAACTCCACTGACTGTGCTCGGAACCAAGAATTTTATGGAATAAGTGTTGGGATGCATTTTCAAGCAAGATGACAAAGTAGTCCAGGCTGTGTTAGCTGTCCTATTATTTGGAAATGTTTCTGTTATATAACAGCAACAGCAATAATAGTAATGATGATGATAATTACAATCCAGGTGACCTTGCAGCTTTTTCTTGGCATGTGGCACATCTTGTGTGTGAATGAGGAGGTGAAAATACTTTTACATTTCCAGTTAAATTTACTATTTCAGGTTAATTTTAATCTTTATATTTCAAGTAAATTTTACAAATTTGCTAATGTTGGGAAGGTTTAATTTGGAAGGTGTGCTAGTGTCTTGGAATAATCTTCCTAAAAAATAACGGGATTTACCTTTTTTATTGGAATATCTAGGAAAATATTGTATGTGTTTTAACTGCAGTCATGTCAGAATTCAGCTGGAAAAGATATTGATCTTTATATAAGGCTGAAAAATATTTTCAAATTTGCTGTTGGGCAAAGTGTACTTCACTAAGCTGGAAATCTTTCTTCAGAATATGGATTTTTTTTTTGGTTAAGTTTTTGGTCAGAAAGAGTTAAAATATTTCCCTTTGATATTATAGAAACAAAACAGCTTGACAAGACAAATGCTTCAATTCAATTTTGTAATTTTGGGTTTGTATTTATTTTAAATTATATATTAGATTAACCTTCTATATTATTTCGAAATCACTCAAATGAGTGCTTTTGATGTTTCCCACTCATCGTTTTTTGGAATATCTTTCCCGTGAGAAATTTTGACTTCTTGTTCCTATTCATTATCAAAAACACTCTCTCACCAGTCTTTGTATCTTCATATTATCCACATTTGGAATAGGACAGGAAGCCTTGTTGTATCTGTGCTGTATCTTCCCCACAAACTCAGAGTGTTCTCTATGTAAAAATATCATTATTGTTTGCATCTTAAACCTTTTGGTCTTCTTTGGGGAGTGTAATTTAGGTCATGGATTAGGAAGGTCTACCTTAAACCCTTGTCTTGGTGTCCTGTTAGACAAGTGTCTCGTTTTCTGCTGGTCTGTAAGTCTGACTCAGCTCATCTCCTACACAGAATTTGGGTGTGGAAAGTATGATGGGGGCAGTAAGTTGTTAAACTCATCCAGCTGTCTCGTCCAACCATTCCTTCAGCGTCATGTGAGACAACGGATAAAGTGCATCATCTTCAAGAAATGTTAAGTTCCTAAAAAACAGCTGTAAGGAGTGAGTTAATTTCTTATGAAGGAGTAAATCGCTTTTGACCTCCGAATTCCCACTTTGTTTTACTTGAGGGATTTAACCTGAATCTTCTTCAGGAGGAGGAGAGACAGAGCTTCAGGAAAATAGGCGAAGTCTTTTCCTTGTTTTCTCTGTGGTAGCAAGATCATCGGAGAAGGCCAAAGGCTCCGGTTGCCTAACCCTGCAGAGCCTGGTTATCCACTTGGAGATGCTTCTGGCACATCCCCAGCTTGCCTCCCTGGTCTCCTGCAGGCTTTCACCCACCCCAGCAGCACATCTCCTGCAGGAGCCGTGCTGTTCCTCCCCTGCAGCCCGGGTGGCAGAAGCTGCTTGTGAGCCTCTGTGGGAGTTACTGCTACGTTTGTGAAGACGCACAAGTTTTGAAGGAAAAGTGTGACTCAGAATAGCTCCGCCTTACTCCTATTCCCTGGGAACACGACTCCAACAAGGCGTCTGTGAGGCACTGAGGGTATGAAAGCGTATTGCAGAGCGAGAGAGCTCGTAGCATCAAACACAACCAGCCAGTACAAAAATTTCAGCAATGTAGCATGGCGCTGATTTAAAGTGGTCTGGAATACAATAAAAGGTGAATCTTCCTTCAGAATTATAGGAAATATTTTTTCCCCCTGGGCAGGCTTTGAGAACTGCTGGATTTATTCTTGTATTTCTTCCCAGTCGTTTTGGATGTGACTGAAACTGGCTGTTCTCAGAGTTGGACTCCAACTGAATGAGAGGGTTTTCCTCCAGCCTCTGCCTGACCTTGGGTTACAGGCACTTCAGAAAGCAAAAGCAGAGCTGCACAAACAACCTGCTTCGTGTCCCAGTCACACTGGCCCCATGAATACAACTTGGGGCGGGTTTCCATTGGGGTAGGCTGGTTTGAAGCCCAGCTCATCCTGGAAGACGCTGTAGGACTTCGTTGAGAGAAAAAAAAATTGCTTAAAAAATAATTGATGTTGCATTCATTCCCAGAGTCGAAGGGAAAGTTGGAGGGATGCGTGCAGGAAGCAACAGAAATGCATTATGCATTTATTTTTAAGTAGTAATATATCTGAGTGGTTTTAAACCATATTTATTCTCTGGGATGTTTATGTATTCATGCTGAACATGGGATAACAGAGTATATAAGGATATATAATATTAGTGAAGAAGAAAATGACTGCTGTAGTACTTTCTCCTCTCAGCTCCTTCTCCACTAATGCCCTTACACCTTTCTTTTTCAGGCTTTTTGTAGCATCCTAAACAGAAGGATATTGAAGGGAGCTGATTCTGCTTTGATCCTTATGCTTGTTGTCAAAGCGCTTGGGATTGAAGAGACTGTTGGCTACAATTGACTGTGACAATTAGGAGATGATCAGAGCCCTAGAGTGGAGCACTTAAAGGGTAATTTACATGTCAGTTTGTCGAATAAAAAAAAGATATTCAGCTAAGATTTTTTTTTCCCCTTAGAGCCTTGTAAACTGCAATTTGTGCTATAGTAAGAAAAACCTGGCAGAGGAGTTAGGATAGCCATTTCCATTTGAAAAGAGGCAATCATAAGGCCACTGCTGAGCCTATTGTCCACTAAAAATGCTGATTTGCAGTCAGGCAGTGAAAGAGTGGAGCCATCACTAAATAGAACCTCGTGCAAGGTAACTCCCCCTTGGTGGCTTTCTAATGTTGGCTGAAGGTTTTTATATACCTTAAATCCCGCATTTACTATCATTATAACATTGTTACTGATCATGAATGTCCTTTATCATAACAAAAAAAATGAAGGTATTGAGGGGGAGGAACAGGAGCGACCAGAGAGTGGATAGGCTCTCACCAGCTATCTATTGTATCGCATCTTTCTTGTTCCCTCGCCTTTTGTGTGCCATCACAATTTTCTCCTTGTCACCCTTTGCACTTTGCCATTCAGCCACCTTCCATACCACTTTTTCTCATAGGTTTTTTTTCCGTACCTATTTACACTTCATTTTTAGACACACTCCCAGGAGATTTTTAGCGTTTTCCACGTTTAACCTGCTGGGAAAGGAAAAGAGAGAGGGAGGTGACAGTAGCTGTTCAGAGTTTGCCTTTCTGTGTGATTAGGCTGCAATACAGACTGTAACACAGACTGGAGACACGCGGGTCGGAGAGAGGACTGAAGTTAAGGCAGCTGATGATTAAACAAACTTGTTTGTGATAGGTCCCTTTTTCTTATGTGATAGCTCTGATGAACCTAGAGTTGCTTCGACTGTAGAGTTATATGAACTTATAAAAATATCAAAACCCAACACCTCCCTCATTATTCTGGTTGGTGTGAGCTGTAGCATATGTGATATTCCTCACGGTTTAAGGAAGGGATATTAGTGGGTACATATAGTGTTTGTATATGCAAATAAGCGTATTTATTTTGAGGTTGCATCGTAGGCTTTTCTTCCAGAGATTGGATTGGCTCCCTTTTTACTCTCATCTCCTTAAAAGAAGACATAGTCATCTGTTCCAGTTCAGGAACCAGAGTGAAACACTTTGCTTTGTCACAATTACGACCAAGTAGCCTTTGCTGCTCAGATGTGCATTGCCTGAACCCCCCAGGGGTTACTTTTCCGGGGAAGTTTTGTGGTTTCCACTAAAAGTCACACATGTAGATCACAACTCTGCTTCTGACCCCTGGTCAGACACCACTGATTTGAACAGATTTGGCACTTCTGTTTGTGCCAGTAGGATATAAATGTCAGGCCCTGCATGTCCATAGGGTCCCCAAATTGTCCTTTCCTCAGTCATAGCCCTTATGTCCTTAAGCTTTTTTTTAAATGTTGAACGTCTAATAGTGAGGTTTCTAGCTCTAAAATTGTACTGGAAACATGTTTTAACCTGACTTCTGCATGAGGTGAAGAAACACTTCAAAATATTTGTAAACTTGGCAGAGTTACTCTTCAAGGTAAAGTTTAAATTAAAGAAAATCCTGTATTACACGGGTTTTCTTCTTTAGGAGAATTATGGTGTTGTCACTTTCTCCAGGATGCTATAAATGGAAGATGGTGGCTTTTGCCCTCTCTTGTTGCACTAAACTTGCTGAACATCACAATATTTGTATGTGTTTATCTCTGTAACCAATGTAAAGAGCAAACAGGGATAAATAAAATATGAGGAGTAAACAGTGTGACAGGGCAAGTCTGGAATGACTTTGGCTTCGTATGTGTCTGTAGAACTGAGGTATGGTAAATCTGTATTAAAAATAAATAACATATCTGCTGTAGCGGGAGGTCCTCGTCTCCCAGGTAATGGCTAAATGACAATTGATGAGCCATCACCATATTGATTTAAGCATTTTGTCCTAACCAGTCAAGATAAACTTTGATTTTTTTTTTTACTTTCCTTCTACAGGTTTGCATTTAAAGCACTCTCAGAGCACTAATTGTATAAAATTCTAGTAATTGAGCAACCCCTTGTTGGAAAAGTAATGGATGAATGAATGAATCATTCTGGGTTTCCCCATATTTTGCCATTAAGTTAATTTTTTGAAACAAGCAAGAAGAATAAAGTTTTACTTAGTGGCTATGAACTTTCAAAAACCTGAATTTTTGGGGTATAGGATAAAAAGAAGTCTTCCTAAGACTTTAGGAATGTAAAGTTGGTTAAAATTTAACTGAGATGTCCTTTTTTAATTGTCAAAACTAACGTTCCTGTTACTGAATATAATTTTTAAAGTAATTAATTTGGGTACCGATCATAATGCCAAAACCCATACTATATATTTTATATATTATATATTATAGTGGCCCTAGAAGAACCTTTCTTCCTCAAAAATGCATAAAGGGCAAAAGTCTACATATTCACAGTAAAAATATACTTCCTTATGCAACCCTGGGTTATACAGATTTAGAACTAATTTAGGTTTTAAGTTCAAGAGAGTAAATCATAGTGGTGTAAGTGCTTTATATAGGTGAGAAATTCTATTCATGGTAAGGCATTGTACAACTTAACTTCTGTAGGTTTGAAATAGTTAAAGATCATGACAAATTATGTGTAGTGAAATACTCTGACCCCATTCAGTACCTATTTTCTCATTCAGTCTGAAATATATCCCTTTATTGCTTTGTGAATTAATAATATGATGTTGGACAACTACAGATGACTTCTTGTTAATTAGAATTTCAGATGCGTGCTATGATGCATCAGAACTTTCTCTATTTTCTGCTAATAGGACACACCGTGTGAATAGCAAAATGTTTTTCAAGAGCAGGAGAGGAAAATGATCTCCTGATCTAAATAAGATGTTGCCCTGAGGAAAGTCACCTAAATTCTCAATGCCTGGCTTTCAGGGAAATCTTTCAAAATTGTGGCATTTCTCAAATTCAGATTTTTGAGCAGGTGTTGAACTAGAGACCTGTGATGGGAAAAATCATCTGGTCTCTGTGGTGATAGGGAGAACATACTGAATATATGGCTTACATAAATTTGTAGTCTTTCCTAATTGGCTGTTTTATTTAATCAGGCCAGATCTTCAAGTGCTAAAAAATAAATATAACTTTGCCATTAACTATGGGGCAGCTGAAGCTCTATGAATTTTATTTTTATCTGATAAATATCAGAGAAGGTGAGAGTACCCTTTGACTGCATTTCTGATAGTAAGATGCCTCTAGGGAGCCAACCTCACTGCTCTGGGTGTCTCACCCTAAGGGAATTTCAGAATTAAGCAGGTTCACATTCTGGCTCACCTACAGCCTTGAAAAACCTTGCCCTAATATTAGTGGTATGCTTCAGGTTTCACTGTACAACAAATAATTTTAAAACCAAAACTGAGAATTGAATTTTTTGATATCTTGTCTCCTTTTTTTGTTTTAAATGTCAACCTTGACCTTACTGTGTCATCAGATAAGAATTGATTCCAATGAAGCTCTCAAAAACAGGGGGGAAAAAGAAAATCATCCTGGTGCAAGTTGTTTTTCAAGATTCTCTCCCAAAATGTGAAGTAAAGGCCAAATTCACTGTCAATGGAAATGAAGTTTGTTCTGTTGAGGCAAACAGCTGAGCTCATGTCTGCCCACTGAGCATCAGAACCAGCTGAAGCTGAATTATGAATTTGATGAGTTTTTGCTTTCTTATATAAGAGTGCCCTTACAGTGAGTTGACTAAGTTGGCTCTAATACCAAATAGGCTCATGTTCAAAAGCTGCACGAGGGAAGGTGATAGAATTATTCTGTGTGTTATTCTGTCCTATGATGATGGAGGTAATGTTGGCATCCACCAGCTCAGCCCTCGCTCTGTGGTGTCAGTTCTGGCTCTGTGCATGACTGGAAGGGTGACTTGTGTTACCTTCCACTCAGAATCTCACTTGGGTGACATCCATGGCGCTACGCTGACTTCTATCAGCTGGAAATTATGATAAATTTATAGCAACTCGACTGTTCCTTTCCCAAGTAAAAGAGGTGGTATATGAAAGGGCTTCCAAAGCACAAATGTATTTATTGTTGGCTATCAACAGGAAACAACGCTTGCATTTTTATCTGAGAAACAAATGGAAATGCCTTACTCTGTACTAGAAAGGAGAACTGTGGAAACAACTCAGAAATTACTTTCCTAAATATGGTTTGCACAGTTTTATAAGGCTGGTGGTATTTCATAAGAGTAACTTCTTATAACTTTTATTCTGTCATAAACATAACTGGATGTTTAACACATTCCTCTTTTTGCTGTTGGATGCACAAACACTGGACAAAAGAACATGGCAGGGGGGCTGAAGTTAAATCTGGAGGAAGCCATGATTGGGTGCACCTCTCACTGAGCTTGTAATGTAAGGAAGCATCACTTGCTGGAGTTTGTTTTGCCTTTTTCCTAAATCCTTTAGGGAAAGGAGGATATATCCAGAAAATAGAAGTTTAAAGAGCAGGGCTGAAGAAATTGATAGATAAATTTTACCTGTGTTCACTGATTGGTCACAGGTACCTTCCAATACCTAAAGGGCCACAAGAGAGCTGGAGAGGGACTTTGGATGAGATCATGAAGTGACAGGGCAAGGGGGAATGGCTTCACACTGAAGCTATTTGGTATCATTTCAGGGCATCAGATAGGAGAGTGTGGTGCAAGGTGTAACTGTGAATCTCTCTCTAGCAACACGCAGAGAGGAAGGTGTTAAAATTCAATGGTTTGAGCATCTTATCTTACTAAATACTTGTACAAATTTCTCATTAAATCTGTTGCTTGACTTTGTTTAGATAATCCCACTTTCACTCCATTCACAATGCCAGCCGGGTTCTAAAACCACCAAGACAAAACCATGGGCTTTGAGCTGGACATGTGCCAGAAAAAGGACCAAGAGACCTCAGACTCAGGTTCTTCTGTAAAAATCCAGCTGCTGGGTCTCAGTTGGACAGATGCTGACCCCATGCACAGTTGTGGAAGTTGGATGCTCTAACCCCTTGCTGTGGCAAACCCCAAGTGTATGAGAAGAGAACTGAAGTCTCAAGTTTGCAACGTTTTAAAAAAGCCCAAGGCTGATGAGAAAATTAGCTCTGACATTCTGAATTCATGCTGAAAAGTGTAAAGGAAAATGGGATGATTATTATTAATAATCAGTAGCAGAAGTCAAATGTCTGAAGGACTATTTCAACTGTAATGATACTCTCTTAAAAATTTGAAATGAGCTCTTCATAAAAGTTTAAAACTCGGGGTATCAGTTCATGTGCATTTCTTTAGCGTCTGAGTGGGAGAAAGTGTAGAACAGATGTTTGTCCCTGTTTTCATAGATAGCTAACTTTTGTCTCTTTCTTTAAAATGTAAAATATGCGTCACAGTTTGGAAAACATTCACAAATGATTACTTCATACTGTGAGCTGGAGCTGCCTTCCAGAGGGATATGCTGTAGTCTAGTCAGACGCAACTGCCTGCAACTACTATTTCTTTTTTGAAAAAGTTTTGCTACCTTGATAAACTTGCATTAAGAACTCGGCATAGCTTGGGGTATGTTATTTATAATTCAGGATTTTCTCCTTTAAGGATGCATGGAGCCAGATACTGAAATAATGTCAAAATGGCAATATTCCATTGGAGATGATGAAAGTACATTTGCTTACGATTATTTCTTATTTCATTCCAGCAACATTCCAACTATAATTTTAATTCTTCTGTAAAGAAAATATTTTGATAGCATGGAAAGGCATCACTGATGTTTGAAACTTGCCTTTTCTTCCCTTTTCCTCTCACACTGTTGTTTTTCAAGCCGATGTATCTTTATTTTTTTTCCATATTGGTTAAGAAGTCCTTTTCTCAAGTGAAAGATGAGCAAAATGAGCCAGGGAATCAGTGCAGCCCTCTCCCAGGTGGGAATAGACACTCCCTTGTATTCTCTTCCTCTGCCACCATTTTGTTCCAGCCCTGAAAAGCAGCAAATGGTGGTTATTGTTTCTTTGCAGGGTATGGTTTTGTACTGGATCCATGTGCAAAGTGTAAACATGTCATCAGTCCTCATTTGCTATATCCAAAAACATTCCCCATGTCCATATTTGATTTTCAAGTGCATCTGTGCACTGATTGAAACCCTCCCAACATGCTGCTACGCAAATGCAAACCCACACATTGCTGATTTGGAATCAAATGCTCTTATGCTTCCACACTTCCATTTCAAAGTTTGCCTCAGAGTTGCAGTATGTGCCCTTTTAACACATTTTTTTCCCCGCTCACAAAGAGATCCCTGTGTTCATTGCAGGAGCCCGGTGCAGTCTTTTCCATTTTGTTCTTATTTATTCCTTGGAGCCTGCTTTTATTTTCACAGCTTATTTATCCTTTGTTTACAGCCCACATGTTCTTTTAACCAACAAAACCAATATTTAAACAAAGGAAGTAAAATGCTGAGTTATAATATAGGAATTTGCTATAGATAGAAAGTTGGATTGCAAATAGCAATGCATTTTGCCATTAATGTGCTGCTTCAAAAAGGAGAGAGAAAAAGCTTACTGAGTTGCAAATTTTCTGAAAAAAGATGAATCGCTTATAAAATATGATGGAACATTTTCCTTTTAACACCCATCAAACTCCTAGTCCCGCCCCCCCCCCCAAAAAAAAAGGGGGGGGAAGAGAAAAGTGCCAAAATATGAGTGCGAACTTGTAATTTTAAAGCAAGTTGTGTTGCACCTAATTATTTTTTCCATCCCTCCCGACATACGGGAGTTACCTTAACTGCAAAGCTCTGTAGTACCCTTTGCCTGTCATTTTTAATCAGGTTGTTTTAGGTAATTTTTGTTATGCCCCTCATTACTGAATTGTTTATCAATAGGTGCACCAAGTGTCACTAGCTTTTCTCATCAAGCCAGGTCTGACAAAGAGCTGCAGTGCATGGGAAAGAGGCAGCTAGGTGAAACTAATGCCATAGATGTTTGATTCATTAGGAGCTTATTGTTAACGGGGATGTCTGATTGTAAAGGCTCAGTCAAGCAAAAGAGTGCAGAGTAATCAGTCGGATTTATAGTTTGCAGGGCTCAAAAAAAAANAAAAAAAAAAAGAGGAAAAAAAAATCAACATAAACCTTTGGATATAGCAGAAACAGAAAAATCCCCTTTGGGCAGCCCTAACCTGAGACCAGCCAAATAAGGTCATGCTACATGAAGGTTGCCTGTTAGGTGATGGGAGATATAGGAGGATTACAGCCATATGGCATGGCCTATCATACCTTCTGACTTAAGATAACAAAGCCAAGCTTTGTGCTTAGCTGTTTTTGACTGACATCATCAATTTTATTTTATGTTGGTCACCTCCGGTAACAGGAAAAAATGGCCTAGGGTTGATAACACATGCCTGTTTTTTTAGTATTAAGATGCCTTACAGCCAGTTTTGCGCTGTAAAAAATTTCAAAGAATTAGTAGCTTGTTCTTCTATCAACCATCCTCCAGCAACTGTCAGCTCCCCCCTCCCTTGTTTTCGGTTTGTACCTTGCAAATGAGAGACAGCCTTATTCAGAACCAGATGTAAGGCTCCTAGAGAATGAGCGTAAGCTGTTGTACTTTAAGCCTAATGGGAAGTTTTATATGCAAGGGCCTTGAACTGATTAGTATAATTCCCTCTTTAATACAGCTGTCCCTCCAGATTAAGGTAAACCAAATGTTGCAATCAGAGATTAGTGTACCTTGCCAGTTATTAACATCCCCGGTTGCTCGCCGAGCACGTCAGACACTAATGCTGTGTATTTATTTGCCACTTCCACGCTGTAACTTGAACTTCTGCACCTGTCCAAGCATTCCAAGGAAGAGAGGGGTATTATTGGGAAGCAAAAGTTTTATACCTGTTCCACCTGTTTGGTTTTGTCACCGCCTGAGATTTTCTTTTTTTCCTGCCAAGATTGCCAGGTGGTTTAATCCATTCCTCTGCCGGGTTTATGAAGAAAGACTTTGTCTGCTGAATTGCATTTGTTGCCCTCATCTGCTTTCCCTTATCGAATGTGCGCTGCTCACCTAAACTGCATATTTATTTATTTATTTACTTACTTTGCCTTCCCCTGGCTTTTTTTTTTTTTTTTTTTTTGCAGAGGCTCTCTGGCTGCTCTTTGTGTGCTGAGGATGCGGCTCCGGGCGGGGAGAGGCAGCACCCGCTCCCGCTGTGCTCACATCAGCCCGCGGTGCCTCTCGCCCAAGGTGGGTCATGCAGTTGTCCTCTTGCATTTGGCAGGATATCCTGTCCACCAGCAACACAGATGTCAAGGGGGACAATGTCCGGGTTATCAAGGCAAGATCTTTGCCTCCCCCCCACCTGATCAGATTTTCTAGATAAATGTACACCGTAAACAGACTTAAAAAGCTTAAGTGGGGTTGAGAGTGTCTTGTGCAGCGTGGAGGAAATCGATAAAGTTGGGCCATGTTAAATAACTGCTCCTCAAATGCATTTAATTACTTTAGAAGACTGTTAATTTACCTATAAACATGAGAATCCTGGACAGGAAAAAAAGTGCTACACAACACAGAGAGGAAGATGCTCCTTAAATGGGGTTTATTTCTTTTACACAAACAATTAGTTAACCCTACAGTTTAAAAATTCAAAGCAGAAAGAAAGAGTTTTCTCTTTCTAAACCAAAAATTGAGACAACCCCCCCAACAAAATGCCCCTGCTTTCAAACGCCTGCCCCCATACCCTCTTAAACACTGAGCTCTTCACAGGGAATACAGGGCTGAATATCAGCTGTAGTTTCTGGAATATTTTTGCTTCCTAGCGAAGACCCTGCTAAGACACTTTTTCGAAAAATTGAATGTATTCCTTATGAAATAGATAATTGACATAAGGTCAGAAAGGGCTGTTTCAGCACAGTTCCCCTAATACCAAAGTTTACCGCCGGCTGCACACTGCCTGCACGTTATGGCTTAATTGCAGATTTTTTGAAAAGACAAAAATATGTTCATATCTGAGGAATTATGTCTTGCAGCCTACTAAATATGCTAATGCAGTACTAAGCAGGGATAAAGTTCTTGCCATACCACCCAACAGTTGCGTGGGACACGCTGCCAAGTTATTGTTAATTGTAAAGCGCATGCAGGCTTTGCAATCCATCTTAATTGTCATACTTACTCCAGGTTTGGTGATAAGGCTAGATGGGCTGTTTTAAAGTGACAGTGTTGACAAGGGGAAAGGGTGTGGGCCCGGGCTTGCGGTTCTGGAGGGGTTACGCGCTCTGACCTGCCGTAGGTTGATATGGACAGTCTGCAAGGGGATTTTAGTTGTCATGGGGTCCCCAGGCAGTTGAATAGAGTGACTGTCTGTCCTGCTTTTTCCTGTTAGGATCCTGACACGTGGAGCATTGATGAACTCAGCATAACGTTGAATAGGAGCTTTTTGGCAGCTGAGACACAAGGGCTAAGCTGCAGGTCAGAGATAACACTAGTGCAGATCTCCTCATGCACACAGTTAGTAGCATGCTTTCTTCCCTCCTGAGTGCAGGAAATAGCTCATGTTAAATACGTTCACTTTTCAGTTTTCCTTTCTTCTAAAATGCAGCT
>VYXC01009179.1:661041-703349 GCA_013397175.1 Platysteira castanea | reverse complement strand
TTTTTTTTTTTTTGATTGAAGTAACATTTAAAAGCTCAGAACCCACCTTTGTGGGTCCAGGGGGAGGAGGAGTGAATTGTGGTGAGGCAGGAGTTGAGCTGTGTGGGGACAGGGACTCACAGGAGGTTCACATGCAGTAGCGGCTGATTTGTTCCTCAGAGTTACCCTCAGGAAGGCAGGAGAGGAGACATTTACAAGGACATGAAGTGATAGGACAAGGGGAATGGCTTTAAATTTACAGAGGACAGATTTAGATTGGATATTAGGAAGAAATTTTTGACTGTGAGGGTGGGGAGGCCCTGGCCCAGGGTGCCCAGAGGAGCTGTGGCTGTCCCTGGATCCCTGGCAGTGTCCAAGGCCAGGCTGGATGGGGCTCTGAGCAACCTGGGACAGTGGAAGGTGACCCTGCCCATGGCAGGGGGGTGGAATGAGATGGGCTTTAAAGGCCCTTCCAACCCAAACCATTCTGGGATTCTATGGATGATGCTCTGGGACAGGATAACGTCCTACTGCATTTATAATGAACAGTGGTTTGTGCTGGGGACTTCTGAGAATTTAAATTTCTCGGATCCTGCAAGTTCTACTCCAGCTGCAGCATGGGACAGTGTGTTATAACAGACAGCCCTCACAAACCTGAAATAGTCTTTGTCCTTTTCATCGTGATTGTTGTTGGTAAACTCATATAAATGGGAAGTGCCATTTCCTTCACATTGTTTGAAGTGTATTTGTTCAAGAAATAACTGAATAACAGTTTTCCGTTTTTAAAGCAGGAGATTTTTTTCCCTAATGCCCTAATTCTAAATTAGTATTCTGGATATCCCAATGAGCCCAGAATAGTAGGGCAGCCAGGTTAGGATCCAGGCATTAAGACATCCTAGGAGTTCATCTCTCCCCTAATAATTAACTTTTTATTAATTTTTCATTTAGAAGTTTTGACTGTCATTTATTTCTTACTTCCAGCTGAAATGCTGAGTTAGGAGAAAAAAGGGGTGTCAAGTATCTGTTTTGGAACTATTTTGTTTGGATGGCACCTAGGTAACACCAGAGACACCTTTCCTGGGTGGGAGCTCTGAGCCAGAGCAGAATTACTGTGGCAACGTGGGTTTCCTGAGTTTCATTTTTGCACTCTCATTTGAATTAATGACTTTAAAAGAAAAGACTTCATTTATTCTGTGTCTGCAGTACGCTTCCCTCATTTTTTCCCTTCATTCCTTAGTTTTTGCTATTTCATAAGCCTGAAACAACAGCAGTGGCTCAACTAATGGTAAGGAAATAGGTGAGATTGTGGAAGATCTTTATAATTAAATCATTCAATATAAAACAAACAAAAAAAAAAGGGGAAAAAAAAAGCATTGAATTTGTTTTTGTGAGCAGTGCTAGTTGCCTTGCCAGTCTGAAGCTGGCACTGTGGGTTTGCTGTAATCACTGAGCTGAGAAAAAGAGACACGGGTTTGTTTGTTTGTTTGTCATCATGGAGTTGAGCAGGACTTAAGCACTTGAATGCACAACACTTTTCTCTGCTGCCTCTCTGTGTTTCTGGATTCCGCATAAATTTCCCCCTTTTGATTCTTCCAATCTGTTTTCCTGACCCTCCTTAAGAATTAAGATTTATATATATCCCATGTGAATATCAGCTTGGAAAATGTGCCTTTTTGATTTTAAAAAGGAAGCGCGATAAAAATCAATTACACCTGTGGTTTGAGTGCTTTGCTGGAGCACTGTCTCCTAGGGAAGATGTGTGTGTGTGTGTTGCTTTGCTTTGGGGGCATCCAAGCATCTTTCTGGTGTGTTGATGGATCCGTAGCAGGGTGGCACCTTAGGTTTGTCATGGTACAATGTGGCAGGTGGGGAAATGTCCAGGATCTGAATCCCGGGCATGGTGCAATATGCTATAGCATAACATGTAGGTTTGGTTTCAACAGAAATTATTCAAAGATTAGGAAGAGGAAAACACACATTTAAAAGGAAAAAATATTGTAATCAAACAAGATGACACAGAGCAATACCAAGGGAAAATAATTCCTTTCGTTTCCCAGTCCTGACTAGTGCACTTCATCACCAAAGCCAGTAATCCTCTGTCACTTGGAGAGCAGATCCCAGAGGCCTGTGATATGCAGCATTTTCAGTGTAGCTGGTGAAGATGAAAGGGTGAGAGCACAGAGCCTGTGCCTCGCTTTGGGAGCGGGGACCCTGCCTTGCTGTGCTGCTCTGCTGCCGTGTGGAAGGTCACTCCCCTCCTGTCACGCACTGACTGCTCACCCCAGCCCTGGCTGTAAAGGCTGTGCCAGAGGCAAGGAAAGGGATGGAAAGACATGTGGTGGAAAGATGTTGCGCTCTAGCATTCCTTGGCTTGCAGATGGCAAACTCCAAACTAGTACAGGCTAGCCAGAGCAGCCAAAGTCTGTTCTTATATCCCTTCAANCCATGGCAGGGGGTTGGAATGAGATGGGCTTTAAAGGCCCTTCCAACCCAAACCATTCTGGGATTCTATGGATGATGCTCTGGGACAGGATAACGTCCTACTGCATTTATAATGAACAGTGGTTTGTGCTGGGGACTTCTGAGAATTTAAATTTCTCGGATCCTGCAAGTTCTACTCCAGCTGCAGCATGGGACAGTGTGTTATAACAGACAGCCCTCACAAACCTGAAATAGTCTTTGTCCTTTTCATCGTGATTGTTGTTGGTAAACTCATATAAATGGGAAGTGCCATTTCCTTCACATTGTTTGAAGTGTATTTGTTCAAGAAATAACTGAATAACAGTTTTCCGTTTTTAAAGCAGGAGATTTTTTTCCCTAATGCCCTAATTCTAAATTAGTATTCTGGATATCCCAATGAGCCCAGAATAGTAGGGCAGCCAGGTTAGGATCCAGGCATTAAGACATCCTAGGAGTTCATCTCTCCCCTAATAATTAACTTTTTATTAATTTTTCATTTAGAAGTTTTGACTGTCATTTATTTCTTACTTCCAGCTGAAATGCTGAGTTAGGAGAAAAAAGGGGTGTCAAGTATCTGTTTTGGAACTATTTTGTTTGGATGGCACCTAGGTAACACCAGAGACACCTTTCCTGGGTGGGAGCTCTGAGCCAGAGCAGAATTACTGTGGCAACGTGGGTTTCCTGAGTTTCATTTTTGCACTCTCATTTGAATTAATGACTTTAAAAGAAAAGACTTCATTTATTCTGTGTCTGCAGTACGCTTCCCTCATTTTTTCCCTTCATTCCTTAGTTTTTGCTATTTCATAAGCCTGAAACAACAGCAGTGGCTCAACTAATGGTAAGGAAATAGGTGAGATTGTGGAAGATCTTTATAATTAAATCATTCAATATAAAACAAACAAAAAAAAAAGGGGAAAAAAAAAGCATTGAATTTGTTTTTGTGAGCAGTGCTAGTTGCCTTGCCAGTCTGAAGCTGGCACTGTGGGTTTGCTGTAATCACTGAGCTGAGAAAAAGAGACACGGGTTTGTTTGTTTGTTTGTCATCATGGAGTTGAGCAGGACTTAAGCACTTGAATGCACAACACTTTTCTCTGCTGCCTCTCTGTGTTTCTGGATTCCGCATAAATTTCCCCCTTTTGATTCTTCCAATCTGTTTTCCTGACCCTCCTTAAGAATTAAGATTTATATATATCCCATGTGAATATCAGCTTGGAAAATGTGCCTTTTTGATTTTAAAAAGGAAGCGCGATAAAAATCAATTACACCTGTGGTTTGAGTGCTTTGCTGGAGCACTGTCTCCTAGGGAAGATGTGTGTGTGTGTGTTGCTTTGCTTTGGGGGCATCCAAGCATCTTTCTGGTGTGTTGATGGATCCGTAGCAGGGTGGCACCTTAGGTTTGTCATGGTACAATGTGGCAGGTGGGGAAATGTCCAGGATCTGGATCCCGGGCATGGTGCAATATGCTATAGCATAACATGTAGGTTTGGTTTCAACAGAAATTATTCAAAGATTAGGAAGAGGAAAACACACATTTAAAAGGAAAAAATATTGTAATCAAACAAGATGACACAGAGCAATACCAAGGGAAAATAATTCCTTTCGTTTCCCAGTCCTGACTAGTGCACTTCATCACCGAAGCCAGTAATCCTCTGTCACTTGGAGAGCAGATCCCAGAGGCCTGTGATATGCAGCATTTTCAGTGTAGCTGGTGAAGATGAAAGGGTGAGAGCACAGAGCCTGTGCCTCGCTTTGGGAGCGGGGACCCTGCCTTGCTGTGCTGCTCTGCTGCCGTGTGGAAGGTCACTCCCCTCCTGTCACGCACTGACTGCTCACCCCAGCCCTGGCTGTAAAGGCTGTGCCAGAGGCAAGGAAAGGGATGGAAAGACATGTGGTGGAAAGATGTTGCGCTCTAGCATTCCTTGGCTTGCAGATGGCAAACTCCAAACTAGTACAGGCTAGCCAGAGCAGCCAAAGTCTGTTCTTATATCCCTTCAAAGCTGACCTTTAGGCACAGAGTTAGTGCTGATGGCTTGAACCCTGCTGAGGTCTGAAGAGATAGGTACAACACTGAGTACGAGTTATGGATCTCTGCTCTGCTCTTGGCTTTGCCACTTGCTCCTCGTGACTGCAAATCACATCCTCAATGTGATGCTTTCTTTAGTTGTCTCACACTTTTGGATCTTTGGCTGGCGAATAGTTAAAAGTGAGTGTGCCACTCATTTGAGTGAATGAGCAGGCAAAAGACTCATCTGTACGGCAAGAGGCCATTTCCAAACCGAGGCATGAAGATTGTAGGACTATTAAGGTTGGAAGAGACCTCTAAGATCATCAAGTCCCACAGTTAACCCAGCACCACCGTGTTCACCACTAAGCCATATCCCCTTGCACTACATCCACATACCTTTGGACACTTCTGAGGGTGATGGTTCCACCATTTCCCTGGGCAGCCTATTCCAATGCCTGATCAATCACCCTCTGGCCCTCGTGCTACTGCCAGTGCTTCAGCCACAGTTGAGGGATTTCCTCTGTCTTGCTTTCCAGCTGACCCTTCTGGGAGGAAGGAGAAAGTCTTGGGCTGTGTCAGCTCCCCCAGCAGCAGAGATTGGCACGGCACATTGGCAGTGCCCCTTGGTTGCGGTCTGTGCCAGCTCTAATGGTCAGGGTGGGCTGGGAGCCCCACTCACCGTGGCCTTTCCAAACCCTTGATGCTCTGGAGTTCAGGCCATGTGGGAGTTTTGCCTGATCTCGTAGGTATGCAGTCAACATAATGTTCCAGTAAAGCTTACACTTGGAACAAAACCACTTTGTGCTGGAAACAGGCGAGTTCAAGCAGTAGGGAGCCTCCAGCACTCTTGTACCACATATTTTTTATTTACAGCCCTGGTGTTTTCTCTTCTTGTTAGCTTGGACAGGGCTTGGAGCAACCTGGTCCAGTGCAACGTGTCCCTCCCCATGGTGGGGAGTGGGAAGGAGGCAATCTTTGAGGTCCCGTCCAATGCTTTCTGGGATTCTGTGACTCCAAGAACTTGACCTTCTCACCTACTGCACACCATGCACAGACTGTCACCAGGTTTCCCTTCCCTGGAGCTGACTGAGGTGCTGGTTAGACCACAGAGTTCCTTAGGATGATATAGACAGTCTGGTCTCTAGAGAAACTCCCCCAAACCTCGCTTGACTTTATGCCTTGACACATCCGTGAGTCAGCACAGAGGTGATGCATTCTGCCAGATGCTTCCCAAGAAGAGTTGTCCTGACCCAGAGGTTTTGGTAGTCATCTCTGACATAGACCTTAGCCAGCTTTCCATAGAGCAGCCCTGTGGAGATTGCGAGTGAGGCAGGATGAAGCATTTGCTTTTACACTGGCTCTTTCACTGCTAGTGCCTATTGTGTCTGGGATGTCTCAGGCCACGGCGATTTCATGCTGTCGTTTCCATAGTCAGACAGTGTTTGCATCTGAGCACACTGCCCCTCCAACTGTTTGCAAGGATGTGGGTGTCTGGTGTTCCCTCTATCAGCCCCTTGCACCTTAGGTTCGCAGCCAAGCCAGTCATCCTTATTAATAGAAGGCTGGATTTCTGTGGTGAGACGTTGAGGTTGGTGTCACAGGGTGCAGCTCGGCGATAAGGACGTGCATCTGCTGCCTTGGAGGACTGGCTGTGAAAGCTCCAACCAAACTCAGCCTGGACATGTGAAAATGTCCCTGCAGGACTCACCCTTCCAAGCTCCTCCCAGGTCAGGGGGTGCTTCTGGCTCGAGAGGGCAGGTTGGTGTGGAAGGCTCTCAGTGCTGCAGCTGTCCGGGGTTGGCCAGGAGCAAGGGAAGGTGGGCACATGTTTTAAGGTGCATGAGTCTCCTTGTAACCACCCAACAGTGTCCTGGCCAGCCCCACCATCTCCTGCCAGCTCTGGAGATAAGCCCGCAGCGGGTCAGACCCAGGGATCATCGTGCCCCATCTCTGGCCACAGTAAACTGCAAGTGCCTGGGGAGATGCAGAGGAGCAGGGGATGCAGATAGTGACTTTTCCCAGTCCTACTCATTTGAGGCAACTGTTTCCTTGTGTGTTTGGTGTGGCGTCAGCCCCACAGCCTCAAAGTGTCCTTGCAGCCATCTAGCAGAGGTGTCTCCAAGGAGCAGACCAGGGTCAGTCTTGTGCCATCCTTTGCTCTTCAGATGGACAGATGGACTGAAGTATTTGAGTTTAATATTTCATGACGCTAGTGGGGAAAGAGAGGGAAAAAATCCCCACAACCAACTCTGCAGAGCAGTTCCTGTGTCAGGACTGCCCTAACCAGTGCAGTAGGAATCATCATTGCTGGACCATTCATTATCTTGTTTTCAGAGGCCTTTTTAAAACTACCCATGAGCATAAATAATTGTATCAACAGTTAAAATTATTAACACATCATTAATAAATATGAATAATCATATTAAAGGTTAAAATTATTAACAGTTGGGGGTTTTTCTGCTGTTGTTTTTCTTAGCTTTTTGCCTCCCTCCTGGTTGCAAGGCGACCATCCCAGCCGGAAACCTCTGCTTTTAAAGAAGGGCTTGCTGAGGCGAAAGGAGTGGGTTTCCTAAGCCATGGGATCAAAGCGAAACCTCCCAGCCCGGCCAGCACACAGGTTTCCTCCCTCTCCCAGGTTCCCAGCACGTGTCCGGGCTGGGTGTCCAGCTCAGCCGCCCCCATGGATGCCATGAGTGCTCTCAGCTACCTCAGGATCACCTTTTTATTGTTTTTTTTGCAATTTAAAAATAATTTGGTGGCACTCCAGGCGAGTTATCTGCTGTTGCTGCAGAATATGCTGCGTGTCGGACTCCCACAGCCCAAAGCCTCTGTTTCCTTTCTGCCAGTACCTTGGTATCTGCCTTGCCCAGGAGCCTGCTGATGAAGATTTCCTGTTTGTTTTGAGTCACTGCTGGAGTGATAAATATACTTCGTCTCTCTCCTCCGAGAGGAAAGAAACCAGCTGCCCCGAACTAAAGGGAAAAATATGTCGAAATTCCACCAAAGGGCCCTGTTATCACAAGGCTTCCCTGGAAGGATGAAGCAGGGTAACATGAGCTACAACAAGGGCACGATTTCCTTATTCAAAATGTTCCCTTTTTCCTTTCATCGTCTGCCTTTGCTCCGTAACTTAATTTTTAAAACAGGTTAGGAATAAATAAATAAATAAATTCAAACCCCCCCCCCCCCCCTANNNAAACTTACACAGTGGAGTAATGCTTGGCTGGATAAACAAACAATTATACTTGTGGTTTCTTGATCTGACCACAAGCTTTAAATGCTGTATTTTTGCATGAACCTATAATGCTTCTGGATAAACAATTGTGTTTATATTGTCAGGAGTATCCAGTGTGATGTTGTGTAATTTCTATGTGTGATTACTGGGATATAGGATAAATTCCAAAAGAAAAGAAAGGAAAGGAAGATTAGATTATTAAGTCATTTTTAATAAAAACAGCGTAGTTTGGAATCGCTTATAGCTTAATTTGTAATTTTAAAAGAATGCAGCGCTGGCTTTTAAGTTTCTACAATTATCTTTTCATCTCTTTTTATGCTTTCCTTTACTAGAGATGGGGCCCAGCCCAAACCCTTGGATCTAAACCCAAGATCCAGGTTCAGATCTGAGTTCAGAGCTCCAACTTCATTCCCAAAGAAGCGGAGTCAGGCCAGCGAGCTCCTGCACAGGCTGCATTTGAATTTTGCAGCCCAGCTTCAGGGGTGTTTGATTCTCAGGAGCCACATGTGGGGCAAGGGGTGGCCTTGGGGTGCCTCCAGCCCTGCAAGGCAGCCAGGTGGGGTGGCAGGGGTCACAAAAGTGCTGTGGGTCAGTGATATAAGAAAACGCTCATTAAAAATGTCTTGGGGCAGCATTGGTCAGGTCCAAACCCATCCAAGGCGAACACAACCTCTCACCACGGCTTAGAGGAACGTGCACTTCCAAAGAGGATTTGGGGGTTTTTTGGATGAAAATTTTTCTAAATGTACTGGTTTCAGCCCCATAAAAAAGGCACAGAGCTAAGTTTTGCTTTTGATAGGTGCTTGAACTGCTGCTTGTGGGGGAAAAAAGAAGTGGTTTTCCTCCAGTTTTTCTGCAGTTTTTGCTATATTTCTCCTTTTTTTTTCATGTAAACGCCTTAAGCATTGCCAAAAAATATGTGCTTTTCTCTACTCACCAGCACATTCCCACTCCAACAGGCTAACCCAGCTCTCCTTTATATCACTGAGTGAAATCACATGGAACAAAAATAATTATATTTAAGCAGTTTGAAGTGTACTTTTTTTCCCGTGGTTTACCTTTACCATCTCCTAGTAAAATATAATTTCTTCTTTCACAGCAGATGAAAAAAGACCATTATAACTTTAAAGCTTGAGATTATAAAAGACTGCAGCTAGTTTAGCTCTCACAGTTAGAAGTTAATTCTAAGTCACTGGAATTGAAAACATCAGTTTGCAACATTTACTGGCTTGCTATAAAAATGTATTCCCCTGTGTTATGTTAAACATGAGAAACTACACCTCGGTGTGTCCATTATTTATATATTTATTCATATCTTGCTGCTTCTGATTCAGCTGTGTAACTGTATGCAAAACAGATAATTACTGGGGAACAGAATAATTTGTATTTTGAGGGGAATAAATACCCTGAAGGATTTGCTTTTGGGGAAAGAGCACGCTACAAAGAAATTACATAGATTTTTGAAACAGATATGAAAACAAAACGAAGCAAACAAAACAAAAAAGGTGAGGAAATATGGGGCCAGCAGCTTTGATATTACGGTGATTCTGGTGGGGGAAGAAATTTTCCTTTCTTAGCACCCAAATCCACCTTGGAAAATTGAATGTGAGGCCCATTATTTGATATGGTTATGCGTAAAACAGGGTTTAATGGCAGCTCTACCCAAATACCAGAATGACACTGAGGAGCTGGCTGACCTTCATGGAGTGGTGAGATTGGGACCAACACATTCTTTTCCATGGAAAGGTGCTGCTTAAGAAATACCTGCACCAAACTTGCCTCACATATGGCAGTTATTTTAAGGAAAATGCCATTTTCCTCTCCCTTTCAGCCCACGGGGTCCCTTGTGTTCATCACCCTGTGGTGCCGCCAGCTGCAGGGAGTGGTCCTGGATGGGCTTCCACACAGGTAAGCACTACAGACCTCCCTCCTCCAGCTTTTTTCTCTGATTTAGCCCTAGACAGTGGAAGAGAGAAGCTGAAGACATTAATTTAAACGTTTCCAGTAACAGAATTACTACTGGAAACGTGGCTGAATAACGGCATCACCGCTCATCTCCCTTTGATTTATTCAGCGCCAGGTTTTGCCTGTTCCATTTCTCTTTGCAGGCATTCTGGGAAAGAAGAGTTTCCCAAACTTTCCTGCAGTAAGGGTTTTATAAGCAAGTCCACGCCAAAAAATGGTTGTTTCGTCATCTTAAAACTACTCAAACAGCTTTGGAACCTGGGTGGTGCAGAGGGGTATGAAAGCTGTCCTGGGGACCATCCAAAGGGTCCATCATCAAGGGCAAGGACAGGGCTTGGAGCAACCTGGTCCAGTGGAAGGTGTCCCTGCCCATGGCAGGGGGTGGAATAATATGGTCTTTAAGGACTTTTCCAGCCCAAACCTTGCTGAGACTTTATGATTCTGTGACCATTCAACATCCTGATGCTGCCTTTGAGCATCTCCTGGGGCCTGAAGGAGCAGCTCGTGTTTGGCTGTGGAAGGGAAATCTCTCACACACTTGTGGTGAGTACACACTGCAGTTGGCTGTTTACCTCAGGTATTTGGAAGGTGTTTTTGCTGTAGTTGTGTGCCGGTCTCTGGCGCAGGCATCCCACAAGACCTTGGAGAGGTTGCACCCTGGGCATCGAGGTGCAAGGGGGGCAAAGTGACGTGGCTTAGGGCACATGAGAAATCTGTTGCAGGATGTGGGGTGACCCCCAACTTTCCAGTTCCTTGGCTACAACAGAGAGGTAGTTTCTGTGTTACTCTGCCTCACAGGACTGTGCCTTTCCACTGAGATAAAAAATATGAAGACACTCTGTAGACAAATATAGTTATGGGTAGCAGCACACGAAAAGCAGTTTAACACAGTGTTAAAGAAAATCAAAGTGAAAAATCTCGGTCTTAAAATCGCAGCCTTAACACTTCCACCAGGACTGATCATAAGTTTTTCTTTTCTTTTTTTTTTCCTCCTTCCTTTTGGTGGAGAAGTTTTCGAAGGTATTTTTCAAACTTTCCAGTTTAGCAATGTGTTGGCTCAAATTGAAAAGAGAACTAGGCACTGGGTCACAGGCAGAATTAGGTTTGTGCTAGTGGTGGGGGCAGGTTGCTGACACAGCTACAATCAGACAAAACATTCAAAACTTCTGGCTTTGTACTTCTCAAATGCCTCTTTTAGAAAATCGCTTAAGTTGTTATTAACATCCACCACCCACCTTCCCTTTCTGGTCCTGACATTGTGTAATAATAGATAATGTTGACATATGTTCCCTGCTGGTCAGAAATACTATACTTCTGTGAAAGGTAACATTTTCAAGCAATGACAAAATGTATTTTACTTGGACAGAACATTAGTTATTGGACTAATCTCCCAATGTGGGATGTGGGGTAAAAGTTTTAACATTTTAGTTGTGGGAGAAAGTTTGTTGGGACAGTAAAAGCATCAGTATGGGGTGTGTTTAGTTTTCTCCATTTCTAGAGGTACTGGCTTGGTATCAAACTCTTGCGTCCGTAGGAATTTAAAAGAAACATTTGCAGTATGTATGAGGAACAGCTGTCTGTGTACTCCCAGCAACTTTTCAAAATGACTATTTGGACATTTTTTTCCTTGGAAGGATTAGAGAATAAGGAGTGTGTGTGTGTGTGTGTGTGTGTGTGTGTGTATGTCCCACGAGCTCCGAATAATTTTTTATTTTACTGGATCAATTTTGAAATATTGAGTAATTGCTAAAAGAGCTGCATTTTTGTTTCTATTTCCCACTAAACAAAGCTGTCTGAAAATAGAAAAAGAGGAAGAGACAGCAAAATCTTCCAAACAAATATGTTGTGAAAAAACTACTTCTGAAAGTAATCTAGGGTGAGATTCTATAAAAACCTGTCTGCTTTGCATGTTACCCAGCTCAGCACAAGACTGCACAAGCCTGGGGAAATCGGGTTTTATTTTAGGTCTTGCATGGATCTCTGTGCTGGGGAAGCTGGAAATCAGTTCCTTTATTGAATCTGGTCTTTTTACGTGCTACAACAGGATCCAGAAATAATCACGGGGGGTCCTGTCATGTGGCAGATAAACATCTCTGGCAGTGGGCTCCCTAGGATTTTTTTTTTCCCCCTGCACTACGAAGCGGGCTGATCAGAAATGTGGCTTTTCCTGCAAAATCAGGGAAGTTTTGGGGAACAGCCCTCTGTCCAGGCTCTGCCCGCCGCCTCGCAGGCTCTGCCACACCAGGCTGCGGGCAGCAGGAGCTTCACCCTGCGCAGCCCTCACCCCAAGCCATGAGCCGTGGTCCTGGGCACAGCCCGGGGCCTCCCAGCAAACCCTTCCCGTGCGGGAAGCAGGCTGCTGCCCTCTGGGTCTGGGATGGGGTCTCCCACGGAGGAGGGCGGCCGGGAGCCCCCCCGCCAGCTCCCCATCCATCTTCCTTCACCCATCAGGAGCATCCTGTTTGTTTTCAAACTCTCCCTTCGCGTCTGTCGGGCTGCCTTGGGTTGGCTCTGTTGTCAGTTACACCCATTGATGTCAGTGGGGTTGCGTTGGTGGAATCAGGAGAAAAACTTGGCTCCTCGTCGTTTTATTCCCCTCTCCTCNGTTTTTTTTTTTTTTTTTTTTTTTTTTTGTTTTTTTTTTTTTGACACGGCTGAGGCTGAGCCCAGCCCGCTGCCTGGCTTGTCCCGGGCTCCTGCCGCCGCTGGGGTGAGAGCTTCTCCTCTGCAGCTCCTGCTGCTTGGCACGGCTCCGCCGCTTCGGATCCAATCTCGGCTCAAAACATATCTGTTCTGCTTTCTGCTTCCTCCCTCCCTCTCTGCTCGCCGTAAAGCATTTTATTATCCAGACTTTATGGAAGGCTCTGTACAAAATGAAGTTGTGAGGCTATTTGTTTTGGTGCAGCCGATCCAATAGTATAAGCTACTTCCCTCCTTTAATCTTCCTCTCTTTAGATAGCACATAGGCTTTTATGTCCATTAATTGTCAGAAATAAATGCTTCTTTAGCTATTACTTCCTGAAACAGAGCAGCGATCTCCCTTACATACAGCTGTTTATATTATGCATAGCACAGCCCTGTCAGAAGAATACATTATAAGTTTTTGTGAGATCTTGCACTCACATTTAGCATAATTTCCAGTTTAACTTCCTTTTTTCTAAGCTATCCAGTGGGCTACTGAGCATCAGTGCCTGCTGCCCCTTGGCCAGCACGGCTCAGGAACAACCCCTGCAGAAGCCAGCAGACATTAGAAGAAATAGAAGAGAGGTAGGATGTAGTGGGTAAGGTTAGTGGAGTTTCACGTTGCTGCTCTAGGACCTAATCATTATTAATTATTCGCTTAATAGTAGACACTTCATGTCCCAGCTGAGATTAAGACCAAATGGTGCCAGATGTAGTGCAAACACCTATTAAGTCATCGTCCCTTTATCAAACAATTTATGGTCTAAATAGACAAGACAGAGAAAAGATGGGAGATGAACAAAGAGGTGTTAGCACCGGAGACAGGAAATTGGAGGAACAGGGGCATTAGGGATAGGGAGGGAAATGAAGGCCAGAGTGTAATTTCTGGAGATAATCAGAGAAAGACCCACAACTAGGGTAAAAGCAGAGACACGCTCCTGTGGAAACCCACTGGGACAGCTGGAAATAGTCCTGCTCGTCACCACTGCCCGCAGGGCTCCCCGGGAAGGAAGAGGTGGTGGAGATGCTCGTTACCCACTTCCACCAACACAACCTGAGCTCCGTCACTGCTGGCAGAGCACCTCTGAGCTAAGCCAGGGGTTATTATTGAGCAGGGCTGGGGGTTGTTCCCTGCAGCCTCGTCTGCAGGATGGTGACAAGGGATGCACAAGGTTGGTGCTACCCTTCCAGGTAACACATACCTGGAAGAAGACATCCCCTTAGCCTTAAGGGCTGCTTGTCTCCCTCCTGGTACCTTTCCCAGGCCCCTCAGCATGTGAGCACCACCAGCCCAGGCTCTCACACTCACTCACATCTACTTACTCCTACTTACACAATTTAATTTGCACCACCTTACAAATCACCTCTGGATTTGGCCCCCAGTTCAGCTCACCTCTAACAAACACACCAATGTGCTTGGCTACAAATGGTCTGACTGCACGGGTTTGTCCCTCTGAGGGGGCTGCTTTGATTTGTGTCTCTTTTCAAGTTTAGCTCTGTGCAGCAGCAAAGAGCTGACAACTTTCTAAAGTTCCTTAAATTCTCAAAATGCTCTACGAATGTTAACTCTCTGGCAACAAAGTATTGAGGACGTTTTGCTTATGTCTTCATGAATAACTTTGGGAAAGGGTTGTGACATACTTGTACCATTATTTCGTATGGCAATTGAAGAAAAAAATCTTGGAAGGATGTTTGTTTTTATTTTTCTTTTTCTGACCACTCTGTTTGGAAAAACAGCCAAGTTTGACTCTAAACTTGCAAGTACAGTAACTTTTTTTCTTTGAAACTTGGGTCTATAATGTCTGAAGCAGCTTTTGGTTGAAAGCAATTGTTATGTTCCTGACTCTTGTGATCAATTGAAATCAATTTCATACAGAAGGTTAACAGAGAAGGTCCAAACAAATGAATCCATGTGCATTTATCTGACAGTATTTCATATACAAATAACGAAAGCAGTACATTATCAATTCTCCGTAGTAAGAAGTATTCTTCATGTTTTTGTAAAAAGTACTTAAGAGCTGACTTTGAAGAAAGACTTTGAAAACTTGCCAAACCTTCTTTGTATTTTGAAAGTCCACATCAAGAAAGTAGTAAATAGTCATTGAGCATAGGAAAAAGGAAACTATTAGCATTGTTTTCTTTGAAAGATAAAAAGAAAAATGCAGTGCAAAACTTCATAATCTCTGAAATGTGTATTTGTTATTTGAATCAATTTAAAACAATTGTCACTATTAAGTTCATGTTAGCCTGCCTACTGAACTGTATAAAATGGTTCTGTATCTGCTGGTTTCATGTATATGGGTTGCCCCCTTTCCTCATCTCCTAGTTTTATAGGCTTAAGCATTTCCATTTAAGTGCAGAGTTAGAATTTATATGAAGGCTCTGCTTAAAGAAACCAACTTCAGCTCCTCAACCCTCCTCAGGATTTTTAAACCCATTTTCATTCCTCTAATGTAAGAAAGGATATTCATCCTTGATTTCTATAAAGTAATAGTTCCTCAGCTTTTCCCTTTCTGGGGCCCCATTGCCATCGTGCAGCAGTTCTTTGTAGTGTGTTCAGATAAAATATCCTCCTTTTTTGTTGTTGTTGTTGTTCTTATTTTCAGAAGTAAATAGCTCCTGGGCCAGTCTTCCTTTTATTGTTGGTGTGATTTGGTGCAGCATCATTTTAAAATTGCTGCTTGTCACCAGGAAACATGAGACCAGGTGGTTTCCACAGGTTGAAAAAAAAAAGGAGGATCATGTCACAGCAAGCTTAACCACGTATGGGGATGGGAGTATGTGCAGACTCACACAGTATTCCACCTTTGAACAGGTACACCACACACTTGCACCGAACACGAGGGCCTTGGTATTATTTAATGATGTGTAATCAAGGAGCCAACTTGCCTTTTACCACCACTAATGCAGGTTGTACTTATGCATATATTAATTGCGAAGCCATTAAGCTGTCCCATGTGTGAGGTAGTGCTATGAGGAAATGCCTGTTCACTTCATCTTTAGTAAGTTCAGCGCACGTTGGGCTAAAAGGGGATCTAAGCCGTGTGTAACCTGCAAGAAACAGAAGTGGAAGTTGGAACGAGGAGAAACAAATGTCTGCCACGTAGAAATGGGAGATTTCCCCCTCTTTGCCATAGAAGTGGCTGTAGGTTATAAAACAGACACAGCAAAGGCCTTGCAGGGCTGTGTGGCCATATTGGGGTGTTTGGTGGACAGCTACAAACACTGACCTTTTAAGAGGGATCGTGTCTTTATATAGAAAACGTATATTTGTGGATGAGATAAAGGTAGGATTACAGTAAGGATTTTTTGGCAGGAGTTTCCGTGATTGTATTCCTTAAGAAGATAGTTGATGGATTAAACGATCATCTGAGATTTTCAGAGTTTGTAAAGACTTTCAGATTTACCAATTCATCATCTCTTGTCTCCGTCTAATTATTACAAATCTGTTGCCTCTAAATATTTGTTGCTGCTGGATATTGACTCATGTCCTGCCCTAGCTTTGTTCAAAGTATCTATCCCATTTTGCAATAAACAATCAAGAAAACATAGAGTAGATTAAACTGTGATAAATGCCAAATGCAGGAAAATATCCTGCTGAAAAGTATGAGAATTTTTCATGCTTCTCTGCCTCCATTTTTTTCATTGATAAAATGGATCTATTCACATCCAGTTCTCTTATGACTTTTTTCCTGGTAACAAATAGTCTAAGCCTGGACCTGCTGGTGGCCTGTTCATGTTCTCTCTCCCTGTAGGGAGATGATGACCGAAATTTGGGAGGAGGGTTTGTTCTGGCCCTGCACAGGACACCCCCAATAATCTCGCCCTGTGCCTGAGAGCATTTTCCAAAGGAAGGAGAAAAATTTTAGAGGTTTTAGTTTTCTGATAACCAGCATCAAGCAACAGATATAGAGGAATGTCGCATTTGTCCTCATGCCTAGAAGAGCAACGCAAATGACTATTCAGCATTTCAGTTATCGTTATTTTTTTTCCTTCATGCTCTCTTTTTTAAGAGCCTTTCCCATGCTCTCATTTGGATTGTGACTCTAGGATTTATCTGATAGCTGATTAAATGCTTTATTTTTTGTTGGTGTGGACTCTGTGGTATTTAGCAAGCAGCATGTAGCTTAAAAGACACATATTTTGAATCTTCTGGGTATTTGACTGACTTAAATGAGGCCAGGTCTTCATCAGAAGTCTGTTAGCACTGCCACAGCTTCATGAGCTAGATAGGAAGTTTGGATGTTCATACAAAGCAATAAAAGAAAAAATTACTTGCTTTTTTTTTTAGCAATGGCACTTGTCCATTTCTGCATTCCTGGAAAAAAATGTCTATAAGTAGTTCTTTTAGGGATGACTTTTGGTCTAGTTGCTATTTAGTGGTAACATCAAATGCTTTTTACTCTTCCAAAATGCAAAATTAATGCTGCATTATTCTAGCAGTACTATTCCTGCAATGAAGCAGAATCTCATCAAGTCAAGCTTTTTGGTTAGGAAGACTAAAGGAGAAGGCAGAGGGAGAAACTCTCCTCTGAGTGTTGAGCTGGATGATCCATTGGCCCCAAAAAAATTGGGATTTACACTAGCGTAATCAAACCCAGAACCTCTCACGTGGATTTTCTACAGATTTTTGGTAATTCTTGAAACATGGAACTATAATGATGCTCCTGTTCCTAAGGATTCTCTAACTACAATCCCAGTGGCAGTCGTGTTACACTGGGTTGAGGAGGTGTGGTTTGCATTGCCCATGTGGAAGTCCTAGTATAACTGCAGCTGGAAGGAGCACAGACATGCTCATTAATACAGAAACTGCTGTAACTATGCCTTGTACTTCCTAGAAATTTCCTGCCTGCATTTTCAAGGAGAAGCCCAAGTTATTCAGCAAAAATATCCTTGTCAGTGCTTTGCTTTGGTTTGCAGTTGCAAAAATGTGCTTTTTCGAAATTCAGTGTACCAGTGCAGAAGAAACCTGTCGGGGCTCCATGTCTTTGGGAAAAGGGGCTGTGCCTAAGCCATTGGTGGGATGTCACTGCACGGTGCATCCAGCCATCATCCTGGGCATCCACCAAATTTTGGGATGAGAGCATCTAGCTGCCGGCCCCCACCCTACCCCGCAGCCTCTGGGACATTCTTACAGCCGCTTTCCAGAGAAATCCCACGCCGGCAGGGTGACTCACATCAGAAGACATTCCAGAAAGAAGAATAATTATGCCGTTGCTGGAATTGATGTAATGGTGTTTTTCAGGATGCTTTAATAGACATGAGTGATGTTTTGGCAGGCAATCGAAATAACCCTGGATATCTGATTGCATTACTGACTGCTACCAAGGGCATCTCTGGGGAAAGGGACATTACTTAAGGTACTTTCTCCGTATTTTTAACTTGCTGGAGCTAAGTTTTAGCGCAGCATAGGGCTCTTTTTCAGAAGACAGACATATTGGAGAGCTTAACCAAGACATATAACAAACCAAACTCTAAACATATACAGATTCCAAGAGACAGGCCTGTGTAAACAACATCATAATTCCCTGGGTTATGTGCTGTTTAAAATAACATTCAGCTATGCATTCACCTCAAAAGATTGCCACTTAACGGCGTTGTTTCTTTTTGTAATCTTTATTGTTTAGGTTTATTATGCCTCTCATTTTTTCCCCCTTTAGAAAACATAAACAATTTCCTTGTTTGCCCCGTGAGCGGGATCCCCGTGTCCTGGCAGCGCTTCCTCTGCACCATGGCCAGCTGAAAAGATAACAACTAAGGACTGCTCTGAGCCTTCTTCTCCCAGAATTAAGTTTATTCTCCCTGTTCACATGCGTTTTACTACCATGTTCCTCAGGATGGTGCTTCTCGTTATTAATGATTACTACCAGCATTTAAACACATCGGTTGGAATCCTCTTGTTTAACACCCATGAGGTCCCGCCAAGGCCTCATTGCCTTCATCTAGGCCATATATTAAAAAAAATGACAATAAAAGAAGCCCTGCACGCTGATGTCCCCGCGTTGTTTTGCAGAGCCCTGTTGTTTAGCTGCTCTCTGCAGGTAAATAGGTCTTTTTCTTGGTCTGACACGTTGATAAGCCTTCACACTTGGCTGGGCTCGAGGTGCGTTTGTGCAAAGGCAGATTGTTTTAGTTAACATAATCAGTGAACTCACTGTTCTACCTGGATGTCTGGGAGAATTGCCAAGAGATTTCCCAACATTTCAATCAGAGGCAGGGGCTATAAAGCTGTCAGTTTTCTTGTAGGCCAATTTGCCTTTGCTATGGTTCTAACGTTGTGCTCATTTATAAAGAAATCAGCCCAGGTCTTTTGGGGTAATATTTTATGCTGGTTTCAATTTGAAGAAGAATGATTTCTTTTTCTTTCTTCCTCCTTTTCCTTTTTTACTTTTTATTGTAGAGATGCATTTTTAAAAGCCATTTCCTGACACAGGGAAATGCCCCACTTTAAGATTCTGATACAATAGTAATTAAAAAAGGAATTAAATAATTAATTAATACTCCATTTTTGTTCCCAGCAGTGGAGCTGAGCTCCTTTCACATATTGTATCAGCCTCAAGTAAATCTGTTCTTAAACAAGGAAATGAAGCTACTTAGGGCAAATGTTCAGGGTGATCTTGGTCTGCCTACTAATTAGAATCAGAGATGTGTTAAACTACCTGAAAATAATTCACTTTCACAGGGAAAAGAAGTATACCTACAAGTTTATGGTTTGCAGGTCATTGTCATCTACCCTACTTCCACCTGCCACAATAAATTCCCGTGAAATATCTACTACTGAGTACTGAACTTGGGAATTTTTTTCTCCCAAGCCTCCAATATTTACCACCTTGTGCCAGATTACATCACGTAACCTTCAACAGTGTTGTGACTTTTTTTTAGTGGATGGGATGCATGGAGCAGGGGACCACATCCGCTTGAAATTTCTTTGATGTTCCCCACAGGAAGTTTTTCAGTATTTGGCCAGTTGGATGTTTTTCAAATATTTTGTCGTGTTCAGGGCCTGGGACAACCGTTGGCTATTTTTGCAAGCTGATGATGAGAAAGGTGGATGTGTTCATTCTGCTCTGCAATGAACTCAGCTGCAGGGAGTGGTGGTGGCAGGGGTGATGCAGAGTGCACAGTCCTGTGCCAGCCTGCAGGACAGCTACGTGGTGCCATCAAACACATTTTGCAAGATCACCCACAGTAGGTCCGTAATTTTGAAGTTTTGGGTTCCTGAGGGTCAGCGCCTCAAGAACTTGAGGCAATGAAGCAGGAGGATGGTGACCCTGGGAGATAGGAGAGATGGGGTAAGTTTAGCTGAACACTGGGGTTGTTCAGTCTGGAGAAGTCTCCAGGGAGATCCTAAAGCACCTTCCAGTACCTAAAGCTGCTACAAGAGAGCTGGAGAGGGACTCTTTACAAGGGCCTGGAGTGACAGAATGAGGAGGAGTGTCTCCAGACTGGGAGAGAGTAGGTTTAGATGGGATATTAGGAAGAAATTCCTCCCTATGAGGGTAGTGAAGCCCTGGCACAGGTTGCTCAGAGAAGCTGTGGCTGTCCCTTCCCTGAAAGTGTTAAAGGCTAGGCTGGATGGGGCTCTGAGAATCCTGGTCTAATGGGAAATGTCCCCGTCCATGGCAGGCAGGCTTGGACTGAGATGGTCTCTAAGGTCCCTTCCAACCCAAACCATTCTGGGATTCTACGATCACCTGTCATGGAAGGATTTCACTCCTATCAGGAGCATATCAAGGCTTGACAAATTCACCTGTCGGAGGCTTCACACAGCTGATTTATTTGCCAAGACAGGTGGAGAGCTGCCTGGGCTTATCTCTGAGCAAAGTGGAATGAGAAGAGGCACATTAAAGAAGTTCTGCCTCTGATTGCAAAGATGAGAGCGCGACTGTTACAGCGCCGCAAATTAGCACACGGTTTTAAACCAGCTCCCAAGCACTGAAATTAAAAGCACTTAATACAGAAATCATATTCTCTAGCTAAGGCACAACGGGACTCTGGTGAATTTAGTTTATAATGCTTCCGTGTTTTAACAGAAATTTGTCTTTTTGAGGCAATCAGGGGAGCCGCATTACAGCAGGACTTGCGAAGATTCGTGTTCGTGTCTGGTGGTTGCAAATGCATTAACTCTTTCATGTGAAACTCCTCTGCCAGTGCCGTGATTCCTTCTGTGCTGAGTTCAGGGGACCTCTGAGAAATAATGTTCAGTTCCAGGTGAATAGGAGATAGGTAACAAAATCTGCCGTACGCTCATTTCTTGAAACAGAAAAAAAGATCTTATAACGGAATTCTATGGGTAAAGATATGTTGGACTGTTTCCTCTTGGGGTAATTTGTTGCAAATTTAGCAATTAAGCAAGTCAACTTTTGGTGTTGTGGCTCAGCCACCAACCAGATTCACGAACATTTAAATCAAGAATGCAATTTTTGGAGGATTATTATTGTCAAGAAGAAATAAAATTGTCTTATCTTAATTAGCATTTTCCTCACTCAAAGTGATATAGACATATAGACATAGAATCCCAGAATGTTTTGGGTTGGAAGGGACCTTAGAGATCATTTCATTCCACTCCCTGTCATGATCTAGGGTACCTTCCACTATCCCAGGTTGCTCCAAACCCTGTCCAACCTGGCCTTGGACACTTCCAGGGATGGGACAGGCACAGCTTCTCTGGGCACCCTGTGCCAGGGCCTCACTGCCCACATGGGGAAAAATTTCTTCCTAATATCCCATCTAAACGTATTCTCTTTCAGTCTGAAGACACTCCTCCTTGTCCTGTACCTCCAAACCCTTGTAAATAGTCTGTCTCCATCTTTCTTGCCAGGTCCCTCCAAGTGTTGGAAGGCCACAATCAGATCACCCTAAAGCCTTCTCTTCCTCAGGCTGAGGAATCCCAGTTCTCTCACCCTTTCCTCATAAGAGCGACTGTCAGAGTTTTTTTCCCTTTCTCTCAAACATTGGCAAACACACCACAATACCCCGCATTGTAATGAGATAGCAGAGGAGCTGGCTGCCATGCTCATTACTGTTTCATTACTTGGTGATCAGGAGAGCTTTTTTCCATCAGTGCCTGATTTCTGTGTTATCAGGAAAAGGGCAAGATCTTTGATGTCTTCAGCGCTACTGGAAAACTAGTTGTTTTCTTCCTTTTCAAGGATAAATCAGTGGTTTATAATTGATCTATAGCAGATCTTTCAGATTTAACCTAGGGTCATGTATAAAATATTAAACATGGCCATTATAGGAGCTATGCTTTTTTAAAAAAACTGTATGGGTGTTAGCCTTTATATCCTAGACAAATTCCAACTTGGTTAATTAAATTCTTCCTGCATTCATTTTCCATGCAATTTTAATTGGGTACAATATTTTTCACTTCCTGTGCAGAGTAACAGTGCATTATCCTGTGCTGTGAAAGAGTTAATACGTGCTGAGCAGGAGGTTGCTGCACTTCAGTAGTAAGTGAATCTCCTACGTATGTTTGAAGAAACCAGCACAGAAAAATGCCAAATCCTCTTGAAATAAGGTACCAAATTTGTCAGATGTTTTGGCACGCTGTAAAAGTTTAAAATTACATTAGTGGCTTCCAAGTTATCACACACATATCCTAAAAAGCAGATTTTTCGTAGTGTTCAAATATTCAGCATGCAGCTCATCAGATTGCGTTAACCACCACTACAAAAGGGAAAGGAATCAATACATATGTAAATGTGATTCTGGTTTAAAAATCTATTTTGGGTTTTACTGTTGCCATGCTAAAAGGCATTGTAAAGTGCAACAAACCCATTTCCTATAGGTTGGCTTCCCTCTGCCACCGGAGCAAGTGGAGCACGTGGCTCTCCAGAAGAGGAGAGCAGTGAAATGAGGGCTGGTGTTAATCACTTCCAGGAGATCTTGTTCCATGTTGAGGAGGTGCCTAGAGATGAAACCCATTTGAGAGGTTTTCCTGGACTTTGGAAATCACATAGATTATTCAAACATTTATTGTGGATTGTACAGCATGGGCAAAACATACTTTGGTTTTTGGATTAGGCAATAAATTTTGTCATTAGCACCAGACTCTGTCTAATTTAAGAAATCTGAGTCGGTTATCTGAGGCTGTGAGGTCCGTTAGCAAATTTTTCTCCATCTGTAGAAGATCATACAGGTCACCTAGACTTATACTTTTTATTTTTCTACTCTGGAAGATCCAACCGATTCAAAATATTCACAAAGTCTGAAATTATATGTATAAAAAAGAGCAGACAAATAACATTTTCCCCAAGCAGTGGTCCTCGGAGTTGTTTACATTCAACTATATCAATAAAATCAAAAGCCGAGTGTTCTTCCTCATTCTCTCCTTTGTACACTGTATTTGTTTCCTTTGAAAAGAGTTGGCACTGGAGAGAATAATGACTGAAATCCCAAAGGTGACAGAATGTGACCCTGACAAGGGTTGAGAAGTTTGGCTGAGCACAGCAAGGGAGTGAGACCCAGGAAGCGCTCAGGGGACAGCAGTCACCCCAAGAGCGAAGTGCAGAAGGATGTGGCAAGGATGGGAGCTGCTCTTGGGTAGCCCCAAAAGATGCTACTTGCTCCAAGATGACATTTCTCCTATTAAAATTTGCTCACCTTGATGTTGAGTACCGAAACCTCAAAAAAAAGCGAAGAACATGAGGGGAGTTTTGGTTTGCTGACAGATGCCCGAGGGGGATCAGAAAGGCCATGTGGACAGACATAAGGATTTAAACCAATTTAGGCGATAAAGAGGAGGTGAGAGAAGGCAGAGGTGAGACAGAACAGGCCTGCCCTGTGTTGGTGCAGGGAGCAGAAGCTGCCAGGTTAAGTAGTGGGGTTGGGGAGAAAGAGTTCTGGTTCATGAAGGGACCTCATGGAAGGAGAGATTCACTCCCAGTCATCCAACAAAGCATTTGTCTACAGTGCAGTTTTGCCCAGGAATTCATAATAAAATGCCAAGCATTTTGTAGAAACAAAATTTCAGTGAAGAAACTTTTGTGCATTAAATACAGGCAGGTTATCAGCATGGAAAGTTATTCATAAAAGTATGATCAGAGAACATTCTGCCTTCTAAATTCACCACTGAATAGCCACAGTGGAGTTTTGGTTTGTTTTTGCCGAGCACCCAAAGACAGATCTTCTGGAATATTTGAGGATAGTCTGTGGGGACTTTTGCTTCATCTGTAGCTTTCCTCTTGGAATTTAGTTTTCTTGATGGAATCTGAGCGTCACTTTAGGTCATTCAGAAATATTTATTATCTTATTAGAGGGGGAACTACCTTCACTGCTCCTGCAGCAAGGTTTTTGGGAATCGACCCACAAAACCGTCATGAGGAATGCTGTGCTTTGTGGACTAAAGCAATGTAAATGCAATTATTCACAATTATACAATTTTATCCCTGTGTTTAAGACAGTAACAAACATTCTGGCTTTATGGGGGTTTTGTGTGCTCTTGCGTGCTCAGTGATGCATTATGGCACATGCCACCACACTGTGAAATGCCACACCATGGCACAGGACACCGAGTTCCCCAGGAGTGTTCCGGAGATGGCTTGGTGTGGAGAGCAGCCGTGCAAAGCTGTGCACTGTTGGTCTTTCAGTACCAATATTCCCACATGGGAATGAGTGAGGAGATTCACAGTTTTCAGCTGGCTCTGGGAAGCCAGCAGGAAATTGGTCTGTGTTGTCTCCAGGTTAACATTGACATAGGAAAGTATTAGAGAGAGGAATGTTCAGTACCCAGTAAAGAGAAAGGGAAACTCTGTGTCCTTAGGATCTCCTTTTTCTCTCCACATGATTTGCAGGTGGAGTAAAGGCAGCACAGCAATGAGGGGGGCTGATGATTTCTCATCTCATGCTTTTACCATAAGATATAGGGACATATTCCATGAGATACATTTCCTCTTCATCTTTCCCCTCCCTCTACCCCAAATGCCTGAAAATGATGCTTCTTTTCTCATTCTCTTTTGAAACATCGATGTAGAAGGTTTGGAAAACCAAAATTTTTGATATGAAGCAATAGCACTGAGAACTCATTGAATATAGCACTTATTTTTTTCTTTCCGACCCTTTTATTGTTGCATAACATCTCCAAATTTACAATATTTCAGCTATTATATGACTCCATTGTGACTCTATCCAATGATTAATGTGGGATTAATAACTTTGTCCAGTGAATGTTGGTGTAAACGAGTGATGGCTGCTGACTGTGCCCCTGTTAATGACACGTTTCCATCGGTTTGGAGAGCAAATTGTGTGCCTCACCTACTCAGAAACAGCTGCTCCAAGAAAAGACAGAGTATTAGACTGTATCTTCAGGAACAATCTGTCTTCTGTCTGTAATTAATATGTTCCGGATTGTTTGGCTACTTTGGTCAGTGCATCACAAACTGGACTATTATGCTCAAAGCTTCTTTTGGGACATCCAGTAACAGCTTCTTCTGAAAGCATTGAGAGCAACCCCTGTAAATCATTGTGGGTTTGAGTAACTATCCAGCTTTGCCTAAACCATGCCAGGTTTCTGTAAGAAGTGATGAGCTATCACTGGGTAAAAAAAAAAAATATGTATCCTTGATTCACACCTCACTGGTGTAAATCCTGTTCCAATTTTAAAAGCACCTTGTTATAACAGTGTTGGACAGAGGAATTCTTGAGGCTAAGTGACATTTGCAGCCCATGATACTGGTGTATCTGTGCTGTGTATCCATCAACATTTGGCATTTAAGAAAATCTGCTCATCCTCGCATCGCCTGTTAAACACTCACTCTATTAGCAAAAAAAAAAAAGGAAAGGAAAAAGAAAAAAATAATCCTCTTTGCATTTGAGTTTTTAATAAGCAAAAAATGGGTCAGTATCACCACAACAGTGTGAAATCAGCCCCAAATGACCTCAGGAAAATGTACACCTTGAAGCCAAAGGTGGGTTAAAATGACATTTTTTTTTTGTCCGTGAATTCATGCTGGAATAACTTGCGCTCTTTAGTGTGCACAGCTGTATTATCCCGGGGCAGTTTTTGGCTCAGTGCGAATTTCCACATCTGTCAGATCACTTGGAGATCCATAGGCAAGATGTAGTGCTCGGGAACATTGTGTGGATTTGGGATGTTTCCTGTAGGAGCTGGGAAGCCACGGAGAACGAAAGGCTCGCCTTCTCTCCTCCCTACCCATCACCCTCAGCTCCAAGGAAAGGGACAAAAGCACGTCTGTCTGTTCACAGGTGATTTTAGGCTCTGCTTCAAGACTCCATTCTTAATTCAAACCCACATTTTTTAGTTCAGAACTGCTAATTTAAAACTGCTTGTGCAGTCCCTCCAGTTTATTCCAAATGGCGGTCCCCAGGGGGTGTTTAAATTTGTATTAAGGACTAGAGGTTTGTCTGGTTTTTTGGAAGCATAAGATGAGCATCAGACTATGAATACTGAAAGCTAATCTAGGGATTCAACCACAGATCAGATTCCTTTTCTTCTCCTAGTTTCTTTTTCCTTCAGGAAAGGAATTTGTAGCCATGTGGATGCTGGTCTCTTCCCCCAGGTAACAAGTAATAGGATAAAAGGAAATGGCCTCAAATTGTGCCGGGGGATGTTTAGGTTGGATATTAGGGAAGATTTCTTCACCAAAAGCATTGTCCTGCCGTGGCACATCTGCCCAGGGCGGTGGTGGAGACCCCATCCCAGGAGGGATTTAAAAGCTCAGTGGATGTGGCACTTGGGGACATGGTTAATGGTGGGCTTGGCACTTCTAGTGGAATGGTTGGACTCAATAAACTTAGAGGTCGTTCCTAACCTAAATGATTCTATAACTTTATTCTATAATTATATATTTCTTTAGTCATTTCTATGTCATCTTTTTTTTCCTGGGCTACTGTTCATAGTTGCTCAGCTCCCTAATTTTCTGTGTCTTCAAAACCAAGGGCATTTCCCCTGACTTCTCCAGGCACTGTGCTCTATGCATGATCCTGATTTCCTCTCCAGAGCTCTTCATATCTTCTTGGTGCTGTGCCATGGCCTGAGCTGGAGCCTTGAAACCACTCGATTCCTGCAGCTGCCTGTGCTACCAGCTTCCCAGGTGTCCTTTGGAATATTTTAATTTATTCCCTATATGGTGGTTTTACACCACTCTGGCCTCTAACTTGCATCTGAGACTGCTGCCATGTATTTTAATTCATAATGAGTTTTGGGGTGCAGTTTCTGTGCTTCTACATAAAATACGGTTGTATTGTTCATGTAGCAAAATATTTTTTTAATTCATAACCCTGGGATAAGACAAAGAAATATAACTTGTCTTTAGTTTTTATAGTGATCACAATAGAACAGGAGAGGGTTTTCTTGTTTGCAGAGCCCCATTGCAGGGTTTGGGGCTGTGTCGTGTGTGTTGGTGAAGCAAGAGGCGAGGCGGACGCGCTCGCTTGGATTGGTTTTGGGGGAGGTTGTGCGTAGCTCACAGTGGAGCTGGCACAGCTTCCAGGCCTGGGGTTAAGTTGCTCAGTTTGGTTCAATTGGTAATTAATAAGAGCAATGGCCAATTTGACTTTATACCATGTGTCTGTCTGTGTGGAGCCTGGCACACGCAAACCCCCTTTCTACCCAGAAAGATGGTCGGTGCATTTTTTGACATTCTGGGAGCTGGGAGGCATGTGGAGTTTTTGGTGAAGGAGAATAATCCTCCTGGCCCCTGACACCAGTTTAAAATGGTGGTTAAATGTGACTTTCAAAGTGATTCTGGAGAGCTGTTGTAGGCTCACCTCCTACAGCTTCCAGATTTTCAGCAGACAGGTCCCTCACAGTTTCAGGGCAGCATCACAGCAGTTGGGTTGTCTCGTAAACCCAGAAGGGGCCACCAACATTTTGGTGCAAGACTTCCCCCCACACCCCTCCAAAGAGGAACATCTGCTCCTTAGCATGCTGCTCATTTCCATGGCAGGCCTCCAGTTGCTCTTCCAACGCAGAGCTCGGCAATAGTAGTGCTGGTGTCTGAGCTCTGGAGCAAACCAAGTGGTTTGCGTGTGCTTTTGTGAGCCATGAGTTATTTCTACTGTGTGCTTATTTATAATAATGGGCATTCATTATGATGAGGGAGCCTTTTTGCTCAGGAATCATCACAGCACACGCTGTAAATACATCTTGACAATAGTTTGCGTTTGTAGATTATGAACTCATAATATGTATTTATTTGTGTGTGTAAAACTGTAATACCAAATGCATAGTTAAAAAAAAAAAAAATAAAACCCAACCTAAAAACAAACCTTAGGAAATTGCATGAACAGTAGTTCCATTTAAAATATCATATCTTGGCCAATTTTGTTATGTCCAAATATCCTAGTCACATTGTAGACTAACAGCCTGCCAAATTTCACTTAAAAGCACAGCCAATTTTTAAGTTACAGAAGCACAAAGAGCAGTGGAATGTTCTTTTTTAGGACTCCTCTAACTTAAACAAAAATTATAAGGTTTTTATTGTTTTGCTTAAATCCAAGGGAAAAAAAATATTTGCTGCAACTCAGCCTGGATCAGACTGCAGAGTTCAGCATTTGGCTGTCCTACACGAGCAGAGTGTGCTTCTTAAAACAAGTTGATTTGCTCCTTAGGAGTTCAAAGCCAATGTAAAAGTATATCTATTAGTAAATATGAGGCAGTCAGAGGAATTTTTATTAATGGAATCTTGCTTCATTTATTTATTCCCACCCCCCCATCCAAGCAGAGCAGTTCTTCCATTGGACTATTAACTAGAGATATTTTCCCTGCTGACTGCTGCTCTGAATTGGGGTCTTTTCAGAGGCTTTATCTTGCTCTTTTCAGATTGTAACAGGATACACTGTCTCACTCCCAGTGCAATAAAGAGAAAGTTTAAAATAATCTGAAGTAAGAAACACTGACTGATTTCTTTTGCTCCTAGCAGTGATGTTCAGGAACTAGTATTAAAATATCTTAAAGGAAATAAAATAATATTCAAATTGTGGATGTAACCCCAAATGTTGCATGAANATAAAATTAAAAGAAAATGTGTGTTTAAAACCACTATAGCAATCCCCCAGCGCTTGGTTAGGATATTTCCGAAAGGTTGCGGCTGCAAACCAGTATTTATTTCTCTCCGCTGCGCAGGCGGCTGCTGCTCCCTCCCCGCTCCCCGCGCCGCCTCCAGCCCCGCGCCCCGTTCCCATTCCCGTTCCCGTTCTCCCGTTCTTTATTCCCAGAGCAGCTCTCAGCCCGCGTGGCCAATCGGGGCGGCAGCGCCGGCCCAGGACCGCGCTTGGTGCTGAGCTCCAAATGTGATTCCAGCCCTGACAGGGGGATTATAGGAAACAGATGACTTACGCTTCTAATTTGTGGCCTTAAATTGCAAACAGAATTTCAGGAGTCGAGCGGAGTAATAAATGGCAATAGAGAAAGCCACACACAGCCAAATCAGTATGTGGTGGTTGTAGGTTAAACTAAATAGGAAGAGACAGGTTATGATGGTTTAGTGTNTGATTTTTTTTTTTTAAATTTTATTTTAACTAAGGTTTTGTTGTCAGGAAGGAAAAAAACCCACTTTTAAGATTTCTCATCTACATACTTAAAATCATTTTCCACTGGCATCAAAGGAACAAATGCATGGATTCATTAGAATAATTACGGGGAAAAAAATAAAAGGAGGAAAATGGAACCAGTGCTTTAAAATCTTCGTTCTAGCTCTGTATATTGCCTGCCACGCGGGGGGAAAACAGTTAATTAGGACAGCAAAAGACAGCACAGACAGAAAATGTGCTGTGTGACAAAGGTGGCAGAACTCGCCAAAGATTCGGATTGAAGGAGGAAGTTATAACCATCCCTACAAGATGGCTTAAAAAATTATATATATATATATAAAATTAAAAGAAAATGTGTGTTTAAAACCACTATAGCAATCCCCCAGCGCTTGGTTAGGATATTTCCGAAAGGTTGCGGCTGCAAACCAGTATTTATTTCTCTCCGCTGCGCAGGCGGCTGCTGCTCCCTCCCCGCTCCCCGCGCCGCCTCCAGCCCCGCGCCCCGTTCCCATTCCCGTTCCCGTTCTCCCGTTCTTTATTCCCAGAGCAGCTCTCAGCCCGCGTGGCCAATCGGGGCGGCAGCGCCGGCCCAGGACCGCGCTTGGTGCTGAGCTCCAAATGTGATTCCAGCCCTGACAGGGGGATTATAGGAAACAGATGACTTACGCTTCTAATTTGTGGCCTTAAATTGCAAACAGAATTTCAGGAGTCGAGCGGAGTAATAAATGGCAATAGAGAAAGCCACACACAGCCAAATCAGTATGTGGTGGTTGTAGGTTAAACTAAATAGGAAGAGACAGGTTATGATGGTTTAGTGTATTACAGAGAAGAAAGTCTTAAATTACTGGTGCTGAGAGGTATTGCGCTATGGCAGACAGTATCGCATTGTGTAGTCTACAGATATCACAAGCAGAACAATAAAAAAGTAGGTTTAGCATAAAACCTGTTGCTGGACAAATCTTTTTTTCCTTCCCCTCGAAATGGAAGTGGTGTTTTATGTTTGTTCTGACCTTAACTATATGCTTGCCCCTTAACATCTGTTTCCTACTGTTGCAGTTTTTCACACCAAATTAACTGTCAGGGCTTCAGATAAAATAAAGTTGAAAATACTTCCAAATTATTTTTTTGGTGACTTTCAAGACTAGAAGAGTGTCCTGTTAGTCTTCCCGTCCTTATCTCCCACAGGCATAAAATATACTCTGTTAAACATTTTCAACTGTTAAAAATTAGAGTGGCAGGTTTTAAACTATTTTCCTTCTTTTTTTTTTCCCCTTGTTGCTGATGGCATCTCTGCCAGCCGCTGCTTTTTGTGCAGTGACATCAGAGTGTGTTTTGGAGGAGGTTTTTGCTCTTTCCTGCTGGATCTGCTAACTTCTTTTGTTATCATTTGTAGCTCCTGGTTCTGAAAAGCTTTGGCATATTTATTTAATGATGATTTGTATCAAAAGCTTGCTCCATGGTGTTAATTGGCACATGCTCCTTGTAAGCCTTAAATTATAAAGATATATTCTTAGAGCCCGGAGTGGTTTCAGCTCTGATATGCCAATGACTAATGTGGGATTTGCTTTTTTTTTTTTTTATTTCCTATACAAGAGGGAAGGAGAGATGAGGAGTATGCTTATAGGTCTGGAGGAATAGCTGGTACCACAAAGGCATATGTCAATTGTTAGTATTTCTTAAGCCTCTTAATTTGAAGATGTATTTTAAAAAATAGAATGAGTCTTGTCTTTAACAATACGTGATCTCTGGAGCCTCTGGAAGCTGTTAGAAAAACATTCCCATTACACACTGAGTAACGTGCCAGCATTATCCTACCACCCAGATAATATTGCCCTAAAATGACAACTGGCCAGACCTCCAAAGAGCATTAACTCAAAGGTTTAAAACAAACGAGGAGAAATAAACCTTTGGCTCCCCAGTGCTTTGCATTCCTGTGCTGTGCAGGACCCTAATCCGTGCAACCTGTAGTCTCCATCCTGATGATTTCCCACTCGGAGGAACCCCTCAGTGTTTCACGGCGTTGTAGCAGGGCCAACGTCGACGTTTCATTCCAGGCAGCAGAGCCTGCCTGCATCTGAATGAACATAACTGTTATTATTGCAAAATGATTATTGTTTTAAGCGGGTCTTTTGATTATCATTGAAAATGACTGGCTAAATACATTTTGATTAATCACTTGCAAAAATTATGCTTGTTAGAGCTGTTTTATATTCTCAGTAGCTGTGTTCTCACTGTAGGTTGTAGCCATTTCTTTACAGCTGAAGATTTTTTCCCTTTAAGTCACCTGGTGAGAAAGGAAAACAAATCTTAGTTGAAAGCTTTTGTCTGTGAGACAGACTCCTCTTTTCATCCCTATGTCCTTTAAAAAAATGCTCAATTATTGTCTGTGCCATGGAGGAAAGAATGGGGCCTACACAGGACCTGAACCTTTTCAGACAGGAGATGGCTTTTGTTTTTGCACCCCATCAACACCGCTCACCTAATTAAATCTGATATCTCTGGCTGAAGCAAAATGATTTGTTAATAGTTCTTTGGGAATTTCCTTAATGAGTTTAGATGTCTTTTGTATGGTACATGTGGGGGTATTTTGCAAATGGAGCTGAAAAAGGAAAAAAAAAAAAAAAAGAAAGAAAAATGGGGCAAAGAGAGAGGAGAACGAGCACCAAAGCGAGGAGCAAGGTGTGGGCTGACGGCGGGTCCTGGTGGGCTGCCGCCAGTCATTAGCTGGGGACACGCGGCAGCGGTGCCGGGGAAGAGCCCTCCCCACCCCACACAGCCAGGGACATCTGTCAGGGACTCGGGTATTACACCTTGATCAGGCCGAGACAGTGACACCATTTTCTTTAACAAACACCAGCAGCTTTTCTTTCTCCTTTATTTTAACATTTCTCAGGGGTTGGATTCCCTTTCTTCTCCTGCTCTGCTGAGAGTAAAAGGAGCTTGTTAACTTGCTTAGATATTTTGACTGCTGATGCACTTTGGCCACTTGCCTGTGGTAACAGTGTCAAAGCATTACTTGGGATAATTGCTATATTTGCAGTCTGAAGAGTGCTCTGACTTAGTGTTCAAGCTGCTGAATAAAAAAGAAATTGTCATTTTGGAAGAAATCTGTGAATTACCCTCCCAGTTAAAAAAGCGCACAATTTTCAAAATGTCTTTTCCCCTTGTGTTCAAGCATAATGTTATTCAGATAATTAACATTTTAATAACTCGCTCAAAATATGAGAGTGGCTTAAAAGGCTCTGGTTTCAGTAGGGTTTTGTTTTGTTTTTATTTTTAGCTTTGGGGATTAACCACTATGGGGCTCTATTTCTTCATTCTGTGCATACCCAAAAGTACCCACCAGTCCATAAAAACACTGTAAGCTTCCAGCTTGGGCTTTTCAGAGGGTGCAGGATCCAGCTCAGAGTTTTCGCCAAGTTTACTTGTCTTCCTAGTTTCACACTTTGAGCTAATACTGTAAAATATCAGTGTTCTTGTAATTATGAAATAACTGGGATATTAAAAATATTAGTTAGGTTGTCAATTGTGGCTCAAGCCATACTGTTTATGGATAGCCCACGACAATTTTTTGATAGCCCTTCATTAAATAAAGGTGTGAATAATTCATAGGTGTTCTAATGACATCCATTTTCCATGTGGAAGTCGAGACCACAATGGAATTTAATTGTATGAGTGGTCCATAAAAATGGCAGCCTTAAATAATATTTGTTATGCATTACACCTTTCTGAAATGTTTGTGCATCCCATTTGTTGTACAATCTTTTTCTTTGAGAGATTAGAACAGATACCATGAACAGGCTTTGGTCTGGGAAAAAGTCCAGATTTCTCCTGGACTCACTAGATGTCCTTGAGCTTCCTCTGATCCACCTCCAGTGGGGGCACCTGGCAGGACCTTGTTGGGGTAAAGGGTTGGAATCCAAGGGCCGTGGACTCCAGGTCAGGTCGACACTGCCATCAGCAACTCAGGGCAAAGGCAGGAGAAGATGACCCGAGCACACATTGCTTCATGTGACTCCTTTATTGTCAAGTTTGCCCCAAAACTCTAAAATAGAAAGTAAATGGAATGGAAAGATATATTCTGATAGTCGGAATTGTGCTTCAAATCTTACTTATCTGGATTCACTCTTTTAAAATTGCACCAGATCACGGTATCACAACACCCAGGCAATTGCTGAATCGTGGAATCCCAGAATGGTTTGGTTTGGGAGGGACCTTGAAGATGACCTTGTTACAACCCTCTTGCCAAGGACAAGGCCACCTTCCAGTGGACCAGATTGCTCCAAGCCTGGCCTTGAGCACTTCCAGGGATGGCAAGTTTAGCAGGCTAAACCTGCAGGGAAATCCATCATTTAATATGATCTAAAGGACATCCAGTAGGAGAAACAGAATGATGAAAGGCTTGAGTGAACCTTTCCAATTCCCATCCTCAAGCCCAAGTTCACCAGCCCAGAAATTACCGCTTATCATCAGCCCAGCCGCAGTTTCTCGCTTACCTGTGTTCGGTTTCAGTCCTGTTGCATCTGGCTCCTGTCGTTTTATGGCACACTGATAAACAGCTATTGATTTAATCAAAATTATGCAGCCAGGACAGTGCTTGGCCCCAGGAAATCTTGCAGGGAAGCACCTAGCAAAATTACTCATCCTGCATTTTTCTGTTGCTTGTGGGCTTCAGTGCTCGCCCGCTCTAATGCAAAGTGAAGCATACTTTGTTCTACTGCCTCCAGATACCTTGTGTGGCCGCCTGATGCACTCTGATGTGCATTTCACCTGGCATTTGGAAGTATTTATTTAACACAGCCATGATTACTTCTCTTGTGGTGTTAATTCTGGAAAACGCTGAGCTCTTCCAGAAAGCGCTGATTGCTCTCCTGACAGACAAGGTGGCAAAGGGGAAAGGTGCAGGGTCCCAGCTGATGTGGCCCGAGGCTGTTGGTGGGGAGGGTTTAATGTGCATGACAAATTTGCTGCTAACAAAATTGTTCAGGGGCCAGATTTAACTCTGGGTTATGTGGATTTGAATTTGCAGCGCTTCCAGAGGGTTCATCTGTTCCTGGAAATTTCAAAGGTGGGGTAGGTCAGAATCTGCCTGTCTGTGTTTTGGGGTGTATTCTGCTCAGTGAGAGAAATACTGCCCATTTTAACTCTTTCTTTATTTAGTTATTCCTTTATAATTACATTTTTCCTTTTAAAAGACCTCTTTTTGTTTTCTTTTTTTAAAATTTCAATTGCCTAGCCTGATCATTTAAAAATTACTTCTGTATTAAAAAATAAAAGCAAACCAAAACTACCCCATTAAAAACTAAAACACCCCTCCAAAAATAAAAATCCCAGAAGTTGAATAGTATGAAAGGAAAGCTCCTTTCTGTTAGAGTAGGATCACCAGGGCTGGGATAAGCCCCTTGCAATATTATACATATTTGAAACATGAGAGCTATTGTTTTGAAGCTTTACTATGTTATTGTCCTGCTTGTCTGAGTAAGAAGCGTGTATCTCTGGTGGATGGAGGTTAGCTAAGTAAGTCATGCATAGATGGAATTTATTAAGTTTGCATGGTAGTGACAGCTGTGAGTGGGAACAGTAACTCTGAACGTGCCAGGGCTGAGAAAGGGAAGGAATTTTCATATGTGTCTTAGAGGAAAATGGTGGGGTAATGGTGAGAGCTCTTCTAATCACTCCATCTCATTATCAAGGGGCAAAGTCACCGAAATGATTTTTAAAGTGTGATAGTCTGGCAGAGAGCTGCCTTTGGACAGGCTCACCAGGCAGATGAGGACAGGGAAAAGTTGGGTTCTGTTAAGAACCACCGAAAATCAGCAGTTTAATACAAATCCATTCAAAAGGAGTTATAAATATACATCAGTGCAATGTAGGAACTAGTTATCTGTTAAATTGGCTAAAAATGTTTTTTTAAATATAGAATTCACCCCCAAATCACTTCCTAACCATCTGATCTTCAGGAGCTTCTCCTGGAAACATTTTTTTCCCCTTGTTTTATTTTGCACTCCCTCTCCGCCTCCTGAGATGAAACTCACCTTTGCTGCTGGATCATTAAAATGGCAGCTGTCACTTAGAGGGAGACGAATTCCAGTTGCTGGGGCTGATCCTGGCAGGGCTGTGTGTGCAGAGAAAGGTCAGCCTGGCTTGTGGGAGCCAGGGATGGGCTGCCTGGGGAGCAGAGCAGACCCAGGCAGGGACAGAGGGAGAAACATTGGGAAAGGGGGGGATATTTATTAATGATGCACCTGATAGTAAGCCAGGTCATCCTCCTGGTTTATTGCTCTGGTTGTGGTGAATCAGACAAGCAGCAGAACCTGTCTGGAGCAGGGGTGCTCCAACCCAAAAATAGCGAGAGGAGAGATCTCCTGCCTCCCAATGCTGCCTGGAGCAGGCACAGAGCAGAACATACTGACACGGCTTTTTAATGTCTCTTTGAAACCCAAGATCCTTCTCTGGCATGTGTGGGGCTACTAAAATGTGAGGTGATCCCTCTGCACCTCCTCTGCTGCCCCTTCGTGCCCTCCCTCCTCTTGCTGCACCAGGGATCCCATCCCTGTACGTTGTACATGTCAGAAATGACACAGGATGGGCAAAACCTTTTCATGTGGTTTAAGTATGAATCTGACCAGCAGAACATGATGTCTGCCCTGTTTGTTTTTTTTTTTTTAAATAGGATTGCTTGTTCCTTTTGTTTGACATTATATATATTTTTAAAACAACCCCCCTCTTCATAGCTCTCAGCACCATTCAGATTTTTTTTTTCAGGCAGATTAAAATTAATATTAATTTTAGAGAGCTCTTTAGGTGGCATCTTTTAATTTTCACCTTTTCCAGGGCTTTTGTTGCAGTCTAAAAATGAGCTTACGGTAGGTTAAATCCATGTTGTTAATGAAGCACTTCTTGCTCTCTGTTTTTTTGTTGTTAGACCACATAGGATATGTTCTGTTGATGTGTGGGGACTTATGATTAGATGAGAATTTACCTCTGAGGAAGCTCAGATTATCACACATAAAGCATCAGAAATAGAAAAATGATGTGCACAACCATGAAAAAAACAATGGATCTTATCTTTAGTTTTTTTCCTAATCACCCTCCAGCATCGCTACAGCAGTTAAGTTGCCTCAGGGCTCGCTAGGATTTATAGTTTATTAAAACATTGATAAGAGCAGCTGAGCGAGCAGTGAACTGGATGTTTGGTAAATATTAGTTTGAATTCGTGGCAGAATTTTGATCCGGCGTGTTCACAGTCCTCCTGCATTTACAAAGTTCACTGCAAAATCACACTGCATTGACTAGTTTGGCAAATTTTGTGTGTGTGTGTGCGTGATTTTTGCCTGAGCAGGGAACTAACCCATGCAGATCAAACAGCTCTCGCTCTGGCTGAAAACACAGTTTGAAGTTGACGTTCTGTCTGTCGCATGAATTCCATATTTCACTTAATAAGTTATGCAAATGGTGGATTTCATGTTTGTCTTTTTTGTAGTGTTGACTTTGAGTTTTGAATAACGTCCAGGCTTAATAGTTTGATTAGTGAAATTAGAGAATAATTGGGAAGAGCAAATCGTTGCTTCTGTGATCTGTCGGTGAATCATTTAGATGAAACTGTTCCCTGTGCCTTGTTTCCTTGTCTTATATTTTGACACTTGATGCCACATCATTCAGGGATTACCCTGAGGAGCTTTCCCTTCCTTTGCAGGGAAGTAAAACCAGCCCCCCCCACATGCAGTGAGAAGCCCAGGACTGAGTGGGAATACCAGCACTACCTTAATGCTACCTAATGGATGTCACCTCCGTGGATTTATGAGTCCCACTGCATCTAAATAATGGAGAAGAAGTGATGCAATACCCTTCACCCCTTGTTCTTTGTGGCTTGCTGGCACTGGGGTCTGAAAGTAGGTTCTTGTCATCCAAATTCTCTATTTGATGGGAATTTTGGCATTCGTATTTTTTCTGGATGTGGTCAAAGTTCAGAAATCCTGGGTTAGACTGTTTTAAAGAAGGAGGTGAAATAATGCAAGGATTAAAGCAAACTTTTTATTCTATGTAATTTTCCTTTTAAGCAATAAATGAAGACCTGTTATAAATCCCGCTGTGAAACACACATTTTAAATGCACCATTCAGATGCTGAGTTACTCTGGGTTTGCAGCATCCGCCAGGTAGCAGGAAGGCAGAAGATCATGCCTGATGCAAACCTGAGCTCACACGTGGCCAAGACCCAAGTGCCCAACCTGCCAGAGCCACCTCTGCTCCCCAGAGCCAGGCCATGCCAAGCTGTGCCACACCTGGGCCTCACGTCTGCATGGCAAAAAACCTCCACTGCCTTCCCGAGAGCTGTCTGTAGGCTCAGTAGAATAAATAAATAAATACATGGAGGAAGAAAAAAAGGCTCATATCTGAGCTGATCGGGTCCTGCTGGATAACTTAGCAAAAGCGCACATATTCTGCCCACTTTAGCAGAAGGGAGGATTTTCTTCCAGGATTTTCCAGACTAAGAAAGTCTGTCGGTGCTGTGAACCAAAGGAGGAAGAAGCAGAAAAAAAAAAAAAACATTCATGCTTCCCTAAGTGAAATCACTTATCCCTGTTTTACCAGCCTTTATCAGAGTTTGTACACTTCCTCCAATTAAATTATTTTTTTTCTTCAGGGGAGCTCGTGAGGCACTTACATAAATTCTCTTAATTTCTGAGTAATGCAGTCCTGACAATCACTTAAGACAGTGGAGTTGATACCGCTGTCAGGGAAGACTCTTTTTCAAAAGAATGTTTTTATAGAATATCACTGTGACACTTCGCTTAGATGGATGTCTTTAGCAGAATTTGATTAATGTAATGTAATAAAAGAGATGCACACTAAAGTGTCTGTACATGTCTTGTTAAGTATGTTTGATTCATTATATGTAGTTCTCCTCACTTCTTTTCTCTTTCCTCAGTTCATTTTTTATCATTTCAATAATATATCTATAAATATGAAAAAGTTGGCACTTTCTTTGACATATATGGCTATTAATTCATAACTCTAAAAAATTGTATCTTTCAACTTGTCACTTTAAAGCTTGTACAGTTTATTACAGTAAGTAACCTGTGTTGGAAATTAGATTTTGAACTTTAGCAAGGAGATAAATAAGCTTGTGGACATAGAAGTTATGGAGAAGATACCTAGATATAGTGCTAGAATAAAATTGCATGAAAAGATCACTTACTTGAAGATGATAATTTCAGAGCTCCCTGAGGATCACATTAAGATTGCGTATAGGAAATGGGCTTCGGCTTGAATTCCAATAACTTTAATTCCTAGAAATGGCAATATTTCAGTTAATTCTTTTCCTTGGGTGGGTGAGTCTCATTCTGTAGGTCAATAATATGTATCAGCAGCATGCAATTTCACTAAACATAGGAAATTTACCTTAGAAAGACTCCAGAAAATTCCCCTTGCCCAAGCTTTGTCTGTCCTTTAGCAATATCAGTCAATCTGAGGAAGAGAAAAACCTGAAAATTTTTAATATCTTTGCTACTGAATATATCATAACTTTTAAAGGGAACCAGGTTATTTGTTTCCTGGTTGGCCAAGTAAGTCAGGGAAAGCAAGGATGGTGACTGACTTTTTACACTGTTTTGCTCTGATTGCTGAAGAGCAGCTCTGCTTCTTTTCTAGTTAGATTTTCGCCTATGAATTTTTCAGAACAGGTCTGACAGGTCCAGTCCAAGCTTGGATCGCACCATGTTGGGGACTGCAGGGATTGTTGGCACTAAGGGTTCTGCAGCTGGGAAGTCTTCTTTGAGTCAGTGTTTCTCAGGACTCATCTGGGTTTGGGAGTCTTTCTTAAGGTTAAGTAGAGTGGGAGATCCTGAGCTGGATGCCCACGGTGGTACAGCTCAGCACGTCATCATCAGCCCTCTTGGTGTGAAGAGCCTACAGGAGCAGCTGGGGAGGGGAACAGAGGAAGAATTCTGCCACTCTGCAAAATTCTCTCCCTCCTCCTGCCAGCAGGATTATTTCATTTGGGTATGGCAGGGAATGGGCGAGTGGAACCCAGCAGGCAGAGCGTGTGAGACACGCAGAGCACAGACCACACGAGGTGGGTGGAAACAGTGCCCTGGGCGGGCCTGGCAATGGGTGCAAGGTGGGTTTGTTGGCAGCAGGAAATACAGAAGTTGGGGCAGGCGGGGGGCGATGGGAAACTGCACCGTGCGACTGCTGCAGGATCGCAAATCACAGAGCGGCTGAGGAGCACCCAGCGAGCAGGGGAGAGGTGGTGGGGAAAGATGTGTGAAATCAGAGCTCCCAAGTGAGGACAGATGGACCAGCCACAGGAAGAGGGAGGCGAGGAAGGTGGGGATGCCACAGAAGACGTGCCATTTGGTACGTGGTGTAGGAGCATTTTGCTGTTACTTTTTCTGCAAAGTAGGGATTTTATTACTAATACTTTGCCATGGTTTCTGTTAGACCAGGGCGTGTGGTGTTGATAAAGTGCATCCTCAGAATGTGGTTGTATTAATCAAGTGGATGGAGTAAACAGGGTCAAAAAAGGAGGCAGGGGGATTCACTTTTGAGAAGTGCTCAAGCTTCGGTGTTTTCTGAGGCTTTGGGGAAGTGCACGCGGCTGCCTGGAAGCCACAGCTGATGGCAGCAGGTTTTTGGGCATCCTGCAAGGGGAACTGAGTGTTCACAAAACAAAGGTAGGGTTCTGGATGAGCACTGGACCAGCAGCACGCAGACCAGCACAGGTAAAGTCCGTGATGTGGGGGAAAGATGGCAGCATTATGGAACACCCCGTTGGAAAATGCTGGGAGGAGTGTCATGCCCAGGAGCTGGGCAGGTGCTCTGAAGCTGGTCCTCCATGACACAGTCACATTTTGGAGGCTGAAGTTCCTCTTTCCCGGGTAGGGAAGATGGTCCTGCCAGGTGTGCACAGGGAGGAGACAGTGAGGCCCTGGCACAGGTTGCCGAGAGAAGCTGTGGTTGCCAAATCCCTTGAAGTATCCATGACCAGGCTGGATGGGGCTTTGAGCAACCTGGACTAGTAGAAAATACCCTTGCCCATGATCTTTAAGGTCCTTTTGAGTCATTCTGTGAATCTATGAACTCTGTTGCTCAGAACTTCCTTATTTAAAACAGTTGTTAACCAGCCAGATAGAGAAAACCCAGCAGGCTTTTCACCTTGAACAAGCCATGTCTCAGGGGAGTCAAACCAGCTGTATTGATTCCTGTCAGCACACTTGTCTTTGGGGAATCGTTTGTGTTATAAAACCGGATTGCCAGATCTGTACAGCAGAAGGAAAAGGGAGAAAAAACAGGTTTTGAATGAAAATGAACAAAACTTCTAGGAGTGAAGAGCTCCTATCAGTGATAATCTGCAACATCTGAGCATGAGCAGCTGGGACAGGCACCTGAAATAATGAGTGAACAGAAGGAGGTAGGACCACTGCTGTGAGAAGAAAACCCTCATGGGTTAGCTCACATCAGTGTGAACACAGCTCACCTCCAAGCTGACTTATCCTGGTGTCTCTGGGGTGTTTTCACCAGGGAATTTAATCTCATCCTTTGGTGTCTCAGCTGTAAAAAACAAGGGACATTATATGTGTCACAGAATCACAGAAGATGCTGGGTTGAAAGGGACCCACCAGGATCATCAAGTCCAACTCCTGGCCCTGCACAGCACCATCTCCATGAGCCACACCAAGTGCCCAAGAGCATTGTCCAAACACTTGAGCTCTGTCAGCCTTGGTGCTGTGACCACTGCCCTGGGGAGCCTGGAGACAAAAACTCTGTGTGAACACCATGAACAACAGAGAGAGGTGATTAGGGTGCCTGCTCACCCTAGCAGGAGGATTGCTGCTGTCCCAGTGGGTGTGCATGTGTAAACCTCACACTTTGTCCCTTGCCAGTTTAGATGGCCTGGCTTGGCTTACAGGCTTTCATTCACCCCCTTCCTTGCTCCCAGGTGTGCTCCGGCTGCTCCAGAAGGCACAGGTGCCTTCCCTTGGGCCTCACTGCAGGGACGTGGCTACATTGGAGGAGCTGGGCTGGCCACTCTCTTGGATCAAGGGCAGGAGGAAGCAAGCAGAGAAGAGGGAACACACTAATTTTTAAGGTAAAATCAGCTATGGGAGGTGGGAAGACAAAGTTGGGGTTCTATCTTATGGTGGCTTATGAGCTTTTTGTGTTTGAAAGCTGGACAGTGAAACCTGAATTTCGTTTTTTTTTGTGTTGGAAAAGATTTGGAGTGGTTGGTCTCGTGGATGTTTAGTGGTTGAGCCCTGGTCTCGCTGTTTGCTTTGGTTTCTTCAAACAAATCTCTTGAATGTGTTCTTAAATAAAACAAGCAAATAAGGTTGTCTTAAGGGAGTTAGTGCATTTACTTGGGTGATTATGTTAAGTGTGTGCTTAATTGTTCTTTTGATACCAGCCAAAGTACACAGATATCAGCTCTCAGAAACTGCTCAGAGCAGCTATCTTTGCGTTACCTTTGTGAGCGAGGACTAGCGGCGTTTATAAGATGGAAACAAAATACTGGTGGAAACTTGCTGTAGGTATAGAGCCTTCGCGTGCAATTACAGCTGAAGATGTTACAACCAGTTTTCAAGGCTTTTTTTATAGCAAGAGAAGTGTATTTCCTTCTGAAAGAAGCCTGCTCCCTGAGCGGAGTAACAAGAAGGGTGTGGAAAATGCCTGTGGCTGGTTCACTCGAGGCCCATAAATGCAATGAGTCAGGTATTTTGCCTTTATATGCCGAGCAGGGAGCTGATGGAAATATGTTAAAAACAGTTAAGCCGGCAAAATAAACCCTCTGTGCTCATCATTCCTGAGAGCAGGGGGAGCTGAGGAGCTGTGGGGCTGGAGGGGGATGCCCAGCTGTGTGTCTCCAGGAAAGGGGAGGAAGGGCTGGTCTGCGCCTGTGGCCGAGGCACAGGTTGCTGAGCACCGGGGTGGTGAACGGTTTGAAAATGAGGAAGGGGTGTTGCAGGGTACGAGATCCCTTCTGGAAAGAAGGGTGTGTGTTGTGGTGAGAGCACAGGGAGGTCGGGCAAGAAAACTGTAAACACCTCTCCAACCGGGCTGCTTCCTTCCCTGTTCCCTCCGCAGCCCCGGCCTCCCCTATTATCCCCAGCAAGAAGAGAAGTGAGAATTAAAACCCTGTGCCTTTGGGGGTGTTGGTGTCCCTGCTGCACCTGCCCAAGAGCTGAACAGCAGGTGGTTGTGGCCCTATTTGTGCTCCTGCAAAGGGAAGGAATGAAGGGCTGCAGCCCCATGAGCCATGCACGGGGTGGCTGCACAATATTTGGGGTGCTGGAGAAACCTTGGGTGCTGCAGAGATGCTCTCCAGGTCCCAGCAGGGAGACACTTGAATGCAGTGTCTTCGCATGTGTTTGCTTGCTGTAGGCCCCAGTTTATTGCCCTGCCATTCCCTTCCTCCCCCCAGAATAAAAACCCCACGGTTTATCAAACCTCATTTTCTCCAAGTGCCTTTCTAAGTTTAGTTTTCTCTC
>VYXC01009179.1:616384-660989 GCA_013397175.1 Platysteira castanea | reverse complement strand
ATTGATTAGTAATTTAGTCTCTGGTGATATGCTTATTTAAGAAATCTGCCGGAGTTATATATGTCAAATGATTCACATGAAAACAACATCAAGTGAATCATATATAAAAATGACATAATTGCTATTAAACTTAGAAGCCATATGTGTGGTGAGGAAATTACTGGCTTTAGCAACTCTTTTATATTTCTTCCCAAAGCCAGTTATACTCTTCTGAACAGAGAAAGCAACTTTATGTGTAGGAAAATAGTCCCTATGAGTGTTATTTGGAGATGTGTTAATTCAAGGAAGTAGGTGCATATTCCAGCACTGCAGGAAAAGAATCAGGGAGAGTTGGTAAGAAATTGAATTGGGAGAGTTGGGAAGCTGAGAAAGGGGTCTGTCGCGTTTTCTTTTTCTCATCAGTGAGATTAAAAGCCGGCTCTTGCAATATGCACCATCTGAGATTTTATTGCTTTCTGTTATTTTTAGTGCTAGGAGGGAGATTAAATGAAATCCGGGATTATTTCAGACAGTGTTAAACTTTTTATTGCTCATTTCTGCCATCAGGATCAGGCTGACCCAGTTGGGTGGGTCATTACAGAAGGTGGGCTCTCCTCTGCCAGCACCCAGAAAATTAACTCTTCCGCTTATAGGAAAGCACCAGCAAAAGTAAATATAGCTATTAATACAGCTATTCTTTTATTCGACACTACTCTGTTCTCAGAAGTCTGTTGTGTGCTGAACTTCACATATGCAAACAGTATATTACATGTGGCTCAGCATCCTTGTAGCCTCTGTGGGATCACAGGCCTGTGTCACTTCCCTGGGTGTTGTGGAAGCTTATTTTTATTTATTTCTTTAAGGCCACGTGAAATAAACCTAAACTGATTTAATATTTTGTGTTTCTTTATCAGGAGATATAATAAGAAGGCTGAATTTTTTTTGAATTTTTTTTTTTTTTTGATGAGTGTGTTTTTACTTCAAATCTTTGCATTAGAAAAAAAATTATCTTGATACAGCTGACTTGCTGCTTGTTACTGATGGTTCCTTCATTTTTATTCCTTTTTATAGGGTGGTGCCTTTTCCATTAGTCACAGCCCTCAACACGCTGATATATGCAGTAAGGAAGGCTTTAGGTGCTGGTGGTGATGAATAGCTGTTGGAGCACTCTCCTGCAGTTAATCTTGGGACGAAGGAGAAATTCTGGTCTTGCCTCCGCAGGTTGCAGAGGTCTCGCTTGTCTTCGGGGTGGGTTTCGTCAGTTCATGAGCGTGCCTGCCAGCTGGTGCTGGCACAGTTTTAGCCCAGGACATTAGCAAGTCCCCCCTGATGAAGAGGAGGGGTCACTAGGCAGCTATTCAGCTCTGACAGGGTGCCTGCGTCATCGGCACTGAGGGATGGAGCATCTATTGTAGCCTGTGTGATGTGAAGAAACCCCCCAGTATTTTCTGTAATTAGTTGCCAATAAATCAACTTCTAGAAGCTACGCATTAAAGACTATCACAGTGGCATGTCCCTATAAGCTGTTTTTTGTTATGTCTGGAGTAACATTGCCCATATTTTGGGTACTCTGAGTGTCCCATGGTGCGTCCTCGGCCGACGGCCTGGACACACATCGTTTCTCCTGCAGGCCTTCGGGCTGCCCTGGCACAAACAAGTTTGTCGGGAAAGCGGGGATTACACTGTCCTGAGCTGGATTTTTTCCCTGCTGCATGTCTGTCTAATCTTGCTGTGGAGTCACTGATGTAAGAGGAATGAGCTCTGACTGGAGTGGGCAGTGAATGCGTCTGCGATGGGAATAACGATTTATTCCGTAAACATGGAGCGCTAGGGGAGCCCTGAGCTCTGACTCAGCCCCAGTTTGGGAAACCCAAACCTTTCCCCTTCCCTGTGCCTGCCAGCCCCTTCTTTCCCCTCAGACCTTCAGCCTTCCACCAAACACAGGCTGGGAGCTCCTCTCTGAGACTTACCTAGGACTGTCACTGAAATTGCCAGTAAACACAAAGGGCTTTTGTCTTAAAGAGTTAATGCAGCTGGTTTGCTTAATTATTCCAAGGAAAGGGATGAGCTAGGTAGGAAGCCACAGAGTGACCAATATTTCTAAAGAATAATCTATCTTGTTGTAAGTTTTCTAAGTGGGAACATGTCTGAGTGGAGAATTGGTATCAGCAGTTGTGAAACTTTTTTTTTTTCTTTGATTTTGGGAGCTCTTAGTCATTTTTGTCTGAATCCAGGTTCACAGCTGAGTCATTCCTTCTGCTCTTCTTCCCCTGGTGACTTTTCCATGCTGTTTCATTTTTCCCAGATAGATCTTAGTGGAGCAAGGCTGTGCTAACCACACTGCGAGTAGTGAAAACAGCGTGTGATTTCCTGGGGAAGCGGAGAACATCCTCTGTGTGTGTTTCTGGGATGTATATCCCGATCACATGGAGGTCTGTGCTGTAGGGAAGTGCATCAGGATAAAGTGTGGGAGAGGCAAATGCTGTCAGTGTCACTGGATTTACCTCCAGCTCTGGCTAGAGAGGAAATTGTGAGTAAATATGTGGCAATCTTCACTCTGGTGCCCAGTTTAGCAGTGCAGGAGGTTGAAGAGGGGCTGAAGGAACCTGTGTCAGGAGCTGCTCTTGCACACTTTGTATTTTCACCTTGTTTGGTATTGGCACAGCGTGGGATGGCTTGAGAGAGACAGAGCAAAATGCATTTCAGAAGGGGAAAGGGTCCTCCATAAAATGAAGAGTTCAACTGAAATAAGTGTGGGGAAAAAAATTTATTTCTTTGCATGCCAGATTTCTTGCCACTTTCAAGCTAATCCTTTCAGTTCACTTCAATATAGTCACTGAAGTAGCTTAGAAAAAGAGAGAAAAAGATCTTTGATATGCTAGATCAACCAAAGTTTAAAAAATCTCTTTGTATATGCCATTTATAATGCAAATCTCAAGTTGGCATTTTAGTTTCACTTACTGCTGTTACTGAAGTACCTTGGAATACAAAGGCTGGAGATGGAGGGAGATCCCAAATGACAGAGTGCCTTTAATAGTTCAATAATAAATGAAAAAAAAATACTTCATTTCCTCATTTCTGTAAATACCTTCTACCTCCGTAGTGTGTGAGACACAGGGAAAAAGAGAATCTTACCATACAGAGGCTGAAGTTATTGGTCTGAGTCTTCTGGGAATTTAAATTCAGCTTTGGTAGTGTGTCCCCAAAAGAATTTGACCCTGGTTGGAGTGTCCTGTGACTTTCCACCCACCAGGAGAAAATCTAAGTGTTAGCTCTGTTTGCTTAGGCAGTGAGCAACTGGTTAGGTTTTCTTTTGGAAAGAAGCCTAATTTCTGAGAGTCGCCTTCCCAAATATATAACCTGATTTCTTTCCCCTGTGTTCCCAACATTTAAGCACTGATTAAATGTCACCAAAGATAATAGGAGAAATGCTCATGACGGCCAGGCTATTTTAAAATAGCATGGGCATGCTTAAAGCAATAAGTAATTTTGCCTCTGCTACACAGTGTGTTTAATGCATATTTAAATTAAACTGTAGACAACTTTGAGCAGGCTGGATCTGGAAATGAGTTATCTTTCTAATTGGGGATATTTTGGGATTTGTCCTGCTGAATTTCCCACAGCTGCTCTGTGGAAGGTGACTCTTGAATGGGGTGATTGTGGGCTCCTGTCACTCCCAAGGGCAGGGATCTTGAGATTATCCTGTCTGCCTTTTGAATCCTGGTATTTTGGCATTCTAGGGACAGTGGGGGAACTTGGTCTGTAGTTTATAACCCAGCCCCATGCTCTGTTTCCAGACCAGAATTAGTCTTCCTTCTCACTCCCTGCTTGGTGCCAATGTGCCTTTGTCTCCACTGTGAAATCACTATGGCATCAGAGCTGAAGCATAGTTCAGGGTGTTTTCTGGGAGTCAAAGTATCGAGATTACATGTTTATTTATTTATTTATTTTCCCCCCACTGTAGGTTTTGTTTTGGTTTTTTAACTGCAAACACCACTTAAACCTTGACTACAGCATGTGCTGCACTGTATCCACCAGAAGTGCCAGTCTGATTTCGAGGGGTTTGGAAATGTTTCATTGAATCTGGGAAATGATGGGTGTAAAAAAAAAAAAAAAAAAAAAAAAAAAAGTCCTCTAACTAAGCTGTTACTGATTATCTGAGTGCAATGTACAGATTAAGGGCCTGATCTAACGACCACTGGGGTCAATTGACTGAAGTGGACTTTGAATCAAGTCTTGCGAGCATTCAGTGAATGCTGTGGTGGAGGGTGCTGGAGGTGAGCACAGCACACTTTCCTCTCCAATAAGCCTGAAATACTCCAGCTGAAATTCTAAAGCAGAGTTGGTTTTCTGACTCGTATTGAAAAGCCCTAAAATTATTGCATATAGAGTGGTTTTAATACGTAACACGAGAAATATTCAGCAGGGAGCACAGATTATATGTAGCATCTCAAGAATGTGACTTTCCAGGTGTAGGAACTGGCATTTCAGGGTTTTTTCTTTTTGGACAAAAGGGTGTTTCATCAAACTTTCTGCTTTTCAAAACTGTATGATCTAAGTCCTTTAGATTACATGTTTTCCCACACGGCAGTGATTCTATTGCCTTCTTCAAGCTGCTATGGAAAAACTTGAGGGAAAAATATAAATAAAATATGCCCAAGCATGCAAGTCAATGATCTGTGTGTTAAGCCTATTGGCACATACAGGACAATTTTATTGCATGACCTACTGGTTAAAAACATCAAAAATATAAGTCAAGTCATTTGAAGAACTGTTGTTTAGTGAGTTAGAATGAATGAAGTCTTTATTGAGTGCACGCTTCCAGATTCATCACTGGTTCTGTTCTAGTCGTGCCCTATCCTAGTCTTAACTGCCCCAGGCAGTCTTTTTGAGGCCACTTGACCTGCCAGTCATATTTCAGAAACTACTGATACGGTTCCTGATTTAGTTTAGATTCCAAACAGGCTAGCTGCTGGATTACAGACTAATGACCCATCAGATGCTAAAGGCAAAGGCTTAAAGTGCTCTAGTGAATTAAGCCTCAACATTGTCTGAAGGGAAGAATTTATTATGTCATTAAACTTGATTCAATAAGTTTCATTTCTTTAGATGCATTGCACTAAGCAAGAAGTCAGGAATTAGTGGGAGGGAGAGATATCATTTCAATTCTCTTCAGGTAAAGCATTGCTATTCAAGGAGAGCAGTGAGGGGATGCCATTTCGTAGAATTTTGGCTGTATTGCTAAAAACAATAGGTTGAGAAAACTCTTCATAGCTGATTAACTAACCATGGACTCCTCAAACTGGCTTCACTTGAATATATGCTTCACTTGGTAAATACATAGCAGAGCAAGGCTTGCCTGATTTGATGAGACCCTTGGTGAGGTTTCAGGGGCTTTCCATCAAATATCAAAGCCTCAGTGGTGTAAAGATATTAGTAGCAAGTTATAGATGGCACTGGGATTTAATGCAAAACTTAATACAAGCACATAATGTGATGAGTCAAACGGGGATTGCAGCCTGCCTCGGAAGACTATAACAGTGATCTGAAGGAAACAGCCTGCATAATGCAGAGATCACTTTAAAACATAAAAAAACAAATTAAAAAAAATAAACATTTGGTGTTTTATCTATCTGCATATGTCTCCTGGTTGTGTTACAGCAACAGAAAAAAGAAGTGTTTATAAATAATAACAAAGATTCTTCAGGAAAATGTTAGGATTTCTGCCTGTAGCTTTTGTCACTCATCTCTCCCAGTATCTGATGGAGTTCCTCTGAGTCCTTTAAGATGTTTTTATGTTGTAGAGGTGGTCACACAATTGGGAGAGAAGTAAAAGGCTAGAAAACGTGATTTTACTGACATTCTTTTATATCAGGCAGTAAGATGGTAAGAGTGTATATTTTTGAGTTTTAAAATTAATTTAAGTGTGGTTAGATTATCATTTTAATAAATTATGGACCTTATTACCGATGTTAAGTTGCACTGAAATATTTTTGAACCGTATATATTTATGTGACAGCAGGTCTGGGATTAGGATTTTTTTTATTAGATGATTTTAATCACTTTAACACAATTCATAATCAAAGGGAGTATTTAATATTCTGGTCTTAAAATTAAAATTGACCTAATGGGCTGATTGTCTCTTTCTTTAATGGAGACTATTCTTCGCCTAAAACGCAATAGCTTTTCCTTGGGAGTTAAAGAAGTGGTAAAGGTCACTCTGATTTATGTTCATACACAGCTCTACTTTTTTTCTTTTCTCTAACACGCTGGAAAGGCAAAATTCACTGCTGTGTTAGAACTACTTTCCACTGTGATCCAAATGATTAAATCCTGCAGATATGAGTGTATATACACACACTTATGAATTCATATTTATCTTTAGGCTTCTAATGAAAAACATATATAATTTAACTGACCACTGCAAGATCCTAATCTATAGGATGGGCTTCTGAAGAGCTAAAGCTGGGAAATTCATACAACTCCAGGAGATTCAGCAAGACATCCAAAGTGTTTTCCACCTTCCCCTGCTGTTAGAACATCCTTAATTAGTGTGATAGTACTAAGTAGGTGGCCCAAAAGTTGGCTCAGACCAATATGAAACTCAGCTTTACCTGGCTTATGGTGGGTTTTGGTTTTGTGTGCCTGTTTTGGACAAAGAGTTCTGCTGGGAATCAAGGAAAGGGATGTATTTAGGAAATACCAGCCCACCATACATCGGCACAAAAACTTTAAATACTTAAACATTTGTGTTGGGAATGGGCACTTCAACCCTCTAAAGTTAGTAAAAAATTTTTGGAGGACTTTGCTTAGCGATCGTAAAACAAATATGGGAGTCTTGGAAGCTGCTGTGTAGTGGAGTGAGCTTTTCTACCGTCCCTTGTGGTGGCATTTTCGTTCTGGGCCCAAAGTGATGTCAACTGCAGTGCTCTGCGTGGGCATCCTCAGCCTTGGGCCTCTTGTCCTTCTCCACTGAAAATGTCAGGAAGATCTCAGCTGGCAGTTTGAAAATTAAACAGATTGAGTATTGTGCTGAAAAGGCGAAATATGCTGGTTAAATATGAAAGGGTGTATATTTATCTTCAGGCATCAGCTGTGGCATCTTGTGCTGGTGGCAAGAAAATGTTACCCCCAGCTGGTGCAGTAGGACCCTGTTTCTCAGCATACTCTCCCCATTCTGCTGCTCCAGGCCCAGTATGGGTAAAAACAGCTTGCTGGAGTTTGAATCACAGAAATTTCAAATTTATGGGACCTCCCAGATACCCATGGTGTGTCTCTTTGTAAGTAGTTCCCCTCAGGAAGGAGGGGAGGAGAGGGATGAGGAATGAAAGAGGGGAATGTGGAGCCACAGGTGGCCTCAGCATGTGCTCCTTCTCCTTTTGTGAGCCAAAACTCTTGAGCAGCCCTATAGCTGCTTTGGGGAAGGCCATAAAAGCATTAGAAACTGCCCCTCTGCCCCCCAGAAATCTCTGTATCTGAAAACACCCATTTCCCTTTTTTTTTGGCATTGATTGTGGATATAAAAATGGGAACCTGGACCCAAGGAGATCAAACTCCACGTCTGATGAGTGGCTCCATGTAGCCTCAGCACAATCTCTGTCAGTTTTCCCAAACTGCATAACAGGGATAATATTTAACCAGCCTGTGAGGGTGTTAAGTGATTATTGCCTCTGTAGAACCGTGTTTTATTATCACCCTCGTGTCTGTTCCTGGCTGACCTGGGCAATGTGTCCTTGCCTGCTGTGTTGTGTGGCCAGAAAGTGCTGTCAGGTGGCTTCCTCTGTGTGGCAGGGAGGTGGGACAGACCTGGAAGCTGGGGTAGTAGAGTATTAGTAAACAAGATGTGCAGTAGGAGAGATTTGTCACCAGGTTTTGGCTCCATGTGCACCTTTACTAATCTTTCATGGGGAACAGATGCAGTCTGAGGATGCTGGAAAAATAATAACCCAAAATACCAGATTTTTCTATGAATAGCAAATGGGTGGAGTAAGTGAACAGGGCAACACTGCCTGAAGGCCACCTCAGAGTCTTCTTTTGCTCTTCTAAACCTGTTCCATTTCAAACTGCATTTAGAAATTTTAATCCAGACTTGAAATTTTTCACAGCATTACAAATACTCGTTCCTTTCTCTTCTTTGACTGCTAAACACGTGTCCTGCAAAAGAAATATGCTGAAGGGGAAGGAGAAAATTTCTTTTCAGTTTAATGCTGTCATCACTCCGTAGCTCAGACTCTGTTGTGCTATGAAAACACAGAGTATAAAGATTTCTGCTAAGGAATATGAATTTGACTTCTGCATGCAAGTGATGTTGTTCTTTTTGGTGTTTCTTCAGCCTGTTCTGAAGACACTATTCCAAAAATAGCTTCAGGTTTAGAGTGCTTTGAAAATGACAAGCTGTCAGGAAAGGAGATTCAAGTTGTCCGATTTTATAGAAGGTGAAATTGAGGCATGAGAAGCCACAGCTGGCCAATTTTTTTTAAATATATATTTTCTCATAGCAAAAAGGGTGTACCTTTGGAAATTAAATTTGCATTCTGTTTGTATAGGACAAAATATGGATTTACTTGGTATCCTGCTTAAAATAAGTTCCCCTCTTTTTTTTGGTGTGGAACCACTTCACATTTGTAAAGGTATATTTTTTATATCTGTGATTGATGTGTATGTGTACTTGGCATTGGTTTAGTAAAGTGTGTGTGTGCAGTATTTTCTGCAGTTTACTGCAGTCCTTAAATTGTTGTTTCTGATTTTTTTAGAAAAGGTCTTAAGATACCTAATTAAAACTTATGCACCTTTACAAAGTTGGACAGTTGGTTTAAAGGAAAAGATGGAGGAAAAACCTCACCAAAACATTAGTCTGTGTCAGGTGGGTTTCCTTTCCCAGCTGTAGTTTATGGGGTTATCATTGGATCTTATCACTGGGAGGAAAGTTAACCACAAAGACAAGCTACAGTGACAAAATGTGTTGTTCCTTTTTTGCAGTGGATGGCTTTAATTTCCAAAAGGGAGTCTCAGTTACCTATTTCAGAACGCTTCACTTGGCCCCAGGTATTTCAGGTAGATTAACAGCCTGATGTAACGTGCCCAGGGTGAAATCAGTGATGCGGTGGTTTTACCTTGGATGCCATAGGTACAAGGTACAAACTTCATATTCCTGTTTTTCTCTTGCTTGCATTCCATCTTCCACCTTTTGGTAAATTTTAAACACACATTGCAGCTTGAGCCAGGTTATTATTGGGTTTGTTTGCAAAAATTAGTGCAAACCAGTCACTGAAAAGGGGAACAGGTCATTTTGAAGACTAGATTGAAGCATCAAGGAGTTCTTGACTGTTCCAAGAATTTTTCTTCTGATTTCTTTTAGTGAAATATCCATTAATCAGACACAAAGCCGGAGTCTGACATGTATTGTGTTTCTCTACCCATTAATCTTACATATTTTTGCCACTCCTGTTGCCTTTGTTTGCTTCCTGGCACGTGCTCCCCCGTGGATGGCAATGCAGAGAGGCATCTGACTGATGGGTGATGCCATGAGGATGTTTTCCTCACAGAAACGGAGTGTCTGGAAGTTTCTAGATATGGCCTTCCAACCGCAGGCTGGCTTGGTGTCCACAATATAGATGTAAGACTATGAGATTTGAATCTGAGAGTGTGTTTGCATCCAAATCTGTGTTATCCATGCCCGGGGGGTGTCGTGGCCTGAGGGTGTTGCTCTCAGAGAACTCTGTGAGGTGGCAAAGGTGGCTTCACCTCACAGGGAAGGTAAGGGGTGGAGAGACTCACATTCTTATGTGAGTTTGGGTAGAGAAGTGGTTTCATAACTTAGGCTGGCAACCAATACCCTTGCAATAAAATCTGGCCCTCCAAGGGACCCGAGTGACTTCAGCTGGCACATGGAATTGCAAAACAGAGTGGTCAGTTTGTCTGACCCTGGGCTGGCCAGTTCACTTTCTCTGGCTGTCCCGTCTCTCTCCCCCTTGCCCCTCCGGGCAGCAACTCAGCACTGGAAATCACTTTAGAAAGTAACACTCCTAGAAGGATATTTCCATTTAAGTTCATGAGATCAAATGCTGGTTTTGATTACAAAAGAGCAAACCTATTGCCCTCCACGGGGTTGTGTTGATGTAATACAGCCATAAAAGAGCACAATTTGTTTAGCCTAGCAACAATGAAGACTAAGAGGGGTCATGATTGCTCCGTGCTTACAAAAAAAAAAAAAAGGGGGGGATGTAAACACCAAGAAGGGTTGAGTGGTCTCAGTTAAATGACAATACTGGCATGAGAACAAACGAATATTCAAGAGCCATAAATAAAATCAGCCGCAGATTAAGAGTCCTCAAATTATCTAAATTCCAGATAAAACTTCCCGTGGAAGTTATGGGGTTAACAGAGTTAACTGGTTTTAAGATGAAGCTAAGTAGTTTATGAACAGCATTAATGATGAGCTTTCCTGGGACAACAAGGGACAGGGCTCTAACCCAGAACTAAGCAAGGTTTCCTGTGTTTCTATAAGCAAGATTTAGCCAATCTGGCCTGCAAGTGCTTCCACTTCAGGAGATATGTTTGTGTGAGCCCTTTTTGCTGAGCATGGCTGACGATGTCCAAGCTGCATTTCCAAAAAAAGGTGACGGATTTGCTTTCTTCAAAGCCTGTCATCCTTCTTGGGTATAGGTGTGCTGTGTTTGATGAACTGAAATAATTTGAGCTTTGCCCCTTTCTCTTAGAGGCAGATGGGTTATCCTGATATCTCCCTTTGGCAGGGCTGCTAAGCTCTGGCTGAGGTTAGGATCCACCGCTCTCTGCGTGTGGTGGGGGTGACCCCCAGGTTCCTCCATGTGGGGCTGGGGCACCATGTCCACATTCTCGTGCCCTGCTGGGGACCTGGGAATAGATTATAGACAGTTTCAACTTTAAATTTCCTTGCTCTCTTGGGGGTGAAATATAATCCTTGCCCTTGCTCTAACACATCCTTTGTGGTTTAATTTAAATGGTGATTTTTACGGTGACATGCGATGTTCATCTGCTAACCTTTTCCCCAATATGTTCAATTTAAAGAAGCATCAAATCTCAGAATGCGCCTCTATCTATAGACACAGAAGCGTGCTATGAGGTAGTTTACCTACTTAGGTTGGTACCTAAGAGCTTGTAAACAGATTCATAAATTTGTCATGATGATTATAGTGTTGGCAAACACAATGGTTGATCATGTTATAAATGTTTATCAACACCCGCACTCACCCACCTGCTAAGAGGTGCTACGCTTTAATGAAATTGTTTGAATATCAAGGCTGGTTGCTAAGATACAATGTTCTTGTTACCAGGGATGTGATGCTTACAGATTTCTGTTATCAAATAATGATTAGAGATGTGCTAACCTCAAGGTGCTCGGTGCAGTGGAAGGCTTACTGAGCCACAAATTAGTAAACTGTCTGCCTGAGCAGACACTTACAGAAGGAGCACATGTGCATCAAACTTACCGAGCTGACATTTTTAAAGAAGACAAGATCTGGCAGTGTAAATGTTCCTATAGATGATGAAAGACTGTCATAGGAAATGTTTACATGATCTGTTGCCTAGCACAATGTCTTCGTGCCATTTTCCCTCCCGACGCAGAATAGTGTGGAAATCACCAAGTCAAATAACTGCCTTCCTCTTGCTCGCTGAAATGTCTCTTGCCACTCACCTCTTGAAATTACACGTTCACAAATGCTGATTTCTATTTTATAAGGGCCACACAAGGATGGAAACAAAGAAGTGTGAGAAAATGGCCAGCACGTGGGTCTGCTGGATAAAAGATGGTATTTTTGGGGACTGCACTGGATCCGAGGTTGAAAGTTTTGTTGTTCTTAAAACCACAGTTAGATATTAAAGACGACAAACATCAAATATTGATGATGTTTTCTTTTAAATGTAGGTGCTCTGAGGGCTCTGATTTGCTAATGCACTTTGTAATAAGGTATAAATATTGTACTTCATTTTATTCTTTTACCAAGTGCTTTTCAGTGTTATTCATCATCAAAGAAAATAATGCACAGCACAGTATAGGTGATCAAAAGGATTTTGCTCACACTGCTGCAGTGCTAAGTAACCTTTAAGTGTAATTGTTGATCTCATTATTGAATTAGGGTTCAAGGTGTGTTTGCAGTCTCCTCATTAGCATGAATTTGAGTTTAAAGCCAGTTCAGTTGAAACTATCTCAATCGCAAGCAGAGTTCATGCTTGCCTGTGCGACTCACTATATTTTTATATCAGCAGTAATTGCTCGTTTCAGTGTAAAGGGACGTTGTTTTCCTGCTCCTGTAAGAATCCTTTTGTAGCTACTCACAAGACACTCCTATTGCTATAAGTAAAAATCTGTTAGCAATTAAATTCAGTTCAGTGCAGTTCTAGCAGATAAGTAGACAACTTTAAAAATACAGAATTGCAAAATTAAAAAAAATCAGCAGTAACTTACTACGGTTATAATTCATGATATTAAGCCTTACCCTTTGGATGTAAAATTCCTTCTTTATAAAATGATACAAGACCGCATCCTATAACAGGCTCTTAACATAACCCATGTTCTACCTACGCTGTGTGGGCTGTTCAGACAAATAATCGCCTTCAGCAGATGCCTTTGTCATAATGAGTGTGATAGTTTAATATTTATGGAAGAACTGCTGATTTTCAATGCCTGCTTTAAAACCCCAAGAATAATTTTTCCAGCTCTAAAGGCTGCATGGAGATGAAATGTTGTGCAGAGTGAATGGGATATAGAAACCTCTCAATGCCACTTCCCAGTGATGGGAGGGTCTCTTGCAGGGGATAACCTGCACTATGGGTCTCTCTCCTCCTGTCTCCCCAGTTTCACGTAGGGAGAGCAGCAGTGGGGCTGGTAAAATAGGCTGATCACCCCCAGTCAGGTGAAGTTGATGAAGTGATTACTAATTTCTGTTGCTTAAGCTGAGGTGGGAGAACCTGAAATCTGGCCTCTATGGGAATGGATTTGCACCGTGGCTTGTGTTCACCTCCTGGGACAGCTGATCCCCTTCGCCTGCTCTCCCACCTGTTCCTCTGTTGGTTTTCACTGAGCTTTGGACCTGCATTGAATTTTATGGCTCTGCTATAATATTTCTGACATTTTTACTTTTGTTGTAGCATATATTAGCTATGAAAATATTCTCTAAAACTAAGTCCTAACCCTTTCCTTCCTTTCACCACTCATTATCAGCAAGCTGGAGACTGTAGCTGTGGCCACCATGGAAATGGAAATGTAGTGAAGTGCCTTGAAGTAACACCAAAACACAGATGCTCACCTGGCCCTTTATAAAATATAGACACTTTATCTGCTGCAGCTGCCTGTGAGGTGGAAAAAAAGTTGGCTTTTTTTCTTCTTTTTTTTTTTTTTTCTTTAGGTTTGTTGTAATGAATGATTTACACAGCATTAGATTATGTTGGGATATACTGTGTCAGGTGGCATGACCTGATATAACCCAACTTAATGCAACACATATGTTTAGATTGTATTACATGCGAAGAAAAATTCCCTGAGAAGCTGTCAGGAGCAGGTGATTCCTGCAAATGGAAAATATTTGCACAGTGATATTTTATATGAGTCAAAATTGAAAGGTGTGTAATACTTCAGCATGGATTTTGGGGCCTTAGCCCTGCGGAGTTTGCTGGGACTAAAACTTTTTTATATGCCACTGCTCCCTTTGGAAATATGATTTAACAGCTGAAGTTGAGATGGAAATTCTGCAAAAATCTTGCTTTTGTTAGAGCTGGTGGAGTTGCAGTTGTGTAAGAGACTGCAAGTAAGATCCAAATCAATTGACTCGCAGCTAGCAGTAAAGCAGGATGTAAGGAATTCACACAGGCAAGTCTGGATTATTATTTTCCTTTTAAAATATTGCATGCTTGATCGCTTCCCCTTTTGGAAATCAACTTGATAGGAATGTGGGCCGAAGTGCAAGGTTTACATTTCATTCCGACATGACTATGTTGAGGTACCCAGTTCTAAATTTGGAAGCTCATATGGATTTTTTTTTTTTTTTTTTTTTTTTTTCTTTTTTTATTTGCTGTCAGAAATAGGAGCCTAAATTTAGGCTGCGAAGTTCATTTAAGAGTCTAAATATAAGTGTTCTGCTTTTCAAAAGTGCTGAGCACCCTGCAGCTCCCGCAGACTCCATTGAGACTTTGCCTCGGTGTAGGATGCTGCTCCCAAATGCACCCCATCCCAGGGGGAGGCTCCTGGGTGGGTGCATCCTATGTGAGCACAGCACAAAATCCGGCAGTGCCCGAGACTCAAAAGTCAGAAAAATGCCTGTGTGACCTTAATTGTATACACATGTAGTGGCCTTCTCCTTGTATACATTAGGACGGGGTTTGATCACGCCCTTCGCTGCGCTCGCCGGGGTAAATGTTTGGGAGTGTGATGTGAGCGAGGCAGGGGTTACAGCCAGACAGATGTTTCTGTGAGGATGGAGCAACAAAAAGTCTGTGGTTTGAGAAGCCAAACACTGGCACTTTGAGCTTTTTCATGTGGGCTCTTCTGTGGACAAGCTGAGTTTAAAACCGAAGCATTATCCCACTTCCCTTGCAGGATGTTTTTTACCTGTAGCCTGATTGCTGTTGCATCTGTGCTGGGGATACTCCTGTTTCTACTCTACCCAGAGCCTTCTCCATCCTGCCTGGTACCCAGCATTTCACTTCGTCTTGTCCAGATTTTCTTCTATCTTTATCCTGTTTTAGCAGACTCATAGTTTTCTTTTATCCAGATTTCCCCTTAGCCCCACTTTTATTTAAATTCTGCTTGAAAAGAACTGACAGTTTAAATTTGTGTTTGCTCTGGGTACCCAGCCCTAAACCCAGGAGCAGGATTTGCAGGTGATAAATTCTTTATCCTGTAGCCCTAAGCTCAGCTCAAAACTCTCCTATGCTGTGTAAATGGCTTTAGAAAACCCCGAGTAGGGGTTTGGCTTGTGAGAAAATACATTTTAACTTTGAAAAGTTTTTTAAAATATAAAATTAAAAATCTCTCACAAACCTGAGATGTAAATAAGAACAACCTGAAATATAAATAAAAACAACCTGACCAAAGGCAAATGGGTGATCCTGGGCAAGAGCTACCCTGGTGTCTACTGAATTCCAAGTTCCTACTTGGAATAGTGGTAGGATCTTTGGCAAGGATAAGCCTTGCTGTTATTCTGGGCAAGGCAATGCATTTCCTCTCCCCAGCCCTCATCAAAGAAATGCCTCAACTTTTTTGAGCTGAAGTGTCTCCAAAGCATCTGTCTCTCAAACAGATACCTGGCATAGCACTGCCAGCTCAAACAGTTAAAATTGGCTAGACAAAAAGTGACTGAAATCCATGTCTATTAGTAAGAGGAGTTTTCAGGCAAATGATTGTATGTGTTGCTGCCGCTGCCAATAACGCCGATATTTATTTTTGTATTATGCACAAACCTTTAAACAGGATCATCCTCGTTACAACACATCATCGGGGGCTACTCTGCACTGAGCATATGGCAGGGCTGGAGCTTGGAGGAGTGGGTAGTAGCTGGTAAACGCTGACAGCTGAGAACAGACCATTGTCACTACTCTGAGCGTGTTTGCAGTCAGGGTGCAGTGGCAGCAGTTACCTGCTTTTGAAGGCTCCAGCTTCTCCAGAAAAGATGGGAGCAGATGTCAGGAGCCTCGGATTTGGATCCGATAAGGACTTGGATCAAAATATCAAACAAAAATATTTTAGGGAAAGTTTCTGGGAGGAAGTGAGCTATATGGGGAGTATGGCTTGCCAGGCTTTTTAAAAATAAAACGTTCTCACTCTGTGTTTAGCTCTCCCACAGTTTGAAACACTTGCGGTGATCGAGCCTAGCAGCCCTTGTCAGTCTACAGTACATCATCCCTCTTCGGTTGGCTGGGAACATCTCTCCTGTAAGGGCAAAATAAAGCTGCTCATTTTGCACACATGCTTTTAAAACTATAGGCAAGGAATACCTAAATATAAAACAAGGGCACCTTGGACTGAATGATTTCTGACTGGGGCTGTTATCACCCTTTCCCCTTGCAGCCACACATCTGCTTCTCCTGCCTTTTCTTACACGCACCTGTAGCTCGCTGACAATCACAGACTGGTTTGCGTTGGAGGAGACCTTAAGAATCCTCAGGTTCCAACCCCTGGCCCTGGGCAGGCTCAGGGACACTGTGCTTGACGGCGTGTGTGAGCTGCTCAGGTTCACACCACTGTCACACCTCACTCCCTCGGTGCTCAGGAGCCCGTTCCTCCAGTTAAACACCAAACCACAGCACCATGATCTGCCGAGGCAGCAGGATGGGTGGAGGGAGAGAGCGGCCTTCTGCTGCCTTCACAGGCCAGTGCATTTCCCTTAGTCCTTTGTTTGCAGAGGGGATACAAGAATTTGGGGGTCAGTGAGCGCTCTCAATTTCTTCTGTGTGTTTTCCTTGCAGAGCTACATAAGCAAATCACCTCGTGGTAATTATGGTAGTGCATCCAGGAGAGATTTTTTTGGTGGCTTTTTAAAATTGCTGTTCATATGATACCTAAAAATATCTATTGCCGACTGGCTTTCTGAACTGTTCTTTTTGTTGGTACTTTGAAAAAAGTAAAAATGAATTGATTAAAAATAAACTTATTAGTAACTGCCTCCAAACTGAGAAACGGAATGGTTTTCTTGGTATTTTTTTGTCTTGAAACTGCCTGGGTTGGGAAGACAGGATACTTTTCAATGCATAGGTTATGAAAAAGAAGGAGATTAGCAGACCTTCATCGAAGAACCGTGAGTTATGTTAATCCATGAGGCTCTTTATGGTAATTACAAACTAAATCAAATGACACAACTGTTGAAATGTGCTGTGGAAATTTTTTGCCAATTAACAATCAGAAACAGTAATGTTGACGTTCCTATGATAAGTCATAATATGTCAGTTTGCAAAAGCATGCAAAGTAAGTTTGCTGTTTCATGGCAAGCTTTTCTTTTGTTGCTTGGTAATTAATTGTAATGTGGCTGCTTCCCATTTACGGTGAAGAGGTAACCATCAGCCCTTGCTGGGCTGGGGGCCTTCTCAGGGGTGAAGAGAGTGTTATTTTGGGTGTAAATGTTGTGCTCAGCCCGTGACAACGTTATAGAAAGGTTTATTCACCAAAATAAAATGCAAATTCTACCTAGCTGATGTCCCTTCATGTACCAATATTTGAACATTGCTTCCCAAATTAAGATGCAACATGGTTTATTGAGGCAGGTGTTTTCACTCTTTATAATATCATAACACCCAAACACGGAATTGTCTCAACCAGCAGCCCCCATAAAATATTTTTTTAGGGGTACGTTTTATAGGAAACAACTGAGTTGGAATGAGCATATTGCAGAGCACTGTTTTGTATACTAATTATCTCCATCAGTGGCTGTGCCGAGCGGCTCGGAGCACTGTACCTGCTGTGCCGAACAGCTCGCTCGCAGCCACGGAGTGTATGCTTCCTGTGGGCACCTGCCCGCTCTGTGCAGAGCATCACATTGAGCCGTGTCACGTTGTGTCACATCACGGACGAGATGTGACCCGGTGTAACCTGACACGGTGCAGCGCTGGCACTGCAGCGGATCGAAACTCGGCGGAATCGCGCGGTTGTGTTTGTCGGGGGCGGTGAAACGCAGGCTGGCTCCCCCTGAACCTGCAGGTTTGCCCGTTAGCCCGGCTCTGTGTAGGTAGCTTGGCGTGTCTCTCTGGGATATAAATACAGGAGTTTCTCTGCTTGTGCTTATTTATGACACTTGTCATTTGGGAAACAACAATCTTCCTACTTTTTAATCTAAATTGAACTGCGGTGAACACGCCAATAAAACACGTCACGACACAAAGGAAATTCTCCCTGTATTAATAATAAAATCTTTAAGATTTATCAGTCTCTCCCTCTTTCTTCCCTTTGTGTGATGCAGTCTAAAGCAACTGCTACATTTATAGATGCCTGATAAAATTTTAATAGAAGAACCCATTACCTTTGAATCTGGAGTAAAGAGACTATATCAGAACCAGGAGTGTTGAGCCTGAGCTAAATATAACTTGTTAACTGCGAGTAGCAGCCCGTGAGCTCTATAACACTGATGGATTTACTTTACATTGCCACAAGCAGTGGGACAGTGAATATTGTAGCAGGTGAGGTGCCATAAAACAAGAGCAAGAGATACCCAGCTACTGAGCACTGGGATGCTGGTGGGACTCTCTTCTGGAGGTCTTTCCCAACCTTAGTGATTCTCTGAGGAGGCTGTATGAGACACACCATTGAGGATAACTCCATGAAACTAAGAATTTGGAGTTTGCCTCCTTGATTTTGGGGGGCACTGAGGTCTAAACAATGCTTGTGTTCTTGCCAGAGATAGAGATTGCCATTTATTAAGATGAACTTTGAAACAAGACCTTAATACAGGCTTTAACAGCCAAATCCAGAATTACTTGGGGTAAAAAGTGTTGCTACCTTGTACACCTTGGGGGCTTTTCAGGAGCTATTTGCTCTCCAACATCCAACTCTGACTTGTGGATGCTCTGCTTACCCGGCATTTAATGCCTGCATAATCACCTTTTTTAAGACAAAACTTCACATTTTATGGAAATGTTGAAATAAATTTTCACTTTTTAGATTTTATTTTATATACTTAGTGATATTTTGGGCAATTTTTTTTTCTTAACACTTAAATCTTTAGCAGAATTTTTTAACACTTCTGACACATTACTAAATGAAAATTGATGATTTTAAATACACACATATATATATACATGCATATATATATGTATGTGCCATAAAATATGACTTTTTCTGTGTCATTTAGAGAAGAATCTCTTTTTCCGTGGCAGGAGGAGCTGCAGTTCAGGATGGTTTTTAGCTGTGTAGTTACTGCTGATTACTGACAAGCGGGTAGAAAAAAGCATTTTTAGTACTAGGAACTTGCACTGTCCCATTTCTCCTATAGTGCATGAGATAAAAAATAAAACTATACTATTTGCTACCAATTTTTTTTTTCTGTTTGACTTGAAATGTGCTATTTTCTGAGTGTGTTATTAGCAGAAAATCCAGATATTCCTCTGACAGGATGGAGTTTAAAGACTGGGTGAAAACATGAAGTCAAATGAGTGTCTTATCTGAATCCCTATCTCAGATGGGAGGGTTTATTACTGAGCTAATACTCAGTGTTGTAACTAAAGTTGCACGATGCAGCAGGCTTCAGACACAAGCTGATGACCTCTATTATGACACATCCACTTTGGAACCAGATGAAATGCAGTAAAATGTATTTAAAAATATTTCAGAAACATATGTAGCTACCAGAATCTGGAGTCCTAAATGCATATAGCCTCTATTTCTCCACCAAAAGATGAAGTCGGTAAATACAGTAACATCCTTTCTCTCCTCGAGCTGAGCTGAATTTAAACTGTGAGCTTCATTTCCACAATTCAGTGTCCAATATGCAATCTGATCACACCTCCACTTTTGTGAGTTGTAGCCATGGCCTTAAATTAAATTACAAACCCTACATTCGACTGACATAAATCTGATTTTGGGCTGAACTTGAAGTGTTTGAAATACCAAATCACTGCTCCCTGATCCCTAATGAGAAGTAATCAAAGAATTTAGCTAGCAGTACAAACACTTACACATCACTACAGATGTAGCCAAATTGACTCAAAGTACTCTTTTTCTCTATGAAAAAATTGTGTGCAAATATACCTTACTGACACTGGCTATTCCAGCAGAATCACTAAAGACGAGGGGAAAAAACTCTTCTGCTTTAATCCTCAAAAAAGAATCCTAATAATTCTTTTTTCTCTCTTCCCTTCTAGAAATCTGTTTTTCACTGTTCTACCCCGTGCCACATAAATAATAAAATGCAGTAAGAAATTACCCAACCTGCCTGGATGTGACATGGACACTTGCTAGCCAGGTGCCTCTGCTATGATCTGGACACCCATAAATTAGTTGGGGTCCCTTTCTCCTGTCTCTTTCCAAAAAAAAACCCCTGGCTTGGCAGCTCACCTCCCCAAACAATCCTGATTTATTTGACTGCCAAACTTCCTTGTTGTCTCCTTGCATTTTCCACAGCAGTTCAAAATCTCAGTGCAGCGGGGCAATTATGATATTATACAGCCATGCATATGACGGTACTGACACAGAGTAAAAAAGAGAACTAAAAATCAATAGTGTTTGTATCGTTCTGAGGAGAGGCAGCACTAAAGCTTGCCCTGGTGGGCATGAGAAAAGGTACGTCCTGAATTTTAGCCTTTAGGTGATGCAAAGCGAAGGAAGCTGTCTTCTCTAATGAATCAAAGCCCTTGCCTTCTGACCCTATGGAGTAGAAGAGTTTTTCCTTTTGTTTTTTTTTCCCCTCTGCCTTTTTGGGGAGTGTAAATGTGAGTAAGAAAACAGTTGTTACTAATGCTACTCTAATAAATCTATTATTATGAATTTTTTTTAATTCCTGAGCAAAGAGTGGATGATGCCAGCTGCTCTGGTATGTGTAGAGTGTGGTTTAGGATACTTAAATGTGGCAACCAGACTTTAAGTCGTTCTATGACTGCTGGAGAAGTAATTTTACACCTGATATTTAAGGTAATCTGTCTACATCGTGCATGTCATCTTTCTCCCCTGTGTATTTTACTGCCTAGGAGAGCTCATGTGCCTGTGTCAGTAAAGTGCTGTGAGTTATGTTTTGTCTGATACACCTTTTTAAAATGTGCAGCTATTGCATGAGGGGACAGGGATGGTGGGTGACATGAGCAGCACTGCAGGTGCTGACTGATGCTCTTCAGGTCTCCCATAATAAACTGTGCTGGTAAAGCTACACCTGCTGCCCAAAAACCTAGGCCATGCCAACCCAATGCATGATCCCAGGAAGAAATTCTTCCCTGGGAGGGTGATGAGACCCCAGAGAAGCTGTTGATTCTCCATCCCTGGAAGTGTTCAAGGCCAGGTTGGCCAGGGCTTGGAGCAATCTGGTCTAGTGGAAGGTGTCCCTGCCCATGGCAAGGGATGGAATTGGATAAACTTTAAGGTCCCTTCTACCCAAACCATTCTGTGACCCTGTCGTAAGCATTCCATGAATGCAATAAGAGAGTTTGTATAAGACTAAGAGAGTTTGTAATAACTTCTGAAGTAAAGGTGATGGTGATTGTTTTATTTTGTATGCAGGGACCTAGACTGCCATCTATTAAAACATCCATTAAGAATCAGGTCAGTGCATGAAAGCTGTTAAATGTGGACTTGGTGTCTGGCTGCAGTGTCTTCCACAGATGAGCAATGTTTGGACCATCATTTTTATCAAGATTTGTTTTTGTCTCTGCTGTTAAGTATAAAATTGCAGTGGCCAGTGTTAAATTTCAGAATTTACATGATGAATCAGGAATTTTAAGCCCCTCTTTGTAGGAAAGATGAGTCTGACACACCTTGATGATTGTTTTCTGTAGATATATATTTTCCCTTTGGCTATTTGACTCAAGTTGGTGGAGAATCGCTCTGCAGTTATAGATCCTGTGATTCAGGAGTTAAATTTACAGACTGCAGCCTAGTGAATCACAGGTTCTCGATGTGCACGTATCTTTCCTATGCACTTGCAAAATCTGAAGTCATGAGGCTCCAAAGGAAAAGTTCAGAGAAAAAAAAGTTTCTGTTCCTTCTTTCTAAATGTCCTGGATGCTGCCATGCAACTTCCCTTGAAATAGACCTCATGGTCTTGTATTTTGGTGTGGCTGCTTTGTAACAACCTTGTTTTTGCAGAGGGTCGGCACATGTGACTTGCAGGATGCCCACAGGGGTTTGGAAGAGAAGATGCACAGAGCTTTCTGCGCTGTGTTGGGAGAGTTGTGGGAAATGCGTTCCCTGCTAAGGTGTCAGACCCCAGGAAAGGGCATCCGGATCCTTTCAGCATCATCTTTCTGAGGACTTCCAGCAAGGAACATGCCTAGGCCCTTGAGGATAACTAGATGTCTAACAATGTAGGTACATGCCAGATGGGATTTTTGAAATTTCACAGGTTTTGGCTGTAGAAAAACACTTGCTCTTAAGTGTCCATCTGGGATTCACCCCTTGAAATCCAAAACTCAGACCTAGGTTCTACATTCTGCTGCCACCTAACTTTTGGATAGACCTTAAACTCCTTAGATACAAAGTGTGTGTCGATAAACTGTAAGTGCTTCTGAGAACTCCAGAATTGCTCAAGCACAGCGGACAACACCAAGCAGAGCTTCCCCTGCCTCCCTCTGTTGTGCCAGCCGGGCTGGACTTCTCGGAAACCATGAGTAGGGTGAAGGGAAGCAGATGGAGGAGTGCAGGGAGGTTCAGCCCCTTCCTTCTGAAGCCCTTCCCTTTCTGGTGTATCCGCTCCGTGGGGAAGGACGTGCCTGTAAACACATAGGTTTGGAAAATCTTGTGATAGCCCAGCGTCCGTGAAGAAGGAAAGCCCATTTCTGCCCCAAGTGATGCCTTATTTGAATACTTGTAGGAATCCACACAGGGTGTTCAGTGCACGTTGAGCAGAGACGGCAGCACTCGAGGCACCAGCTCCTGTCTCTCCAGTGGGAAGCAGCTGTTACTACCTTTTATAAAACAAAGTGTCTGATGTATTTGCAGACAGAATTCGTGAAGACATAAAAGTGAGATCTGTCTGATGTCAGCTTTCACAGTTGCAGCTCTTGGTGTGGTCTGACCTCCTGAAGACCCAGTTTTTTCCACACATTTCCTCTTATTTACAGTAGTGTGCTGACACTTAGGTGGGGATGGAGACCTAGGGAAAGGAAATGGAGGTTAGACTGACAAAAAAAGTCATAAGAGATTTGGCTCCTCAAATTTAAGTTTTTCCTGTTGTGTTTTATTTTTTATCACAACTCTTCCTTTGTTAAGATGAAACAAGAAGACCTCAATTGACAAAATTAGGGAATGGAGAATTGCAGGCACATGAGGCAGTCAAGTTCATGTCATGTTCTTTCTTTGGATTCCAGTGGAAGTATAAGCTCACCTATATGTGGAATTAGTTTGGTAGCTCTGGACAAGTGCTCCTTACAGAACAATCCTACAACATCAGAAAGTGTTTGGCTGCTGCCAATTGTTAGTGAGAGGTGAAAGAATTAGAAGAACATTTTCATAGAGCCCAATGAGGATAAAATCATATAGGGAATTTTCTGCTGTTGTAGTCTGCTCTGGGCACACACAGGGAGATTTTTTTTCTTTAATGTTCAAGGTAAGTTTCTTGATTAACAAGGAAATTCACTTAATTTAGGAGAGCTGAGGGGAGGAAGAGAAGAGATAAAAATGAGGAAGTTCTTAGTACAGTGCCAGAAAAAAAAATGTATTAACGATAATTGAAACTCACCTCCGCGAGGGCAGTGAATCATCAGAAACAGCCTGTGGAAAACAAGGTTGTGCAACCTTGACCAGTGTGTGTCACTGACTGGTGGAATTTTTAGAAAAGCAGCAGTTTGGGCTCATCGCTGTGGTTCGTGATTGCACACACCTGTTCGGCTCGGAGGTTTTGCAACCAAATTAAAAAAAAAAAGGAAGCTGAACTTGCTGCTTCTCCTGAGCAGTGCAAAAAAGCAGAAAACCACAGCTGTTCTAGCTGTTAACAGATATCAGCAGAGCACCTCCTGTTACATAATTGAGGATAACGTTTTTGAAGCATATGGGCTGAAGGTATTGTAAACTCATTAAAGCTTGAGGTGGGAAACATTCTAGTACATTTCTAGGTTTGATGCCTTTAACAAATGTTTACAATTAAAGCTCCTATAGGCAATTTATTAAATAATAAATGAAGGGAAAGCCTGATGAAGAAGTAGAAAGTCAGGAGTTTCTGTGCAGTGCCACGTGAGTTGCAAGTGTAATTGTGCAAGGTTGCTGCCCATTGATCTGATAACTGGTCACTTTGGGTGGTTTGAGATGCAGGATGCAGTTTTACTGTCTGGTATGTAATCTGAGAGAAATACAGTTTTCAGGCACCCTTGAAATGTGTTTTTCTGGAGTTACTACCTGCTGTTCGCCAACTTCCAGCATCTGACTAAGGAAAGCAGTGGAAAATTAGATGGTTACAAAGTGGATATTGACAGCCTCTGTAGTTCCATGGATCTGATCATTCAGAGGAAGGACAGAGGTGGTTCTTGCTGTAATTGCACTTGCACTAACAGTGCACAGATGGATTTGGCCTGTTTCTGAAAGCCTCTTTGTCAAGAAAAATTAGGTAATGTGACAACACTCGGAGGCTTAACACATGGGCTATAGTGAGCATAGGTGGTTAAGGGCTGGAATCAGCAACAGATTTTGGGGATGCAGCTGCTGGGAATGTGATTTCTGATGTTCTACAGCCATTCTTATTGATTCAGGAGGCTCCACTGATCCTTGGCTGTGGATCCCTGGCTATGGGTCGAATCCAGGTCAAGTCAGTGAATGAATCTGGACAGTGTGCAGCACTGAGAGATTGGGAAATACTCGGTCCGTGAGTTTTCTTACCAATGAAGCTCTACCAGCTGAAGCCAAAGAACATGGTCTTGGTTTCTGCAGAAGTCATGAAGTTTACCAGGCCATAGCAACTTCTGGTATCATTTCTATTTTCCTAATGCACATTCATAAGTGATCAAGCATTTACAAGGAAGTAGATAACATTCTGCAATTTCCAGGGACTGTTGTCTCTCCAGACGAGGCTGCAGGCAAGATTTCATCCGCTCTGTGTCCTCACAGATCTATTCCTGTGTGGTCCTACAGGGCCTTGAGACCACATGGAGAGGGGAAGAAATGTGACTAAGCCAACAGAGTGCCCTGTGATGGGTTAATGCAAATCCAAGTCTATCTGTCACCCCGTGCCCTATTCTCCTCCCATGACACCACACAGTGCTTAAAATCCATTGTCCTGGTTTGCTTTCAATGGCAGAGGAAATTTAATTTGTTTAATCTGTATTTCATTTGGTTGGCATCAAAGTGACAAGAGGGCTATTGGCTGGCACAATGCACGTTGTATGAAAAACATGTTCTTGATTTATTAAGGACCAAGTTCTTCTTTTATGACTAAGGCTTGGCTTAAGGCTTGGCTTGTTGCTGCCTGGCTGGCATGTTCCCACAGCATGAGATGTGAGGATATCCTAAAGAACCATTGTCTGGTCCTCTTAAATAAAACACACGCTTGTTAATGAACATCATGATGATTTTGCAGCTATAGCTCCAAAAATTGTAACTTAAACAGCAGGCATAAAAAAAGAGACACAAGTCTAGGATCTGACATCCTCTCATAACTGATCCAAATTTTGCTGAGCCCAGAATTTCATCCTTGTTGTTCCGAGGAATATCAGAGCAGGACCTGGCCCTCAGGTGCAGACTGCTTGCTTCCACAGGTGATCCAGAGGGAGTGGGATGTTTTCTGTTCTGTTTGGGCTACGTAAAACTCGGCTATATTTGTCCAATAGCACATGGAAACTGGAGACCTACTTTCCATCTCTCTGGGTTTTTGCCAAATCCTTAACATGATTAACAATTTTATTTTTTTTTTAATGCAATCAGATACTCTTTAGAAACAGGAATGTGTTTGAAGGCTCTCCATACTGGAGAACTTATGTGAAGATATCTTTTTTCCTTTTTTTTCCCCCCAACTTTCCCTACAGTTAAGATTTTAAAATTGCACATTGCATACTATTGCTCTTCAAACTATCTGGGAAGTACTGTGTTTTGGAGAAAGAAGTGGGAAGTTATTGGCTTTGTTAGGGACTTACTAATTATTCAACTTGCTTACGTTGAGGCAATACCCATTTTGCTCTAAATGCACAGAATATTTGAACTGGGTTCAAGTTATTCATCAGGGTTTTTTCTCTGCATGAATTTCAGATCTCTAACTTCAGTGCAATTAGAGGTTAACCTGATCCTTTTGTTTTAATACCCATCCAAAGCAATACAGCGCAGCTCTTTGCAAAGCCAGTAGAAAAAAAAACACAATGCAAATAATATTCTGATTGCTTTGGTAAATCTCTGGTATTCATAACAATTGAGTATATCAAGTTCATATGTGGCATTAATTACACTGCAGCATTATGGATCAAGAGCAGCTGAAAAAGAAGGATTTGCTGGGGTGATAGATAATCTATGGAATATTTGTGAAAACTTGGCCACGTGTGCCTAGAGTTTTGTACATTGTCTGAACTCTGGTATGATTAAAGCTGCAGAAACAGATTTCCCGGAGAAGATCCTTACAGAGTTGATCTGATTGCTCATGCCCTTTAGGACCATGTTCCCCAGTTTGTCTTGTTCCCAAATTCTTGGTGGTGCAGGGGTTGTTTGTGTTTTATTTCAGCTTGTTTTGTTTATCCACAGGGCGAGGTGGGGGATGTTAAACATTCTTTGTTTTGTTGTAGCTTGATGTGCAGTGCTTTAATCAAGGTGTCTCCCTTACACGCTATATTCCCATCAGCACGGGTAACTCTAGGACACAAATTTATTCTGGAAGAGAGTAATAAAAATGAATGTTGTCAGTGTCTGTGGAAAATGAGCACTGGATCTCCAGCTAATCAGGTTATTTCGGGCTAGTTAAGCATATTTCTGATTCCAAATTTGTTTGCATTCGTTAATGTATTTCAGTCTAAGATGCTCTGTGTGATGCTTTCATGATGTTGGAGAGTTTTGGAATGGGATATTTGACCTGTTCTGCAAAGAATGCATCTGTTCACTAAATCAAATTAGAAAATGCTTAATCTGTAATTTTTACTATACCAAGACATGAAGGAAAGGAGAGGGTTTTACTGGCAATGGAAAAACCATGAAAATTTTTAGCCTTATGTAAATATGAAGAATAACTCTACATGGAGTTTTTTATTAGTGGAATAGTCCTCCCTTCATTAAAACACTTTACTAGAAAGGCAGAGGGCAAAATTTGCTAGGCATTTTAATTATCCCAAGTTTTCTGTGCAAGCTCTCATCTTGTGGCGTGGGTGTTTTCTTTAATTACCTCCCAAATACCTGTAAGGTTTGAAAGTGGTGAAACTCCCTGTAGGGTTACAGAAATCCATTCCAGCCTCACCTTTGCAAGTGAAAGGTCAGTGCAAAAACACTGACTTTTCATGCATGCCATAACTGAGACTTTTGCCTCGTTGTTTCTGTTTCTTGCTTTGGAACCAACTCATCCACTTGCGCTTCCCAGACTTCCAGAGCACTCCTGCTTATGTGAGGGACACTCAGGTAAAATATTTATTATTATAAGTTACCCCAGTGAGGTATAGTCACAACAGATAAAAACTGTGTGTGTCACTTTTCCAGCAAAAGCCAAGGGCAGAGAGGAATTAATGATTTTGGAAAATTAAATTGCAAATATCAGCTCTCCACAATAAAGAAAAGCTTAGCCCTTATTTTTCAGGTACATTATTTTTTTTCCAGGCTATAAAAAGGAGCAACTGTGTTTGTTTTCTTGAAAAATACTTCAAACCCTTTGTTGAAAGACACTCTTTAATAGTGAAATACTGGCAACTCCTGAAAATTCAGGGCTGTGGGAGAGTTGCTGCCCGTTATTTGGCTAATCTGGGCACACTGTCACACTGTTCTTTTAATAGGTGTGTTTGTGAAACCAGAACAAGGCTTGCGTGATCACTGGTGATGATATATGATACCCAGTTTCACAGCAAACTGTGACAGTAAGGGACTGAAACAATTTTTTCCTAAGTTATACTGAGATTCTCACGAATCATCCTTTTGTCTGTCCCCAAAACGTGGGTGCCACTGCCTCAGTGCCGAACACTGCTGCGACTGTGTAGTCTCTGTTTCTCTATGAGAAGACAGAAACCATCTGGTCTGAAACACAGCCCCCTTTGAAAATACATATCCCATTATGTTAGCTCTGAAGCAGCCTGAGCAGCTCTGCCTCTGAAGAGGAGATGGTGTCTTAACATGTAGAAAACTTTTTTCTCTAAATCATTTCTTTCTCCTTCTACCAGGGGTATGGGGAGAAATGCCGAGAATATCCTTAATTATTATGACTTTATCCTGAATCTGTCTTGCCAATGAAATTGCTCTCACAGAGATCATGCTTGCAGGATGACTTATTCCCTTGTCTTCCAGTGGGGTGTGGTGGGTCCCTGGTGATGCCCTGGGGACTGTGGTTCTGTGTGCTGGGGGACAACCCCATCCTTTTCCAACCTCCAGCATGGCCCTTTTGTCCTCTTGTCAGTGCCGGGCAGCTCAGGCACACGAGGGCAGCAGGCTGTGTGCCTCAGGCCACCTGTACGCTCTTCCTCTTTCTCCCCATCCTCCTCCCCCCGTAGCTCATGAGCTCCTCGTTGCTCGTGTCCCTTTGCCTCTCTTATCAGAAAAGTCACTGTGCTGCAAGGGACCTGGCCTGGGCACCTTCCTCAGCCCTGTGCTTTGAGAAAAGGTCAAACAGGCAACTAATCTGATTTGGGCTCTATTCAGCACTCACAGCTCCTTCTGCCAGGAGAGGAGGGGGTGAGGCGGGTGGAGGGAGAAGTTCCATGGACCCCATGTGATGCTGCAGCAAACCCGGGGCTCTCTGGCTGGGAAATGTTCACTTCTGATTACAGCAGCGAGGACAGAATTAGATTTACTTTTTTTTTTCTCTGCTTCTTTTTTTTCCTGGCTGGTATTCATGGGACTAGCAAGTTACGGTGGTTTAAAAAAAAAATAATAATAACCCCCTAATGTTCTATAACTCCTCTCTTGCAAGATAGAGACACAAATGGCTGTGCAAAGGTTGCTAAATGCAAATTTAGCGTTATAATTAGGTCTTCACTATTGTTTTCCACTTTTAAAAAAGCCTAGGGTTTGGGGGTTTTTTTAAACTTATTTGCCTTTTTTCTCCAAAGGTGCAGGTTTTGCTTAGCTTCCGCAATAGCTCTTCTGATGACAGCAGGTCTGTGAGTTTAGTTTGATAAACTGGCTGCTCTACTGCTTGGGAAGCCGATGTTCTCAGCTGTGCAGAGCTTTAAAAAAAACCCTCACAACCCAACAAGCACAACAACTTAAACCCCTCATTTTGAGCCCTTCATTTGGTTATGACAGGCAGCACTCGTGGTTCTTCCCTCTGAGGATGTGAAGTGCAGGCAGCCAGGAACGTATGCGAGGTAACCATTGCGTTTAAGTCAACACAGGAACACGCCAGGAATGTTGCTGATGCTTTAAGAATGCACCTAATTAATTTAAAAGTAGCTCTGTGGGTATTATTCTCTAACCTAACCCTGAAAGCAATTGCTATTTTCTTTTTAGAGAAGGTAAAAACAAAGCAGAGCTGCTCTGTTTAGGTGGGAGAGCTGCCTGGTTTTCAGGGCAGGTAAGGTAGATTAATAACAGGCCACTCATAAGAAGGTTTCAGATCTCACTGTCAGAGGGTAATAATTAATGATCAAATGTTAATGGAGATGCTGGGCTGTTGATGCCATTAATTCAGCTCAGTGGAGCCAGTCCTGCCCAGGACCTGCCACAGCTGTCACTGCATTCGCTTAATTATTCCAGCGCCTTCAGGCTCTTTTTCCCTTTCTCCTGCTAACTGCAGGACAGTATGTTTCCACTGAAGCAGAATTATGAAGAACGCCCTGATTCCCGGGCACTGCCTGGCCGGCTCCACACGCAGACCTACAGGCAACAGAGGCGACCACAAAGTTAAACAAATAACCTCTCTCTGCCCCTCCACAAAGTCACTTTTTCTTTTTTTTTTTTTATTTTTCAGAAATAATAGTATGATTAAAAATAGCTGGGAAGAGCTCAGGACGGGAGGGTGGCGGGGCTGGGGGTGCCTCAGCATCGTGGACTGGGTGCATCTCTGGAATCACGGGTGCTTTGCTGGCCTGGGGGTTTGGAAGAGCTGGTCCATACTGGCAGTTCATTTATAGATTTCTACACACTAGTAGGGACTTCCTACTAGTAGGGACTTCCTACTAGCCAGTTTACACCAGCTAGTAAATTCGTAATTCCTACCAGTTTAGAATTCCTACCTGCTAGAAGGCATCTTAGATTTTACCAAAGACTGTTATAGTGAAGCATGAACCAGTTCTTGGCTGAAAGTGAATGTTAATAGAGCAAGACTAACTAAATTCCAGCAAAGTCCCAAAATCTGGAGAGTAGTAATGCTTAGAGCAGCAGTCCAGGGAAGAGGATCTTGGACTAGGGGTGAAAAATTTATTGGTTAAAAGGATATTTCTGTCAGATTTGAGGATGGAGAAATGGGAGTTTTCAGTGTTTAGCTCTGTACAGTCCTGCTAAAACTTGAGAAAAAATCCTAATCCGACTTTGCAAGCAATTTTTCAAACTTTCTTTTTACTGTCTTGCCTCTTTTTCTGATGCAAAACCCCCTAATATTTCTCCCCATTCTTCTTAAAGAGCATGCTAATTATTTTAATTGCCCTGCCTGTGCCACCTCCCTAAAAAAAAAAAAACACCAAAACAAAAACCCCACAATTCCCCCCCAAAAATACAGAAAGATTTTTTTCATTTAATTTCCAATTCTGAGGAGTGCTGCATTTTAAAACCAGTCCAGTGTGTCTTGAGCTGCAAGGCTGGAATGCTTCTTGACTCGCTTCCAAACTGAAGTGCTTAAAAAAATGTGAAGCACTACAACAATTTTAAATCACTCTATACACTGCACATGGTGATTTAAAATAATTGAAGCTCTTCAAATTTTTATATGCCCTTGAATTTGGAAGTGATCAAGGTTCTGAGCATGTGCAATACACAATGATTTAAAATTATTAGAGCTCTTCAAATTTATCATAAGTGTTTCAGCTTGAAAGTGATAGGGAATCTGGACTTCAGCGGTGTAAAGTGATTTAAAATTATCAGAGCACTACAGATGTTTTATAGGTGCTTTAATTTGGAACTGATCTCAGTTCTGGACTATACCAATATATAGCGTATTACTTTTAAAATCACTGAAGCAGTTTCATATTTTTCCAAACCGGTTTTCTTAAAGTCAAACACCTTTGATAATTTTAAAACACATTATGTTGCAAGTGGCACCCTTTTAACAGAATATTTTACGCTCTGTAATGGTAGCAGGAGTGATTGCAGTTGGGCTGCAATTTGCCTCTGTGACTCTTTTTATAAGAGATCAAAGGTTCACACACGGATGCTTGTGGCTTCACCTTCCCAACACAGCCTCTGTGGAAGTGGTGCAAACCTGGCGCTGGAGATCCACACAGAACTTGTGCCCACAACCCAGAGAACACAGGTTCTGTTCTCATGTGTGTAAATTAGGTCATAGCAAGTGCAAATGGGTTTTTAACTACGGAGTTACCCAGGTTGGGGGTGTAGATACCCACCTGCTGCAGGTTTTACTGGGATGATTCTGGTGTGTTTCTTGCTGGTTTCTTCTTGAATGTCTTAGGAGGCTTAGGAAAAGAAGATAAAATAGTCTAAAATCTGAAATACAGAAAAAGGACCTTTTCTGAAGGATTATTGCGGAATTCATAGAATCATAAAATCAGAGACTGGTTTGAGTTGGAAGGAACCTTAAAGATCTGCTTGTTCCACTCACCCTGTCATAGACAGGGACATCTCCCACTAGGCTTGGTTGCTCCAAACCCCATCCAGCCTGGTCTTGGACATTTCCTGGGATAGGGCAGCCACAGCTCCTTTGGGCAGCAATTCAGTTCAAGTTCAGTTCAGCAATTCAGAGATCAAGGAGTGTGGACTACACTACTACCTACAAGCTTAGATAATTACATAAACTTACATAAGCTTATTCTTTCCAAGTAAAAATACCATGTAAGTTATATTTAAAGTAGCATTTGAAGCTGTAAGTGTATGATTTGATTGTTTGGAAGTATATATTTAGATGTTCCCTAATGTTTGGTCCTGAGGTTTTTGTGTAAAGCTTTTGTATCACTTTTAGCCATTTTTACACCAGAGCTAAGTCCTTGGTGCTGGGAAGATAGGCGAGTGCTTCATGGCAGCCCCCTTTTCCTCTGGGATAGCTGTTGGCAGCATTTCTCAAGATGTTTTTGTTGTGAGAGCTATGAAGGAGCCTTGCTTGCTGAAGATGAAATAGATGTTTCTGGAAACTTGAGGTTTAGGGCAGTGAGTCAGGGACTGAGTCAGGGACTAAATCAGTGATCGCTCACTTCAGCATGGTGAATGCTCACTGAGTGGGCATTGTCCTCCTTTTCCTGCTTATCAAAGAATATTTTCACCTAAGGCTATGCTCACAGAGGTAAAATCTCAGGGTGTTTTTTTCTTTTTCCACTGACTTCTCATTCTTGGCAAATATTTTAGTTTTGATTAAAGGGGAAGGAAAAAGAATCGAGTAAATGAAAATTAACTTACACACTCACAGAAAAGAACAACCTCCATTTGAATTAAAAATTTCTAACACAGAGGAGTCATTTGACCTGTGCTCTACTTCTCTGACTCTCCAAGTCACTGTGAGAGTAGAAATTTAACAGGATTAGGAATAAAAGATTCTAATAATAGCAAGTATTTTACATTTAGGATTATGATGGAAGATACCATCATTAACCTTAGCCCTAGGACTTGTTCTAACACCATTAACATCCTGACCTAGAGCTTAACACCATGCTATTTTCCTGGGTTGGCGAAATACTTGGCTTTGTCTTAAATTTTCTTTTTCTTTTTTTTTTTTTTTCTTATTACAAAAAGCAAGTCGAACAGTTTGTGTTTGTTTAATGTTTTAAGGTCTTTCTCTTTTGATGTTTCTCCTTTGGGATAAGAAGCTTATGATGAGAAGGGGGGAACAGTAGTCATCGTTTTCAGGTTTAGGCGAGGGATATTTAAATGCGGGAGGTTTAGTTAGGTGGCCTATTTCTGCTGCAGATCAATGGTGTTGAGGGCTTGACTGCCCTTTGTACTTGGAAAATCTCCTGCTAGATGTGTGAAGTCAGGAACAAAAAGCCATACATGGACAGCAAAGCAACTTGCTTTATATTAAAATAGGCTCTCTGAATTTTGTTCCCAAAAGGGCTGGTTTGGGGTTGACAAACTACAGGTTTTGGAGCCAAGCCAGTGTTTCGAGTGGGGTATACTCCAGTTCTGGTTTTTGCTTAATTTGGGGGATAAAAGCTGAGCCCAGACTCAGAGTCCATCTGCTTTGGTGCTAGAGCCTCTGTCTGCGTTTAAGGGGTAGGAAAGCTGAGGAGGTGGATGTGTATGTGTGGGGTCTGTGTGAAGGGCAGTGGGGAAGCCATAGCTGGGTAAAGCAGTGCATTCAACACCGATTTCTGCAGTATTCCTCACACAGCACTTCTGATAGAAATATATTTTAACATCGGTTGTGTCATTTGGGACGAGTAGATAAAGCAAACCATTTAAGAGAAGGCTGTGTAATTTATGCTCTGTCAATATTTCAGCTTTTCAAACCAGCAAATTTAAGAATTTTTTTCACAGCGTTCACTGATATCAAGAAAATTTAAGTCCTGGTGACCCTCTTGTGCTTTTCCGCTGATTACTGGGTTTGCCATGACAGAACTTACGTCTCTTTCTGTAGGAAGGAGTTAGGACTTCTTGGATGGCACCAAGTGCCAAGATTTTATTCCCATGTGGTGTGACAGAGCAGCAGAGTGTCCTCTCTTCCTCATCTCTGGTAAGCAGCAGCTCAGAGATAAAAGTCACTCTCACAAGTTAAACCATCACACCCAATACACTCAGTTTTGTCCCATGTCACCTGATGTGGGCCATGTTCACAACTGCTTGATTCAATCTGACTCAGCTTGTGTTTGGAGCAGTATGAGTTCACCCAAGTTAAGAACCCAGCTCTGCACAGCATCCTTCTCTCAGTCTCTAGGAATTGCTACAAAGATTTTTGTTAACCTCGAAATTACTGGCCACAAACTTTGGTCTTGTTTTTTGTTGATGTTGACTCACTTCTTCCCACCTTGTGAGTACAGTGATGATGGGCAGTGGAGCAGAATAATTACTGTTCAGGCACGTAATGCTGTGAATAATTTGTACTTTAAACTAGATCCTGCATAGGGAGGATATAAAAGGAATTTTAATACACAAATCATCTTTAATGGATATTGTCAAAAAATAGTGAGAACTCAACTCCTCCCCCATATTCCTATTCCATTTGCAAAGTGTGTGAGAAATTACAGTCTTAATAAACACAGAAAAGTGACAAATTGTTGCAGCATGAAGTGAACGATGATATATGGATACCACAAATCCTTAATTAGGTGGGTTTTATTTAAAGTTGACATAACTTACATTTTTCTAATTAATTTTTTACCTGTTCAAGGAACTTGATCACTTTTCCAGTTGAAAGGACATGTTACTTGGCCATTACTTTTTTTTTTTTAACGAAAAGAGAGTGAGTTCTAAAATAATATGAGGTACATTATTTTTTATATGCAGTGGTAACAGATTTGCACTTTTAATTTGACTGTGTTAAATGTTATGGAAGAAGCAGGTCACATGAGGGTGAGCTGTCTTTATTGTTATCCTAATACGTTTAAAGGGAGACATTCAAGCCATACTAATTTGTGTGATAATAACACCCTCATCTGGGCGGTCCCAAGCCGAGGAAATCACTTCATCTCATTCAGCCTTTTGCTGAGTTATATTACATGTATTACCATGCATTAGCAGGCTATGTAAATTTGCTGTCCTTTGAATGACAGCTTATTGTGGTGGCGCCTCATAGGTAGAGCCGTGCAGGCATCTTAAAGCAGGTTTTCCTCTTCAAAATATGTATCTTTTTTGAATTCTAGAAATGGAAAATAATTATTTGAAAATGGCAATTCTTCCTCTTGGCAGGAAAGCTGTCAGTTTCTCTTCAGAGGGCTCCAAAGGTCTGTGACAATCTGTTTGGTTTTCCAGCTTGAGCTCTGTTTCGAGTTAGTCTGAGTTGTAGATCATGTGTGGTGGTCTGGCTTCTGTGAGTGAAGGGAATTGGTTAAGTGAGGAAATCCAGTCACTGGAGCCATTTTGGCCCAGTCTCTGCGTGATGAAGGTGTACGTTCTCATGCACGGCTCCGTCCTTGCGAGCGTGTGCTCATGGTGAACATGAAGTCAAGCCACTGAAGTTTCCCTGGAAAGTCCATCTGAGTGAGGCTTTTGCCAGGTGCTGCTTCCTAATGTGTGTGGGGGGAAATGGTGCAATGGTAATGGGCAGAATGTTGGTTCTTCTACTTGGGTGACTGGAGGGGATATCTGCCCAGAAATACCTGTAATCCAGTTAATTGTGGAAGCCTTGGAAATCTACTACAGCTGTTGTATTTCTGATAAAACATTTCCACCTGACTTAGTAGGGCTTGTTCATAAAATGAATTATCATGAGATGAAGATATTTTACTTGGTTTGTGAAGTTTTTGATGTTTAAACAAACTAAACATACTCTCCCAGGGAAGGTGCAGTGTCTGAAAAATTGTATTTATATATAAAAATGATAAACCCAAGTCAAGAAACATGGATCTTTGGATGAACTTCCTAGGAGGTGCTATGATCTGGTTGTAGGAAGCATCTTCATTGTCTGTTACATTTTTTTATAATGAAGATAGTGAGGCCCTGGCACAGGGTGCCCAGTGAAGCTGTGGCTGCTCCTGGATCCCTTGAAGTGTCTAAGGCCAGGTTGGATGGGATTTGGAGCACCTCAGGGTAGTGGAAGGTGTCCTTGCCCATGGCGGGGGGGTGGAACTGGATGGGCTTTGATGTCCCTTCCAAACCCATTGGAAAGCATTTTAGGATCCTATGAAGTGGTAGATTTTGAAGGCCCTGTGGTGCACAAGGAACTGCTCCATCACTCTGGGCAGCAACACCGATGTAGTGGGGCTTCTCAGGGACAGAAGCTTCTGCCCACACAGCAGCAAATCCAAGTTTCCTTTCCAAAAGGAACATTCTAAGCTTTTCCTGTTTTAGTTTTTATTTTTTTTTTAAATAATGGAACAAAATTTGTTGTCTCACAAGTGCCCAGCCCAAGTGTGCAAGTGCAGAAGAAGCAGAGAATAAGGGAGTTGTGCCCTGCTTTACTCTGCTGGGTCTCATGGGTTTCACAGCTCTGTCTGGCTCCTCTGTGTATGTGTGTGTTGTAGCAAAAAGTCTACGAACAAGCTATGGATGGAGCATTTGCCTCTTGAATTTTTGTGCTTTTGTTGATTTGTCACATAAATGTTATATAAATGTAGCTTTCTATGTGTTAATATTACATACTGTTGAGGTGCTTGCAGTCCCCTCAGCATTCAGAAGGACTATTTAAAAATTAACTACAAAGCAGGTTCCACCATTTTATGGCATTACCTGGTTTAACGTGAGCACATGAATTATTAACTGTCTGTCTTGTTAAGTACCAGATCAGTGCCTTTTGCTGTAGATGGGGAGAAAAAAGCATGCAGTGTAGGAGTACTCTGTAAAGCAGTAGTAAAATAAAATAATATTTAAAATAACGAGCTCAGAAAGTGAACATTGCCAAGGTGCTCATCAAACAGAAGTCATGGAAGTTTGCATGTTTCCAAAGTTATTTGGATGATGAGAAATTTGAGCTGAATAATTTACGTAGAGCAAATGCTCTGAAGGTCTGTGAACTGTTATTTCTGACCGATCTGTAGAAATCATTTAATCCCAGCATGGTCCATTGGCAGTGGTTAGAACTGCCTGTGCAAACATCTACGGAGCTCATCACATCAACTCCCTCACACAGAGGTGAGGGGCTCAGCTCTCCCATCAGATGCTTCCTGGAAAACAGAGATCTATCTCTATTCCAAGGAAAGCATTCTCCTTTAAAATCTACAAGGTGAAGCTGTCTCTTTATTTTTTTTTTTATTGTCGCTCACTTTGTTGTAGCAGAAATCAGCCTGAAAATAAAGAAACAAAAGAATCTGTTTATAACTAGATTACTTCTTAGGTTCAAATTGTCTCCATATCATGAATGAGTGTAGGTCTGTCACAAAACTACTGCAGTCCAGTACTGGAGGTGGGGAAGTCCAGTGGTTTATGACTGGCAAAGTCCTTGATATGTACTGGAAAACACTGGGCATTTCTACTTTTCTCATGGTACTTGGAAATAGAGGAACCGGGGGGATGGTAAGTTTCTGCTTTCTGAAAATGAAGTGCCAGCACCATTCCAGGAAGCCAAATATGCTTTTAAGGCTTTGAGGAGGCTGAGTTAAAAAGTCACGTCTCTACATGGTGGTATTGGTACATCTGACCTGAGCAAATATTAACTAAAGAGCTGCTGGAGTAGTGGAGTTCAGAGGTAAATGAAAAGTGTTCCTGGAGGGTCATTCCCTGCCACTCCTCAGTTCAGCCACTGTGCTTTTCCTTTATCTTCTGCTCACCAAGCACTTGCACTGAGCAGTGCCTGTGCACACAAACTCCTGGTGAATTGATGCTCCCCCTGCCCTCTATATTACTTACTTGGGTTTATTTCTTGTCATACCATCACTTCTCTTCACCCCACCCTTCCCTTTTTTTTCTCATTATTTTTAATTATTTTAAGATTTCCTTAGAATGTCATCTCTGTCAGAAATGGTCACTTCTTCTTCCTGTACCATTTAGAAATCACATGGAGACAAAAATTTGCAATATTTGCTGATCAGCTACCTGGGAGATGGAGGGCAGCTGTTTTCTCTCGGTGAAAGGCAGAAAAAGAGTGAGGTCAAAGTATTAACTCCTTTCTTGATTATATATATATATGATATTTGTTGTGATTTTTTTTAAATGTGTTTTTTGTTGTTAAGTTTTGGGTCTTTTTTCCCTTCAAGCTTTTTCCCTGTTCTAACCCATGATTTTCTTGTGGAGAAGATTCATTTTTCTTTTTCTTTAATTATTCTTGACCTATGGCTCATGAATGGGGCTCCTGATTGTCCAGCTGATTTTAAACCTTTGTGAATGTGGAGCAATACTTTGTTCTCAGTGATCTGGATTAAACAAGGCCATTCTCTAGCCTCACATGAAGTTCTGTGTTTAAATCACACCATATAAAATCTACATCTCAGCAAAATCTTCAGGCTGCAGCGGTGCACAACTGCAAACTCCCACAGAGGGCCGAAGCGTCCCACAGATTGTGGCAAATTTCCCACAAAGTCCCGCAAATTGCAACAAAATTCATGGGAAAAGAGACAGGAAATGATTTTCCCTGCCTGGAGAGAACTGTTGTAGAGGTCTGACCTGCAGGTTCTCACAAAAGTTGGAGGGGAAAAAATACATTTTTAATGTTGCACTGTGGAATATCTGTCTTTTTCCTATTTCCTACTTAGGGGGAAAGCACTAAAAATGTAGTATGTGTTTTAGATGTTTATTTTTCATTGGTGTGATACAGCCACAGGTACATGTAATAGTTTGGCAAAATCCAGGGATCCTGGATAACATGACTGCTGCTGATCACACACTCCTGTTTTACCTACAACTTGTCGACTCCCCAAAGTGGCACTACTTGAACCACTGCCATTTCAAATATTAGTAGAAAGCCACATATTCCTTCATGCTTCACTTATAAAGGGGGCATATAAATTATTTAATTGGAAGAAAGTATTGCATTAATATATTTACACTTCTAATGCATTTACAGAAACACGCTCCTCCCTAGTGAGAATAATAAAACATTGGTGTAAATTTGCACTGGAGACACAACTGTGGATTGCAAGGAGTTCTATACAGGGAAAAGCAGCCCCTTTTCATCCTCTTCTGGAAGGTGGTTGCTGCATTTTCACAGCAAGATACAGCTGCCTGCTGTACCCTTGCTGGAGCTCTGCCAGAGCCTACTTTTCCCTCAAGAAACATGTGGTTGTTATACATCCGTCTATTTTGCCTCGCTGCTCCCTTCATCTCAAGGGCAACTGCTCTCTGCAGATCACTTGTACCCTCCCAAACTGAGTTTGGGATAACGGCCCCATGGATGCCATGTGTCTTAATCTGATTGCCAATGTCAACTCAAAGGAATGCATTCCCCTAAAATTCTTCTAATTTAAGTGCACCGAGGCTTTTGCACTAGTCTGGTTAACTAGCACCCAGGCTTGTGATCTGCTTAGGCTTATGTTTCACAGGTACAGCTAGAATTCTGAAGTATTTTAAACCATATGCCTGTTTGCCTCAAAGAAGAGGCTCTGTTTTTTAAATTTCATTTAATCCTTTCTGGTTTTACACTTTAAGGCAATGGATTCTCAGCTGCTGCAAAAGCATTGAAATTAGAGTCCAGATTAACCACAGACTTCAAGAATAGTATCAACGCTGAAAGTGGTTTTGAATGGGATGTGGGTGTTTACTAGGAATGTTCTGCTGCACAAATCCCACTCCTGGGTTGGATAGGGACTGAGTTAATAAAAGAGTGAGCCAAAAGGATCAGGGAATACTGTAGGCTCATGTGTATCCAGTGCCTGTGGTCACAGTTTAGCTGCCAGAACAGAAATTTAAATAGGAAATGGCCACCCCAAACAGAGGTGAGGTGTGCTGTCCATAATTTTCCATGGAGCCAGTGGAGTTACCTGGCAGGGTTATGTGAGTTTGGCCAGTGGGCAGAGCGATGCCCTTCTGATGTGCTTTCCCACCTCCCTGTGACTGCAGCTCATGGATTTCCAGAGCTAAGGATATATAAAGATATCTTTACGGATGCGTTGAGCCACTCCTGGCACAAGGCTTTGATGAAAAGGAACTGGTATATCTGTCTCATCAGGAAATGTTTCTTAGATCTAGGTTAGAGGTTTGTATCAAAGTTGGGAAAGGGGAGGTTAAGGGGCAAGGTTGGCGCAGCCAGGTTTGGTGTCCTGACCCACTCCTGTGGGAATGGATCCCACCACTGTGCCCTGTGCTCTTGCTGCTGTGGGTTTGCAGAACTGCTCTGGTAGAATTTAGAGAAGGCTGTTAATTTCCTCTTATACTTTCCTCTACATTTCTTGTTTTGTTCTTTGCTTTCTTTGTGGCTAGACCTGGGCAGGTAAGTAAGGAACACACCTCAAGCATGTTGCTGGCTGCAGGAAAATCACTCCACCTTTAATTCATATGTTAGGTAGAATAAACTCATCTTCCAGACTGAACTCCATCTTTCTCTTTTCTAAGTCAGTGCTTATGAGAAACCAAGAAAAACCTTCTCTGAGTGTGGATTCATGCTGAGAGTCAGAGACCACAGACCTTCTCCTGCTGCCCTGACCTAGACTTGTGTTGTTGATCAAGCCCTGAGCAACCTGGTCTAGCAGAAGGTATACCTGCCCATGGCAGGAGATTGGAATGAGATGATCTTAAAACCCCTTCCGAACCAAGTCTTTCTATGATTCTGTGAAAGTGCATCCATGTTAATACTTAAACTCTGAGGGGGCTTGCCAACAGCTCTTGGCAATCTTTTTGCTCATGTTATTTTGATCACACCCATATAGCACCAAAAAGTACGTACATTAACTAAAAATATTAACGAAACTCTAAAAAAACCTAAAACAAATTAAGCCAGGCAAATCCTCTCTCTCAAGCCTGAAGTTCAGAGGAAACATTTCTGATGCTTTCCTTTTAATAGAATAAAGATGTGCACTAAAGTGCAGCTGGGTTTATGACAGAACGACCCTCTGTCCATTTACTGTTTCTAGGAGAGTAGCAGCCTTCAGCACGCTCTTCCCAGCTTCCTGAAAGGTGTTGCAGCTCTGCCTCAGAGGTCTTGTATCCAGGATAGCAGTGATTTACCTTATCTACTTGAAGCTGAGCTACCCTTTAGTATACTGCTCCTTCACTTAGTCAGCTCGATGGGTGCCAGATATTGTTCTCCTGCAGGAAGTTCTTCCTGGAATTCTGCAGCAAACCAAAGGCTGAGACAGTGGGAAAATGAAAATAAGGTCAACTCTCCCTTAGGACTAGAGAGCAGAAGAAATACACTGACACCATTTGAGACCTCCTTCCCAGAAAAATAGAAGCCACAAATACAGCCAGATTACACAAACTGATTCCAGTACATAATTAGTTCTTACCATTCCTTTCTTTTTCCTAAGATGAATTTCACCTAACTTGTGTTTAAAGGAAAGAGTAAATTATTTAAGTCTAGTAAAAATTTATTCTGAGATTTGTCTGATTTTAATATGTGGAAATATTAATATGTACTGGGTATTACTCAATACAATCAAGAATTTGCAAAATCAAGGGCACAGCAGATAACTTGCGTAAGGCAGAGTAGCATTATTTATTTGTGCTAAGAATTGCACTTTTAGTCCAACTTCAAATAAGCAAATATTCCTGGCAGATCTTAGCTAACACCCTCCTGGCTGTCCAGGGACAATGTGAGGCATCCCCAAGAAGTCCCATAGTTTGAGCCACGCTGAACATATATGAATCACAGGGCAAAGACATGTAAATACATTTTTAGGGTATTTATAGCTCCTTTCACTTCACTTGGCCCCAATTTCCAGAAATTATGAATCACAGTTTTTGATAAAACAGAAAATAGAAGCAGCGAGGAAAAAGAAGTCATCCGCATTTTCTAGGAATTGTTGCTGAGCATCAGTTTGTCAAACATTTCTCCTCTTCACATCTATCTTCACTTTCTCAAAGAGGGCCTGGAGAAAGCTTTGGGTCTGCTTTTTAAGATACAGAGATTACTGACAAATTGCAAACCGGTGATAAAAAACAAGATGATGAGGAGGAGGACAGGAATACTGCAGAGTTTGGGCAATAAAAGAAGACAGAGCTGAAAAGTTACCAAGGAATGTTTCAGAGAAACAAAGGATGTGGTCTTGGGGTCTCCAGAGAGCGCAGTTATTTTATTATATGCTGTTCCTATTATCACTTTTGTTGCATTCCAGGGAGATTTTCAGCAACTTAAGGAATAGATTTTGGGGCCAGCTATGTGTGCATGCAACTCCTCTTGAATTCCACTGGAGTTATTTGTGGGCAACAGAGGGTAAAACGTGGCCTTTGGTGGATGATTACTGTAGCCAGTTTGTAGTGTCAATATATCCACACAAAAACGCAAGTATCCAAAAGTGACTGCTTTAACCTCCCATTAACATGAAAGGCTCTGAAAGTGTTGGGGATGTGTTACATACATTTTTTTCCTCAGTAACTCTTGAGTTTGAGGCCCTTTCTATCCCTTATGTGTCATAATCATAACTTTTTCTTGTTATTTTTTTTCAATTCACTGGACCAGCAAGCGCACACAGTCCCTGTAAAACAGCCCTAGATCCCCTGTCAGGTACCATTTCAATTTTACGGTAAATTTCCTGTTTTATGGATTCTTTTCTGAAAAACTCCTCATGGTATTCTCCAAAGAACATGAACTTTCCTTTAAAACATAAGAAGTTGCTGTCCCGTAAATTGTATTTTGTTTTAGTCCTGAGCTTGTCTTTATTTTTGATCTCAAGGATTGTTATTGCTTCTTAAATGTTTTATTTTTATTTTGCATGCTTCTTAGTAGAGTTGTCATTTTGGAGTTTCTTAAAAACATGTACTTTATTGTGTTCACCTAATTGCTTAGATGTTCTTCAAATATGAGAAGAAAATCTTATTTACACACCCCTCCCTCTGCTGAGGTTGTAGTTAAAACACATGTACAGGATATCATAATTTGAAGTGTGCAAGGCATTTGTGTTTTAATTAAAATCTTCGAGGAGAAACTTGTTCACATGAATTACTAGCTGGATTTTTAGCGAGTTGTGTAAATGGTGACAAATTACATTTTTGTATTCAGGGAGAGTGTGGAGTTACTTGGTGAAAATCACTACATATGTTAAATCTCTTCAGTGTCTGCTATAAATATTGAAGATATGTGGATATGAAATTATATGAGCACAAACGACCCAAGAGTAATTAAAATATTTGATCTGCTTCTGTTTGCTGCAAAAAGGAAAAAAATCTGATTTTCAGACTGTCTTTAAAAGAAAAAAAAAAGTGAAAAGAGAAGTAACTTCCTCTTACAGTGTCAGTGTTTGTGGTGAAATAGGGCAGGGCAGATAAGGCTCAAAGCAATTGAGGGAAATCCTTGCAAACCCTGAAGGGCAGCACTTGATTCATACTCTGATTTCAGTGGTGAGATACCTGAGACACTTCCCCTGTAAACACATGGATTTCTCCTGGTGATATCTGTGTATATTTATTCTCTACATCTGCCTTATGTGCATATTTATTTTATGCATTTTATTTTCTGCTTTGCTGAAAATACTTAAAATTTTCCTCCTCAAGTAAGAGATACTGCTGAAGGTGGTTCTTGCAGGTGATATGCTAAAGCTTTGGGGTTGTGAAGGTCTGTGATGTCTTACTAACATGAAATAGAGCACTGGAAGACTGTTTTTTCCACCAAAAGAATGATTGCCTGTCTGTGTGTTTGGTGCAGCCAGAGAAATTAAAACTGCTGGCAAGAAAGTGGCTTTGAGAAAAGTGGAGAGTTTTTAAGTGCAGTGGAATCTGCAGAGGACACTGCATAATTATTGGTGAAGCTCTCACGCTTCGAAAAATACCCTAATATGTCTGTCTCGAGTACAAGTGTTCATCTTCAAAAATGACACCTCTATTAAATTAACTTGTTTCTGCCAGCCTCTTGTTTACTTAGGGGTGCTTTCACTGTTCCATAAAATGCCAATAATGGAGATGACTTACGTCACGTCCTTTGACATGTGCTCTTTGATGTGTTTTTATCCCATATGTACAAGCAAGCATTTAGGTCTTGTGATTAGCTCAAAAGACTTGAGTTTTGCCTTTTGCTTGCAAGTCCTTATGACCTCCAGCTTCAATGGTGCTGGATATTTTCAGAGGCAAATTGAAGGGAAAAGCAGCAGCAGGTATCTGCTTGCTTGGAATCAGTTTAGATATATAGGTGTACACGCACCTATAGGTGTAGATTTACATATATTTACAATATATAAATGTACGATCTGCTTTCAGTTTGTCTAGCAAGGTGGTTGTGATATTAAAATAGTAAATGTCCTTAAAGATTGATTTAATCCCTACAAAGCTGTTAGAGGTCTTCAGACAAGAATTTTTATCATTCCTCTTGAAGGAACTGGAGATTAGTTTCATTTCTAAGCATAAACTCAGCAAGAGTTTCCACTGGTAAACTTTTATGGGAGTTGTTCCCAGGGTTTTTGGACATCTTTAGGCAGCAAATCTCTACCACTTTAGCTCTCTCTTGAATAATTCTTACTGTGCTGAAGGGCTGTATGCCCCATGTGTGGAGTTAGCTGCATGTACATGGAAATTTACTTTACTTATAATACATTATTTTTTCTAATTTCATTCTGGTCTCTCAGCTTCTTCAGACTTGCCCTGGTCTGATGGAGTGCTTTTAGTGAGGACTGAGATTTAAGATAGTGCTTTGTCTATGCCCTAAAAACTCTTAGGTGGTGGTAGTGATATATCTTTAAATATCAAACAAAAATTCAACAAGAACAATCTTTTCCTATCCATTTAAGCAACCTCACCTTGAGGCCAACGGTGTTTGCCAAAATATGGATAATGGTTTCATGACATGGGCAGGGGAGAGAGGGCTGCAGCCTCCAGTGCACACCCTGGATGCATGTGGGGATTACAGCAAAGAACTTTTTGACTGTAGGAGGCACTGAATTAATCCCAACACCACAGGAATCTCCCCAGTTTTCTCTCTCTTTTTAACTTATTGATCAATTTGTTCTTGTGAACCTACTTAATGATTCTTGGTAAACCTACTTTGTGATTCTTTTACCTTTTGCTTCTGATACCACTGCGCTCTGTGTTTTCAGCAAGTTCTGTTTCCTTCCACTGTTTAGGAATGTTTCCCCTTGTTCAGAAGTTGTA
>VYXC01009179.1:606384-611384 GCA_013397175.1 Platysteira castanea | reverse complement strand
GGCTGTGTGCTGGGATTGTGTCTGTTTATCTGTGTGAGAAGGAGGGGGACAAGGAAAATAGGAGGGTGCACAGTGCTTGGGCTCAGAACTTGAAGACTGGAGGTGTGTTTTAGCAGGAAAAGCCACGCTGGCACCTGAGTTCCTGGATAAGGCAAGAGGATGTTGGGCCGTGGGCTTGTGGTCATCTCTGGTCACTGTTATGGGTTGCTGAATTAATGCAAAAAACTCTGGCAAAATATCAGATTATTTTTTAATTTTGTTGTCCTTTTAAAGGTTCTGGATGAACTGGGTCAGAGGCTGATTGGGTGAGTCACCGAAGAAAAATGCGTCTGAGAATGGGGAGAAATAGAGTTTTATAGCAGGATTTTTGAGATGAGAGGGAGATGAAATCAACTCAAGTCAATGAGAAGATTTTCCAGAGACAACTAGAAACTTTTTGTTGCTGGATTATTGTAGGTAGCACAGCAGTCATTTCTCACCACAGCAAAATCAGTTGTTGACAAAGCTCACCCGTTTGCTGGCAAAAGAGATGCTTTCAAATCTTTTTTTTTTTTTTTTTTTTAAATATTCAGGTGTTGTTTGGGGCTTGGAGGCACCCTGGTCTAGTGAGAGATGTCCCTGCCCATGGCAGGGGGTTGGAATGAGGCTGTCTTTGAGGTCTCTTTAACCCAAACCAGTCTATGATTTCCAGTTGCTTAGTGAGGGATAAGTGAGGCTCTTATGGTGCGCTATGGTGGAGTATAAGCATGAATAAAAAGGCAAAATAAAATTATAAGAAAGTAATTTCTTAACTAGAACTGAAAAGTATTTTAATCAAATCATTCAAAAGTGGGAATGATCTCTTACAAGTCCGTAGAAGTCTTTTGAAATATTATTTCCTGTACACTCATTAGAGCAATCTGGTAAAAGGAAACGATGATTATGCACATAATTTAGGAAAGAGAAGAAAAACTTGGATATTTCAAGCAAAGCTGAAAGGTTTGTACTAGTCAATCATTAGGAAAAGAGAAACTCCTGACTTTGCATTTATATGTTTACGTGAAATCATTTTGTGGAATAATCACTTTCTGATTCTAGACCCTTACCAGGAAAATTGAGAAACTTGTGCAAAGTGATGTAGTTAATTTTTAGGCTTATCTAAAGTTCACTTTCCAGGAACTTCCACAGCCCTTGGATGGCAAAGAGAGTTTTGTATCCAGGTGACTCCCAGTAGTGCAAGACTGGACATGAAAATCATCTCACGAAATACCCCACATACATGCAGAAAAATGAAACCCTGGCTAGGTTCTGATCACTTTTTATGGTTTGTGATGTGAAATGAGGCTTCTGGCAAAGAAACCATCCATGAATTATAAAGGGATAGGGAGCCCACTCTACTGACCTTTTATTCCCAGGTCTTCTACGGTCAGTGCTGTCCCCTCCCATGTTTGGCTTGCACTGTAGGAACAGCTTCTCTCTCCTGTGGTGGTTGGCATATTTTATTATTAAATTTCAATGATTTGAACAAAATATCTTACATGTCAGATTATGACGTGAACAAAAAGTGCAGCAAGCTCATGAAAGCTGCAAAAGTACCACCTATATGCAAGAAATTGTCTCCATATTGGAAAATATTAGGGATGAAAAAATAGTGGAAGGTTATAGCGGTTTAAGTTAAAAAAATTTGAAGTTTATCTGCTGCTACCAACTACATGTCCCAGTTAGTAAATTGCAGTGAGATGCTTGAGGTTGTAAATCCATCCTTCCTTGGGTCAGTCGTGTGAGAGAAGCAGCCTTGGGAGACTCAGACAGGACCAGAGGGAGTCTTCACTCAGCACTGCAGGGAGCTTGGATCTTCTTCTCCAGAGGTCACCTCCTTACCCCAGACATATGCACACTTTCCTTGAGCAAATTTTGTTGATGTCTGTTTGCTAAACGAATGTTGTCCTAAATGCACAAACTGTTGCATGGTTTTTAAAGCAAAACCAGTTTGGTACTGATGATTCACTCCCTGCGGCTCTGCCCAGGCAGAATGATTCCCTTCTGATTTTCTTTCTCTTTCTTTTTTCTTTTTTCTTTTTTTCTTTTTTTTTTNCCTTTTTTTTTTTCCCCATGAAATTTCATTTCCTGGCCTTTGCAACATTTGTGAGCTGTGTTGTTTGCAGTGGGGGCTCCCTCTTTTTCAGGCCTGTTAAAATAGATTTAGTTGGTAGCTGGGTGTGTTGGAGATTTTGGGTTCAAATTGAAGTTTTCCTTAACTTGGCCATTGGTTAAAAAAAACCACTCTGAGTCTGAAAGGATGGATCTTATTCTGGGTGTGGGTTAATTGAGGGCCCTTATACTCTCTGCATGGGGGAAATAAGGCCTTGGAATCTTGGAGAAAGGCCTGGTTGGATGGAATTCTGAGCAACCTGGCCTGGTGGAAAGTGTGCCTGCTCATGAGAGGGAGGTTGGAATGAGATAAGATTTAAGGTCCCTTCCAGAAGTGCTGTTTTATTTCCAGTCCAAAGGCATTTTGGCATGATGTAAATTGCTGTAAGGAAATTCATTCCATAGTTTTCCTCTTGGATCCTACTGCAAGTTCAGGATTGTGTGAGGGCTTTGCATCTGTATCTGAGCTTCACATTTTGTTGTTCCAGCAAGGTACTGGTGGACAGCACTGTCACTTTTTGGATAGAAATTTATCACAAGAATATTGTCCCTGCTGCTTTTTCTCATCTTTGGTATCCTTCTGGGAAATAAAGAAGTTTGCAAGTGACACAATTTCTAGAGGAACTAAGGCAACAGAGAAAATGTTGGTGTCCTGACACCACATTTTGGATTATTTTTGACTTTTTTTTCTATCTCTGAAATTGCTAATAACAGATGCTTGAATTTGAGTCAAGAGAAAAATTCCAGTTGATTTCAAAAGTAGTTGGATTGGATCCTAGCACCAGTTTGGCACCTATGAAAATACAAACATATGCAAGGGCCTCACTTTCAACTGCACTCAAACACAATATTAAAAAAACCCAAACCAACAGCAAAAATTTTGAAATTACTGATTTAGAAGAAAAATTTTCAAAATTTACAGGCATTTCAGATAGGAAGTGTAAGGTATTGGTAACGGTTGTGAATGAAAATTTGAATGAAGGCCATGTTGTCAGTTTGTCGTGGAATTGCCCTTGACCTTGACATTCTACTTTTTTGGGGGGTTTTATGTTCAGGAATCCTTGGTTCTGAAGGCACCACACTTTGGCTCAGGATTCCCATGTAGATGTTTGATTTGGGTTTGCTCTTGGGGTGTTCTGTTCTAGCTGGGCTCGAGCATATGGTTTGATTTTCAAGTGAAGTGACACCACTTCTTACATATGCACATTACTCACTCTCCATGCAAGTTCAATAAAATCATGGCATCTTTTATTTTTTATTTAAAGCTGACAAAGAAGTCGTACTTAAAAACCAATCTAGGAAATTACTTCATTGTCAAAATTATTTCCTCTGATCATTTCCATGCTTTAATTTTTATATTATTCTTTCTGTAGCTGTGGTGGTGGACTTTTACCACTGGAATGAATAGGAAAATGACATCATAGTAAAATGTCATGTTTTTTCAGCTCTTAAATGGCTGAACTACAATTAATCAAAATTGGTGTGATTTTTATTAAGTGATATGACCAATAATTTAGGATTTTAATTGCTACATGAAAAGTCTTATTTTTTTTTAATGGCATAAACATTTAGGAATACTTTTTTTTTTTTTTAAGAACAGCATAACTTTAGTATTATCACATGATTCCAACATCAAATGTTGCCTGTATGGTGTGAAATGGTAAATACAACATTGTTAAGAGATGTCTACTTTTCTTTGAAGTGTCTGGGAGGATGATGTGCATAACTCCCTGCAAAAGATAGCTTGTTTCATGTAAAGTTGAACTGAGCAGTGTATGGGATGGCAGCCTGCCAATTAGTGATCCATTCTCTCAGAAACCGAGTTTGAGGCCGTGCCAACCAGTCACATACATCTTATCTTCAGCATCATAGTGCAGCCTCGTAATTCGTGCAAAATTATGTTTGACGTTAAATTATAAACCCTTAGAGTAATAATAAAAAAAATAAATAACCCTAAAAGCAAATTAAAAATTATGTTTTCACTGGAGCAGGTTATAAGCCCACTAGAAATGTGATCTGCAGTCATCAGTCTATGGGCAAAATTCCATTTCTCAAGGGTTGTTTTTTTTTTTTTTCCCTTTCTTCTCTACCTAGCAAAAAAGCTGCAATTCAGAAAATTAAGTTTGGTTAGTGCAGGGAGGTATTTTTTTAATTTCATGTGATGGATAAGGCCCTTTTTTACTTAAAAAAAAGTCAGATGTGATGCAGGGGGCTGTATCTCTGCCACATCCCTACCTATCACAACAGCTTTAGCTTTTGTTTGAAAAAGTGGCTTTTTTGCAGAAAAAAAAGTAGTGAAGAGGTAAAGCAAATGCTTTCCAGGTGCTCTCCCAGGTCCAAAGCCTTGATGTGTGACCATTTCAGTGGTCCAGTGTCACCAGCTGCAGGTTTGGGGAGGCAAAGTGTCTTTGTGCCCCATGGATGTGATGCAGTCCTTTGCTTTTTAATGACTCTTAAAAGCTCACAAATAAACATCAACCTTCAGAGGCTGAGAGAGAGAAAACAGAAGGATTAGTTGAAAGTAGAGCTAACCAGAAGGATAAGAATTATTTAATTTTTTATCCATGCAAATTTTGTAAATTACCCGTAGGTACATAGGGACATTCTTGTATCGTGTTAGTTTTGCACTTAAGCCAAAAAAAAAATTTGATTTCCAACAGAATTGAGGATGATTATCTATTTTCAGAAAACTTTTGGAATAAGGAAGATTTGTACTAAACATTTTTACATCTCCCCACGTAGCCAAAATCTTATGTCACACTTTCCTGGTTTGCCGGTATTTATTTGGCGGGATGAGTTTACAAGGCTGACAGAATTAAAATCTTGCTGATCTTTCTGTACACAGTTAGAAAATATTGGTCATATCAGCA